>VXBB01019586.1:46998-101096 GCA_013399915.1 Illadopsis cleaveri | reverse complement strand
AAATTTTCCACCTAGTGATAAACTACACTACTGTCTTTCACACATTTGTGACTTGTAATTCTTCTCTGTGTTGGAAGCTTTTTCCGTGGACTGAAATCAAAGCCTGTGTCTTCCTGGGCTCTGTGCCAGGCAACCCCCTGGACAGACCACAGACCTTCTTTCTCGGATTTCAGGCCTCTCTACCAAGGTCTGTGACCTTCCAGGGCACCCAGAGGAGTGCCCTGGACTCCCACAAGAAAGGGCAGCTTAGTATTTTCAAGAAGGAATTTTTGATTCCACACTGGTTAAGGCTTAACATCAGAAAACCCCAAAACACTTAAAACCTCAAAGGCTGTGTTCAGAATGTGTATAGCTGTAACCAAGATAACCAAGAGTTTACCTGTGGTTTTTGTGGGGGTTTTTTGGGTTTTTTTTGGCTGGGCAGATGGATGGCACCCCAATCAGACCACTGAAAACGTCACCTGCTTCAAGTAGCACACTTCATTCATCCAAATTCTAGAATTAATTTCTCTCAACTCTCACTCATTGTATTTCCCTTCTGTTAAAGTTTGCCTTGTTTAATTAGCCTGGCTCTCTCCTCCCATCTTTCTTCTCCATTCTAGGGTCTCTCATTTCATATTCACATTTATACCATTTTGTTAACCCTAACAAATTTAGCTGTAGGGGTGAAAATATTAAATCCCCTTTTCTTGAGTCTCACTCCTATTCTCTATTATCAGAAGTCTTCTTCCTTTGAATATGAGGTCATCATAACTTTGCATCTTTGGGCATATTTTTTCCTTTGGCTTTGATTTCAAGTCAGAAATTCCCCCACAAAACTTTCTATATATGATATTTTTTCTTTATGCTCTGATATTTGCATGTACTTGTTTTCACCAGAATGCTTTAGAAAAAAGAATTTTTACTGGTAGTGGCTAGAAATAAACTATTATATATTCCTCTCTCATATCTAGACACATACTATTTGTAGTAAACTACATTAAGAAAAAAAACCAAAACATGATAACAAGAATACAAATCTTAGTCTTTCCGAGGTGTCTTCTGAAATGATGTTGACAATGGGGACAGCAGCCTTCTGGGGATAATGAAAGTAACTTTTTTCCCCCCTTTTTTTTTTTTTTCTTTTTTCTTTTTTTTTTTCTTCTCAGTAAGCATTTTGCTCCTCTTTCTTAATTTATGATCACTGTGAAGATATCTCTTTGCAGTTATTTTTGAAGATATCTCATATTATCTCCTGGTTTCAGACAGGGAGAAATCTATAATGGGAATTTGTAGAAAATTTGATTCATTGCTGTGTTACTCTGCCTAAAGCTACTCTAACTCTGTCCAGCAAAATGGAATTGGACTGATTCCTGGGAAAATTGCTGGTATAAGAGTCATGTGAAACTAGTGCAGTAATACATCAGACCTATTCTCTTTTTAGTTGTTTTCCTGCATTGCTGTTGATGCTGCTCCTAGTGGTGCACTTAGTAACTCCTGACATTCTGAATGCTATCTTTGTAGATTTCCTGGATGCCTGCAATCAACTTTTGAGCAGCCATCTAGTAAAATGTGCTGTGCTGTTATTTACATGGCATTTAACCATGCCTTCGTAAGCTTCAGTAATGTAATGGAGACCAACACTTTCTGGTGAGCAGCACACTGAAACCAAGTTGTACAGCATGCTGTATCCAACTGTTAAAGAAAAGTAATCTATATTTAACTGTAGGAGACTTCCACTACAAAATAAGAAAGTTAATTCTTACTTTTGCCTTGTGTGATTTTTAGATTTCTGGGGTTTTTTTGTTTTGTTTTTTTTTTTCAAGAAGAACAGTCAACCCCAGCAGTTGCCATGGGCAGTACCACCAACTTTGAACTTTTTACCTTAATTGTCTGGCCTTTTCTGGTTTAGATAGTTTGTCTTTGCAGACATTCTATTTTGTGAGGGTTTTTTACTTCAAATTACAGGAATGGGAGTGCTGGAATGGAGTCATATTGACAAGTTCCCCAGCATAACATACAAAGGATTAAGGCAAAGCTATTAATTTTCTCTGCTTCCATTGATGCAGTTTGGAATCATCATGACGCTGGCAAAGGAGACTATTTAACGACATTGTTCTGTTGCTATTTATAAATGAGATCTTATTTAAATTTAGAACAGAACCTTCCTGGGTGGAAAACTGCCATCTCGTGTATCCGCACGCAGTGCAGGGCAAGGGATCCGAGCCGATTGCTGTCAATATTGCCACTGCAATACCGACAGCAATAATGACAACAGCACTGAGCTGTCCTTAGGGCTTAGCTTAGTAACCTTGTCACTTCTGAGCCTATGCCCTCAGCAGTACGTGGAGTTTTACAGAGACTCTGTGTTTAAATATATGTTTTCATCAGGAGTTGTGGGGCATCTGTTGTTTGTACTGAGGTACATCAGCGCTCCGAGGGATGCTTCCCAGCTACACTCAGGCAGCACCTTGGGGTGCATGGAAGATGCCCACCTTTTTCTTTCCTCTTCTCTTCTTCTGCTGTCTTGATTTGAAAGACAGGGGTCTGCTAGGGAAGGCAGGAGCCCCCCTTGGAATGGAGAATGTAAACCCCCTCCCTCCAAATTATTATATTTTTGAAGTCAAGGGGCTCTCAGGCAAGGATATGAGGGGCAGGAATAACAGTTCTTTACTAGTATATATAGCAAGGCAGACGATAACTCTGGCATTAATAACAAAACAGAACTAGGAACCTCATGACAACCTTCTCAGCCGAGATGGGAGGGGATGGAGGAGAGGCTTTGCTTCAAAAAACCCTGGGGCAGTCTGATCCCAGTGCCCTTGCAGGAATCTGGGGAGCACCAAGCTGAAACGGCAGGAATGAGCAGAAATCCCGGGCTGGTGGATGAGAAGTATCAGAAGCTCCCTGGTGGCAGCTGGTGCTGTGGGGATGTCCTGGCAGGGTAGAGGGTGCGGGGCTACAGCGTAGCAAAGACCTCAGGCAGGGCGAATGTTATAAATGACTTAGCCAATTTAATAATTAAAGAGAATTTATTAAATACTCAAAGTATAAGTTTTGGGAAAAGCCACAAGCAATGCAGTGTCGAGCCAGGCGACTGGCACTGGGTGAACCAGATTTGAAATCTATTGCTTCAAATCCTCATGGTTCACCCATCCTACTTTTGCAGGACTCTGTTTTATACTTTTTCCGCTGAGCCGGGTGGGGGGTGTGGGGGGTGTGTGTCTTCTTGCTCTTTTGTTGTTCTTATCCTTTTAGCATATTCATGTATTTTCTTTTCTTGCTGCTGGTCTGACAAAAAGTTTTCCCAGAATGGGTGAATAATAATAATTAATTTTCTTACTGGAATTCTGTTCGGGAATAAACATTTTTTGGCGATTGATATTATCTTATCACTGGGGCCTTGTCAGATGAAGAAATCCTTTGGAATCAACATTTTTTGGAGATAGCTTATCTTTTCTTTGGTATCTGCATTTCTCTTCCCTTATCACCCGATGCCAACCGCTTTTCCCCCTCACCAGCATTGGTTATATGAATGCTGTAGTTTTAATTCTTTTGCACGAATTATTTTGTAACACATATTACAGCCGAGAAGTGGCGGGGGTGGGACAGCAGCGGCCGAACTCCCAGCAGGGCAGGAAAAGGCGAGTTCAGAATTCCTGGACACACAAGCAGATGGTGGTAGATCCCTAGGACTGGACTCCGGTGGTGACAGTGAATTCTCCCCACAGCAAGCAACAGCTTGATCCTCCTCCTTCCTCCTTCCTTTCCTGAGTGAGAGAATGCAGCTGCCCCCAGCCCCGTCCTTTACCTGCCCCCAAAACTCATGGTATCTCTGCTCTGGGAGAGAAACTGCCAGAGACAAAAGAAGTGCAGCCAGGTGCTACACTCCTCTCCATACCTTAGCAACTTCTTTTGTTTTTTCTTAAGTACCCATAAGTACACAAGTATTTAGTTTCCTAGCAACTTATGGGAAAAAATTCTGTAAGTGAAAAAAAAGGAAAAAAACCCCAACCCCCAACACATGCCAGCCCTCTCCTTCTTCCCCTGGGAAGTTGGCTGGGCCAAGGAGAGGTGGGCATGTGAGGAGCACTGGGTTTTTTCTGAGCCAGCACTGCAGTTTTGGTGTAACTTAGGGAATCTTTGTGTTTGCATGGCTGCCAGCGATGGAAACATATAGCCTAAAAAAGTAAGAGCTGCTGCTTTGCTGCAAAGTCACAGAGAGGAAATTATTGTTATTAAGTAGGACTATTTGTAGCCCAAACTAGATATTTTGCATATTGTAGTCAGTTCCTCTCAGTCTGGGGAAAGTCTCACTAGAGTATGTAAAGACTTGAAGTCTTGAATTCTGCTCTGCTTTTAGTATTCGAAATTATTGTAATTTGCTAAAAGTAGTGATCCTTATCTATGCAGAGCAGGCAATCCTTGCACTTGATAGTGATTTTTCAAGGATCTAGTAAAAAGCATCCAACAAACTCCTGTTTGTCCAAGTAGTTGCCACTTTTATCTAAGTTCATAGGGAAGAGTACATTTATGAAGACTTATGAAAGATCTTTGTCTAATCTGTAAATTCAATATGCTAGAGGCACTTATCACTGTCTGCTTCAAAGCACCTTACATTAGTAAACAGTGCTTAAAAAAAATTGCTTGAAATGGTGATTTGCTTCAAATAAGAGATGCAGGAATCAGAAAAATCATTAAGTTATCCTGGCATTTTGAGCCACATTTGTTCCATGTGGGAGAGATGTCTTGTCCCAAGTCTAAACTTAAGTATCAGGTATGAAGTAATTGATATTCAACAGTGATTACTTGAAAAGAGTACAGTCATATAAATCACAATAATTTGACCACCTTAGATTAACAAATTACTGCCTGCCAACTAAGCAGCACTAATGTGCCAGGTGAAAGTCACGAAGATGATTTTTTTACAGTTAGTGTAAGTTTATTATAATTATTCTTGGAAAAAGCAATAAAAAAATCTACATTAATGTTCAACTTCTCTTGACATTATATCTGCTTGAACTCTTAAGATATCACAAATTGGCTATGTGTAAATCCATAATATCAGTCTGTCCTTTTTCTTCAAATAAATTCTTCTTGCATATGAGAGTTCAAATGAGAGTTCAGAATCTGCTGTTTGCATTATTACAAAATGGGTTTTCTACCTTTTGACTGTGGCAGTTGTAGAGATATTGCATTTGTAAAATGATAAGAATGATAACAGGAAAAAAAATCATTTCCGTGCTTGGAAGCAGTTTTCGGTAAACAGGGATGTGCTCTAACTACCACTAGTATGCATTTTTTGTTTGTTCAAGATTGGAAAGGGATATAACTATCACTATTTCAGAAAATTATACACTTGCACTGCTGTAATTGACTTTGCTGTGGATGCTTGCAGTGGACATAGTGGATATTCCTGATTTTCAGGTTTTCTGCGTGCATTTGAAAAACTCTTAAGCTACTATGGAAAACCTAAGTTCAAAGTCAAGAATTCAATACCTGTCTAAACAAACAAAGCAGCTGGTGAAATCTTGCACTACAGGGATCAGTTAAAATTTCTATGAAGTCAGTGGACCTAGGACTTTACTTCAAACTTCAGAGACTATGTATAGAGGATAGGTGTAACTTCATTTTTACTAAATATATTCCAAGTTATTTACTTCACTGGCTGGTCATTTATATAACTGATAGTTTATTAATCAGTAAGTGATAATAAACTGTGAAGACTTTGAAAGACCTGTGGGCCTGATATTTCTGAGTCTGAAAGATTTTTAGCCTGCTAGCAGCTGCTAACTTTTTCCCAAGGAAAAATTTCTCAAGAAAGCTTCTTCTCAAAACAATCTTGGCAAACAACTCTCCTTTCTCAAAACAGTCCTTCTCCAGGTGGTGCTTTGCTGTTTCTCTAGTTCAACCAATGGGATTAGAGAGGTGTCGTCCCTATTCACCAATCATGTTAAGTCTGTATCGGAACACCTTATAAAAGGTAGTAAGAAATAGACAATAAAGCCTTTTTTTTCTATGCTCTTTGCCTTCTGAAATACTTGGAGTCTTTCTTTCATGTCCTACAGAGACAAAGACCTGAAAACTTTCTAACTCTGGAACATTGAAAATATTTCCTTAATTTCAGCTTCTCTCTTTAGAGTGTCACACCACAAATTCATATCTTTTCCAGAAGTGCAGGCTTTTGGACTGTTGAAATATGCTTCTGGCACTGATGGCTGCAGAAGATCTTCAGATATTGCTTGCTTTGAACCATTTTCCTTTTTGAAGGGGGCTTGCTCTCATTTAAGGGACACACCATAAAGGTCTAAGATGGCTTAGCNTATTAAGTAGAGATTGATGTAACTCACCCAGTCAGGTAATGTCTAAGATGACTGCAAAAAGGGAAACCTTATGCCTATCTCTAAAAACAGGTAAAAAGGAGTACCCAGGGAGCTATNGAGTCTTTCTTTCATGTCCTACAGAGACAAAGACCTGAAAACTTTCTAACTCTGGAACATTGAAAATATTTCCTTAATTTCAGCTTCTCTCTTTAGAGTGTCACACCACAAATTCATATCTTTTCCAGAAGTGCAGGCTTTTGGACTGTTGAAATATGCTTCTGGCACTGATGGCTGCAGAAGATCTTCAGATATTGCTTGCTTTGAACCATTTTCCTTTTTGAAGGGGGCTTGCTCTCATTTAAGGGACACACCATAAAGGTCTAAGCTGGCTTAGCTGCAGGATCTGTCCACACGCATCCAGTTTTATGATGTGTGCCCTTTTTTTGTTCATGGTTCATTACGAAGTCCCTCTTTTCAAATACAGATGTGGAGATGAAGACAGATGGTTAGTTGTGATGTTCAGCACAGCTTGAGTCACAGTGCAGCAGTGTCTCCTTGCACTTTTGTCTGCTCAGATTTCAATAATTGGAAACAAGACTTTTTCATTGCAAAATGTGGTGAACCTCCTTCCTGGAAATCCACTAACAAGTCATGAAAAGGTCTTCCTGGCCTTTGTCATGGGTAGGAGTGGGAGCTTCAGACAAAGTTAGTTAGAGAAGCCCTGTTGAACCATGAGGTGCAGAAAGGAGCCCTTTGTGTTCTAAACACCTTCTAGAGAGGAGCCTGGGTCCAATCAGCCACAGACTGCCAGTGGTTTAAGGAACCTTGTCCTGCAGNGGAGAGAGATGGATTTGATGGGTTGACTGTTGAGTGGATAAGGAATTGGTCAGACAGTTGGATCCAGAGGGCAGTGGTCCATGGCTCAGAGTCCCCATGACCCTCAGAGGTTTGCATTGGGACCAGGGTTATTTAATATCTTCATTAATGACAGAGGCAAAGAGATTGAGTGCACCCTCAGCAATTTTGCGGATGTCACCAAGCAGAGTGGTGCTGTTGACACACCTCAAGGACAGGATGTCTCCAGAGGGACATGGACAAGCTCGAGAAGTGGGCCCGTGGGAATCTCCTGGGGTTTAACAAGACCAAGTGCAAGGTGCTTCACCTGGGTAAGATGAGTCTTTGAGCAACCTGGCCTAGTGAAAGTTGCCTCTGCTCATGGCAGGGGAATAGATGATAGTAGGAAATAGATGATCTTTGAGGCCCCTTCCAACCCAAGCCATTCTACAATTCCATGATTTAATGACAATGTTAGTTGTAGACAGAGAAAACAGATCACCTTCTTCTGTCTACAGCATGCCTCCATGCCTAAGCAACAAAACCATTGGCTTCCAACAGTTTTTTATATCTATTCTGGAGAAATTTGATCCTCAGGATCTATGAGTTTTGTGGCTCGGAGATTGCATCCAGTATTCATTCCTAGTTTCTAAGTACATGATCTGACACATTACTTTGGGATTTGAGACATTAAAAAAATTCCAGCTATATGTGTGCAGCTCTAAAACCAGTGAAGGTGTAGGGCATGGGGTAAGAGATTTTACATAAGGTGGAAAAATGGCCGGATAATGACTTCAATTATATGGACAATACATCTAGGGAGGTAGGGAAAATAGGGCAGCTGTAATAAGTGAGAGGGAAAGTAGCTTACTGGCTGTTATCAAAGACCATAAAAGAAGGTGGAAGGGTGGGCAGCCAGATTTGTTGAAACAGGTGCTAATTACAGACTAAGAGCAGGATGGGGAAACCCAGCAGTACAGTGAAACTGAGGGGAGAAAGCATGTCCAAAATGAAATAGTAATAAAGAGAAACGAGCTCTGTTTTGCTGAAGTCAAATAGTAGCAGGGGTTAATAGCAATGAGGGTGAAACAAAAGTTTCAGAAAATGGAAAGGAAGCTCATCCCTTTAATAGTAAGGTTACTAAATTGTCATGTTCAGAGATGGGGCGTGGGCAAGAATGGTGAGTTTCCCTAAGAGCAAATGGGCGCCTGATGGGCACCACCATAAGCCAAGCTTGCACATCCACTGCTCATCTTGCCATTCAGTCAGGCTCCTGTGGGCTTGCCTGAACTCTGGTTTAAGTGAAATAGCATTTTAGATAAGCAAACTTATACTGAGGACCAGCCTTTTCAGGGAGTCCTGGTAGTGGGATTTATTTCACTGACCTAAAGTTTAAGTGATAGCACCATCTATTTTTTTTAAGTGTGATGAGTCTCCTTCAGTACGTCTGTTCCAAAGTAAGGCAATAAACTTTGCCTGGTGGTGCTGGGAGCAGGGCAGGCACTCCTGGAATACAGTATGTCCTAATTCTTCTACACCTACTTTGGAGGGGATGAACTTTCTCTGAGACAGGTTTATTTTTTTTCTCTGTGCGTGTAGAAAAACCCTGAAATACTGACACTAATGAGGGGTGTCATTCAGGTCCAAACTGAGACATTCAAGAAGATGCCAACAGGAGCAAATGCCTGGGCACCTGTTAGAGTCAGTGGAGAAGCAGTAAATATGCCTGGTGGAGCAGAGGCTGCTGCTCAGATGTCCAGAATCAATGGTTGCTCATGGTGAGGTGACTCTCCTTCTCTCCCCACTGGAGACACTGACTAGGCACTGACACTGACCTGATCTTGAATGATTACAAAGAGACTACAGGAACACAAAGTCAGGTGTCTGAATCAAGAGCTGTAATCCAGTATAGATGGATTTCTAAGTTACTGAAGCAAATTGAAGTGAATTAAGGTATAGAAGAACAATAAAAACCTTTTTCCTTTATTCCTAGCTCAGGATTTTGCTTCTCCTAGATCTAGGTCTTCTCATTTCCCTGCTTTTACCATGTCTGCCTTTAACGTTTCATTGCATTTGCATTAAATTAAAAATGTGCCTATAACTACAAAAGAAAAAAAAATAGTAACAGAACAAAGTCTGTATTTTCAGATGTTGAGGTGAAAGTATGAATTACCTTAAAATAGGCAGACATTCTTTTACATATTCATTTTTAAATTTTCCACAGACTTGAAACTTGTCAATCTTTACCCAGAATACATCTTTCCTTGAATGGTTTGCCTACATGCTCTGCTAGTAGGGAAGGGTTTTTCCTTCTTTCCTAGTTAGCATACATTCTGGTAACTGAATGAATGATACAGGCAATTGGCAGTCATTTCCTCCGCTTAAATATTGACTTATTACTTGTATCTGGAACTTGGTCTGAGAATTGGGTCCTACTCTTGCAAAAGATATATGTGTATTCTCTACATTTAATGACATGAATACTTCCACTGAGATCTGGGAGTACATTGCTGTGTAAAAATTAAAGAGCTATAAATCTTTACAAGATGAGGCTGCGGCAAGAAAAAATTAACTAAATGCTTTTAGTGAATCAAAAGTAGACATATGTTAGATTGGTAAGTTTGTAAGATCTGTCTGATGCATCAATGCTCTTACATTAAGGAATTTAATTTGTTTGAATTAATGAATCATCATATTCTATCATTTGTCTAATAAAAATAATTTAGTATTTTTTTCTCCTTTCTTTTAAAAATCCATTTGCCAGTAATCAAACCTTTAAGGTGAATAAACAGTGCTAATTTAAAAAAAAAAAAGTTATAATAAATTATGCATTCAGTTTCTTTGCTCAAATTCTCACACAGATGAAATGCATTTGTGTGTGTATAAAATTCTTTTTTAAAAAGTTTGAGAACTGTCCTTGTTTGCCCACACATCAGTGCTTCTGTTCCAAATATGCTTTTATTTCTGTTTGGGTCTTGGTAGGAAAGTCTGAAATTACCAACCTTTCTACATGATCGCTGTCAGGTTAAATTTACATTTGAAAAGTTGCTGTGAACTTACTGGGTTTTAAAAATTATTTTTATTCTTATTAGGAGTGCTAGCTCTACTGGATGTCAAAAGCATTATTTGTAAAAGCTGTTAAAATACCCAGCCATGTGTAATATCTGAAGTGACTCGTGTGTCCCACAGTTTCACTTGTGATAATGTATTATAACACAAACTGAAAAGCTAAATTTTTCATGTTGGTATACTACCTTTGAAGTTTTTCTTCAGTCTGTGTAGACTTAATTACATAATTTTCCCACTACCCCTGTAAACATTAATGGACAGGTAACAATCAAGAAAGGGACTCTGAAACTTTGAAATGCTTTGTGTACAGATATCTGTTCACATTTTGTGCCAGCCAGAGATCTGATAGATGCAAGAAACAGAATGGAGAATCTATTCCATAGAAAATCATCTGAAAGAGCTTTACCACCTGTGTGTTCCTGTCAGGGGATGTTACTGCAGGAATAGTTGCTGGCTGCTTTTGCAGGCACTGCTGCTCCTGTCAGCTCTTGGCCCCAGCATTTATCAGCCTTCTTTCTACCTTGTCTCTAAGCAAGCAGCATGCATTCCGGTTTCATTGTATGGTTAAGCATACAATGTTTATATCATCACTTTGCTAGCAAATTTTTTGGCCTTCAGTTCGTCTTTTATTTTCTTTGACTTGGTTTACAATAGGCTTATATTTTCTTGAGCTGACATGGTGAAAAAATCAAATTTCAAGCTCTTCAGAGGCAGGACACTTGCAGAGACCTGCTTCTTCTGTTGATTGTTATCACTAATACACAAAAATATGGTTGTTTGTTGAATCTTTATCACAAAGATTTTTTTCCTTGGAAATTCTTCTTAGCATAAATCAAATTAGAAATATGAAGTTGCACTAGCAGTGCAATGTCCCTTTTTAAAATTTGTATCCTTGGTTTAATGCTGTGGTATTACATAAAGTTTAATAGGAGGTGCATACCTTAAGGTATACTTAAAGTACGCACCTTAAGTATGACACATATTCAAGTGTCTCATATAATTGAAGGTTCATCTGTCTGTTTTCACATAATCCTGACACACAAAGGCAAATTAAATACATACCAAAGACTGAATTTAGGGTAGCAAACTTCGAGATAAGTTTCAGCTTTAGTTTTAATTTAGAAAGTCTGTCATTAGTCAGCAAGTTGTTGCCTTAGATAAGTACAAGAACAAACTGTGGAAGTAGCATGTACTAAGAAGTTGTAATGGTGTTTTCCTCATGGGGATTTTAGAACTTGTTTGATAACCTTCTTCTGCAGTACATGGACTCAAAGCCTTCCCTCAGGTGCTAATGGGAAGACCCACCCAGGTCTACCTACCTCCCATTCAGCCTTCCAGCATCTCATTTCAGCTTTTACTTCCACAATAAAGTTAGTCATCAGTCCCCTGGATAATACAATGGAATTTGAGATAAAACAGTAATTGTCCCACAGTAGCTTTCTTCAATTTCAGTGTCTCTTTTGTGATGCCTGGAGCCATGGAGGAAGATGCAAGCCCATGAGGATGGCACTCTACTGCAACTGTAATTACCAATAAGGATGCCTGTATTACCCTTTCCAATTAGTCATTCTTGGAGACATGTCTTTTTTAGTAAAAAGGAAGGGATTTGCATGTAGAGGGAGCCTATAAGTGTTCTTCAATAGATGTGATTTTGAAGAATTGGAGTTTTTCAGTAATTTGTCAAAACACACCAAATGAAGCGAGGGGTGATATCATCTTTTTCTTGCTGTAGCAATGACTTATTTGCCCTGGGAATGAAGCTGGGTGGCTTTAGACAGAATTGTGTCTCCCTCTCGGCTGCATTATTTAATATATGTTAAATTAAGAAGAACTGGTTTTAACCAGCTCTATCTTGGCTGTCACAACTATGCTAGCTGTGCTGGTGAAATACAGCTTCCATGAGCCATTTGGCTTACCAGTACCTGTAATTTAAAAGATACTTTCCTCTCCTCTCTGTTATTTCTCCTATATGTAATGTTTTCAGCCTTTTTCATTTCAGAGCCACTTAATAGGTTAGCAACTTTTAAAAAGACGTGTTATCTTCTGATACTCTCTTGAACGGACTCTCAGATCTCTGCTTTTTTTCCCCAGCTATGATGGGTAATATTGAATTTCTTTATGAAGGGGAGATGCTGCACCATTAAGCACAGATGATTCTCCCTTCTCTGGTGTCCTGTGGAATAGTTAATTTCTCTCTGCAGCCAAATCTGAGAGGGAGCAATGCTTGTTCTTTTACCTATGCATACTGATTGTTTCTTAACACTATGTTCATCAAAACTCCCTTTGTCCAACCACTTTTCTAAACCCAATATCCTCTATAAAAGAAGGAAGGAGGTGTCATTTCCACTAAGGTAAAGTATATCCCAGATCCAATTACTGAGGGATGACCTGGTATCCCAGGATTGCAGCTTTAGTTCCTTTAATGGTCTGTGCTAATACACCATTATTGGTAAGACACTGGACAACTACCAATGCTGAAGTAGTATTTGGCTACAGGAATACATTCCCTCAGTAATTTGTTTTTGGAAACATAAGGTTTATGGGAGCACCACTGTTCTCATGTAAAACCTAACAACTGTCATAGCACAAAATCTGCGCAGCAAACTGTGGCCTTTTTGTAATTCTTCTCCCAAACACTTGGCAAGTAATTCTAAAAGAAAGAAACTGAAACTGTAAATATAAAGCATATCTTTATATAGTAAATTTGAGTATTTTTGACAGTTGCACTAATGAGACAATATAAGCAGTAAGAGAAATAATATTAAATAATGTTAATGAAACTGCAGAATTTGAAAAAGACCATTTCTTTTTCTCAATGGAAATTTCACTAGATTTCGTACTTAATATTTTTCTCCCTGAAACAATTTTGTGAGTTTTGTGTTTGAAATTGTTGGGATGGAAAAGTAAAGCAGGATCTGAGTTGAATGGGTCTTTTGAAAGGACTTGCTGCTTTGAATTCAGTCCTTATGCAATCCTTAGACTGGTTTTATTACCTTGATACTGTTTGAAAATAATTTTTTGGAGAAAATCATGGTAAGAACAATGTTTAGATTTGATGGATTGTGTGGTTCCCATCCTTCCTCGATGGTTTAGCAAGTATGATGAATGGACATAACTCCTTCATGAAGTCTTAAAATGGATGATGTAGAATTGGTTTAGATCTCTGTTTTCATGGAATGTTAGTATCCTGTGGGGTTTTTTTTTTAACAGACTTATTGAGTCATGTATTATTTTCTTTCTTTGTGGGAAATGAGCATATTTGTATTACTGTCACAGATAACTTGCTATCAAAATAATCTCACGCTTCTGCAGAATTGGCACGGGGAGTTTTGGAAGGGTGAGAGTTTGGAATTGAAACTGTTATTTGCTGACATTTTCGGCTTTATACTAGAATTGCACTTTTCAGGGTGTTTTTTTTGTGTGTGTGTGTGTGTGCATGTGTACGTAGTTTCAAGTAACATGACATGTTAAATCTGTGGTGTGTGTCTCCTGGCAGCTACTGTAAAAATTTAGCCCAGAGGCACTGCCCTCATCTCAGCCAGCCTGACAGTGGAGTTCAGCAATCTCACAGGATGAGCACTAGCAACCTGTTTCCAGGGTGTCTTGTAATTTGTTACAGCTCAATAAATCTCTGCATGAGCAGTAAAATCTGTGCTGTAAATCTATCCATGGAAGCAGCTAAGCCTTGCATTTAGAGCAAATGATAGTAATGGGCTTTGCAGTGTGTCTGTGTGTGCAGAGTTCGTTGGGTCTTCCCACTTTCTTTCTCAGCAGATAGGTTTGGATCTCTGCCCCTAATCCTCTTGGGTCCCATAATTTATCCAGGTACATATAGAGACCACAGATCCTATAAGCAAGGGAATTCATTCAGTCTAATATTTTTGTATATGTTAATAATGAAGCTGTCAAGAATTCTAACTGCCAAAAACCTAAAATGTATAAAGTGAAGATATCTCTTAGGTGAAGATATAAGTGAAATTGATATTAGTGTTTTCCACATTGGTACACTATTGTCCTTATAATTCTTTAGTCTGCTGTCCTCTGTAATTATTGGTCAAATGCTTGAAGAAATAATTAAGAAAAATAAATATTTTAAAGTATTGCACTTCTTGAATTTAACTTCTTTTACTGAAAAGATGTTTCTTCCTGTGAGGTCTGTGCTGGAAGGAGCATATACAAAAACTGAACTCTAAGGGTTAACATTGTTCATATGACAGAATTTATCATTTCAGTAAAAATGATGAACGTCTGAAGGTAACGTAGAAGAATTGGTAAAATCGTGTTATCTTCAGACACAGAAAAGCCTTATGCTTACAATACCCAATGGAAATGTAATCTTCCTCTTAAGATCTCACGCCATTGTGTGTGAAATTTTCCTTTCTAGAGAGAGAGACTGGTAAGCAAAAAGCTTTCACACTGTCAGGGGATGGTATCTCTCCCTCAAAACTGAGATTTCTGTTTCAAAGGGATGCCATTAATGTTTTGAACACCTACATTTGCATCTCCTGTGAAAATGGATTTAAAAGACAATGAGAGCCTACTCTAGGATTAGAGAAGGCATTTCACTTTGTTTTGCTCTGTTGGATCCAGTATAAGAAATTAGTTATCTCCCAGGTAGAGTGAAAAGCAAGTGAAGCTAATGGTTTGAAACAAATTTATGTTTAGAAATCAGCTTTCCTAAGGAAAGGAGAGGAAGGTCAGTAAAGAACTAAAGAAAATAAATAATATCAGAGTAGCACAAAATACAAATGAAAGGTAAAATGATAACTTTTAAGATTGTGGGGGTTTTTTGTGGGAGGGTGGTTTTCGTTTGTTTTTATTTTTTGTTTGTGTTTGGTTTCTTTTGTTTGTTTGTTTGTTTGTGGGGTTTTTTGCATGGGTTTTTTGGGTTTTTTTCCCTAGGAGAGAGAACTAATCAATTTGTGCCCAAAACAAGACCAGAGTATGGATTTATTTCCAAATTACTCTGACAAAACTGGAATTCTTCTGAGTCCCATGTAAAGGAAATTGAGGCCTGTAATCTCCAGTGCAACGTTCTTGAGAATATAGACATGTATTTGTAGTTAGCATGGAGGATCTTTAAGGAAATTAGAGAATACCCATATTTAAGCTCAAGGTGGATACCCAACCGAGTGCCACAGTATGTATTTTTTGCACTGGCAATTTGAAATTTAAATGAGTAACAGTTTCACACATGTAAGTTACAGACAGAGCCTTTTTTCAGAAGACTGTTGCAATACAAACAGCATATGGCTTGTGCCCTTTGTCACCCTTGTTCTGCAAGTGACTGCTTGACATCGACAGTTACAGTGACCGAGGGACATGAGACCTCTTGAAGTCTGTCACCTTGTGCTAAACTGAGGTTCCAGTGACTGGAGACCTCTGTAAACTCTGTTTGGGCAAGTGAAAGTGAAAACAAGCTTTATTATGGATCAGCATTTCTGGAGTCTTGAGTTCTTTGAGGCAATAATTAAGTGATGGTTGTAGGAAGAAATTTCTGTGTTGGCATTATTTACTGTGGCAGAAGATGTTCAAGTGCTCTTGTTTCTAGGCTCATTCTTGTAGCACAGGGGGCTGGTGCATAATTTGAGCAAAGTTTTAGATTTCCCAGGATTTTATCTATTTTTCAGGCATATCTTCAAGCAATGTTAGATGAATTCATATGAATTTTATGTTTAAGAGTGCTTAGAGCCAAAAGTCCTCCTCAGTTATTTATTGTACTATGCTTGGTGTCCTGACCCAGCTACTTTACAAACACTCCTGTGTTTAGCAGTCAGTGATTTTATTTCCCCAGATTTTCCGCTTGAAGATTGAGCAACTTCCATGTGACCTTGACTTCTGGCATGCATTCTCAGATTTGCCTTTTATTGTAATTCTAACTGTGTGTATCAAAACAAAAACAATGCCCTACTGTTAAACAGGGTAGGGTTTTGGTGAAAAGTTTTTTTTAAATAAATGGGAGCTTTACATTTTTTGTGTTTATTATTTTATGCTTTCTGAAGTATTTCAAAGGGGCCATTTCAACCTAGTCAATCTAAATTCAAACCAGTGCTTCTGTGGTGAGACACAACACATGAAAACATGACAGTTTTCTTAATAGTTTTGCTTTTTTTGGTTGATTGTTTTTTGGGGCTTTTCTTCTTTGTTTTAGAAGTACATAAGGTGTTTTTTTTTTCTCTGCCCTTCAGATGATCATGTTTTCTATTTGGTTGGTTTTCCCTTACTAAAGAAGGGAGAGAAGAAAAACCTGCTGAGCATATGTTGTAAAACCTCTGCCAGATGCATGAAATAGTCAAGAGTAAAAATAGGGGTAAAAGAGGAAATCCTTTTCCCTGTTGAAAGTGCTAAATCTATCCTTAAAAAGACTTCTCACAGTGTGACTACAGGCTTTTGCTTGAGCACCTTAACCCCAAGGCCGTCCTTGCTGTAAATCAGCTTGGAAGGGGATTAGGAAAGGTAGAAAACTTTTTGACTTGTTTTATTGTCTGAGACAATGATGATGTGACAACAACCACTCTTTAGGTTTTGATTTTCAGTTTCCTGAATATTTTTCTTTTGACTACACTTGATTATTTTATACTTGTAGCACTGCTGTCAGCACTGATAAAAGATAAAATTTGCGCATTTTATATGACAACAATTTCCTGTAAGCTGTAGCAATGGTCTTTGGGAACAGGACCTAAAAGTCAGTCTTTGGGGTATGGGCAGCTGTTGTGCAGCTGCATCAGTGTCTCTTCTGGCAGTGCTGCCTGCAGGGTTTCAGGGGAGACAGGCTGCATGGTGCAGCCCGTTCCCAGACCGTGACTCTGGTCCTTGATCTATAGAGTGCATGGAGGCCAACAGCAGCCCTGAAGGGAAAATACTTGAATTCTGGAGTTCAACGAAACAACATGCCACTTCCTGCCTCTAGCTTGTTCCTTAGAAAGATATGTTGTGGGCACTGCTTAGCATACCAAAATCCAGACTGCAGGTTCCAAGCTGATTTAAGAGTCAGAAGCTCCAAGGAATATGAGCTCATGTCTCTTGTTAATGGCATTTCCTACTGCTTAGTTTTTGATGACTTGCACTTGGAGCATGAATCTCTTGCTTTATGTCTAATTCTCCTTGGGCATTTTATGCTTGCTCTCAGTCTAGCTCTGAATTTTCTATTCTGCTTTTTGAAGAAGATTAAAAAAAATTACACATTATTTAGACATTGCCATTTAGATATGCCTAATTTAAGACAGCTGTTTCCTTCAGTAGATTATTTTAAAAGTCGTTTTATGGATTCAGGCCCAGACATTTTTAAGTTTTGGTCTTCTGATGTTTGGTGTTAGAATATTCTCATCCACTCTTGTAGATTTAGTAGCAATAAATTATCTTGAGAGGTTTGTGGGAGAGCAAAAAATTGAGCCTGCATCCAAGGCCAGGACTTTAATCAAGGACTCCTTCTTGTGGCATATGGTTTTCTGTGTTGCTCTGCTTGTTCAGCTGATGAGTATCGGTGCACTACTTTGCAATTAAGCAGGATTCTTCACGTTGTGTTTCTGAAACTAGGATTTGATATCTATTTAGCCAAGGTGGTTGCATCAGTAGTCTGACTATTAGGACAATCTAAAAATCAATAATTATATGACAGTATTTATGTACAAGATCATCATCACAAATAATTTTCATTATTTTCATGACCAACCAGTGGCCTGCCAAAGTTGTTTTCAGCTTTTCTGGGGTGCAGTCTCTTTTTACAGCTGATCAAAACTGACTGTGGGTCTAACCCCTCACCTGGACCCTCAGGGACTTGTAGCTTCAGTCCTCTTTGCACTTGTGCAGCATGCAGATGAGTCATATTGATTTCCTTTGTGGATAATTAAGTAATGAGAGTGTGGGATCCAGGGTTTCATTAGATCACCAACCTTATCCTATTTGCCCTCCATCCATGTGTTCATGAGATTTGGCAGGAGGCAGAGTAGAAACACGTTTTTGGCAGGAGCATGTGATTAGGTGTAGGCAGGTGTAACATATTACACCTTCTGCCAGAGAAGGCAGATGTTTGTGTTAAGGCAACATTGAGTGATGTTGTTACTTTTAGGGTAACATTAAGCAAAAGTAGATAATATTTTTAGAATAGCATTTTTTGGATCCCATTAATAAATTGGTACCCAACCAGCCTAAGCATAGTACAAACACATATGAAAAGGATGATCCATACAGCAGAGCAGTGTTATAATCCTAAGTATAGGTTATAAAAAGTGCTAAAGAAGCTTGAGAAGAAACCAGGAGAAGAGTCAACAGTAGGGAATATATAAGTCTTTCATTCACTGTTGATAACTGTACGAGCTCTCTCTTAAGGTTATGTTACTGAAATAAGATATTATAACACATTAATAACTAGTTAAATCATAGTTTTAATCTGACTTATCCAAGATTTTAAAAAATGTACATTACTTCTGTAATTTTGGACTTTTAAAAACATTTTTTGCTGGTGTTATTTTTCATTTTGCTATTGCAGTATAACAGCTGCTGATGCACACAAGAAAATTATCTATTTGGCCCATTTGCTGAAGTATATGGTGAATAGTGTGTGCTTTCAGAAGCTACAATATGCTCTTTAGACTTAGTATTTTAAGTGCATTCCTCTTAATAATAGTTTAACCACAGAGCATGTTTCTGGATAGTACAGGGGAAACATTATGCAACAGGAAAAGAAAAAAAACCAAAATCAATCATTTGCTAGTTGCTCAGGGATCTGTCAGACCTGGTATCTCAGCTGAACACCTGTGTATCAGAACCTTGTAGAATTAACATTTGTTTTTAATTTCAGGACCATGCCTTGTATCATATACATAATGTACAATATTTTTGAGACCATAAGCCAAAATTACAGTGTGTTTCTACCACATACGCATTGTTTTATCTCAGCTTTCTCGGAAGCTTTGACCTCATGCTCTGTGAATATTAATAAGTGTCCTATCACAATTGCATGTTTAATCTTAACTTCCTATATTTGTAGCAACTAATGGGAATTTGTGATCAACCGGCTTTTTCCTTCAGACCTTCCCTCTCCTGGACAGTACCCTTAAAATATTGGGAAGCCTGTATATTAAAGGGCTTACAGTTTCTACCTGAGAAAACATAACTGAATCTGATAAAGGTGATCTAAGGCCATCTAAACCATCTGAACTGGGAAAAAGTCTCAGTGAGCAATTAAGCATATTTTGCTGTATCACAAGGTAATTAAGTTCCTTCACTGCACTGTGAAGAAAGCTGCTTTTTGTTAGAAGGATTGGAGATAAACTTTATTTGGGATGCAAACTCAAAAGAAGTCAGACATCTTAACCATGTGGGTACTGAAACTGTTCTCCTGCAAGTGTGAAGGCTAGATGCTTTTCTTTCTAAAAATGTCAAAAAGAAACATGCCTATTTGCATCTTTCATAAAACAGGTCTTTATTTTTTTGTTGTTGTTTTTTAAATTATTATGAACCTTTTCTTCAACTTTCATTCAATCCCTAAAGGGAATGGGTCCTGATTATGCCTTCACTTGTGCTAGTGCAAATATTCTAATCAAAGTATCTTATCTACAAGCAAACAAAGACTTCTTATATGTAGTGAGCATCTGCATGTGATACTGAAGGTATCTAGTAAAATACCTATTGTATCTATAATAGAACGATAAAATCTAGTTAGTTATATGGCAGATGCACTGCCACTCTGAAACCAAAAACTGATAGTGTTTTGTCACTGTAATTGCTTTTTCTTCTTTGTTACAGAGAAGGGACTGTTGGTTAATGTTATTATTCTCTCCTGCTTTATGATGGATTTGCTTTTAGCTTTGTTTTTCTGAAACTTCATATTCCAGGGGTAACGACTAGGAAGTAGCACATCATGAGATCAGAGTAATTAGTAGTATAGCTAAAAGTTAAATGTCTTCTACAACCTCTGAACATTTTCTTTCCTGAGTCAGACTCAGCTGGCAGTGAATAATGTTTTTCTGAATGATTTATTGCATTACTGATAGAATGAAATGTGCTTTGACTGCATGACTGTTGGGAAGTGGCATGATCATGGCTAAGTACAAACTAAAGAAAAAAACAGGGGGCAGTGGAGAGGTGAGGGAAGGACTGCCTCTCAGATTCCACTACTGCATGGTTCTTTGAAGAAAAACTTTTTAGAGCTACAAGTACTTCATTAAACTTCATTGAACTATTAACAGTAAGAAAAAAAATAAGCAAAAACTCCCTTGATACACAGGCTCTATGATAAGCCCTGGTTTGTAAAAGTCTCTTTAGAAGGATCCTGACAGGAATCTTTCTTTACTGAATTGCTACATCATCAATGTGAAAATGAAGCCTTTTCCCAGTTGCTTTAAAATGTCAGGAAATTGTTGCGAGGCACAGCAAAGAGCTAAAGCGCTCTACTTTTCTTTCTCTCAGCAGGTCGCCAGCATTGAGGACTGTTGGGGAGGAAGTTTCTCTAGGTAGTAATAAATATAATAATAGATGGCTGCTCTCTCTGACATAGAAATGTTCCTGTTTTGGTGACAGAAATAAAAATGAAGAAAGTGAAGGGTTCTAGTAATCCATTTCCTGAAAAAGTCAAACTGATAAATACCTACATCATGCACACTAACTTTCCTCTCATACTTTTGCACAAAGATGAAGCCTATGATGCTTCTTGCTTCTTTATGTTTTGGCTCCTTAACTGTAGGAGAGCAGATCTGTGGTGTGGTGGCAGCTTTTCTCAGTAGTCTAAGTTCTACATCAATTCCTTGTATGAATATAGCTGACTATCAGCAGTTGCCTATTTAACTTTTGCCTGTATAGTAGGGAAGGAGGGATTTTGCATAGTGTCTGCCTGGTTTTCTCCTCGTTTGACAGGCTTTGAAAAAATAGTCAAATCTATTTTAGCTTGCTTGTTTGTTTGTTTGTTTTTGATTCTGAGAGTCCTCTCCTTGGTTATGGATTCATTTGGGTATATGTAATTATGTTTAGCCTTTTTCCAGATGCCAGCAGTAAAGGTGACCAAGTTCAGGCTTGCTAAGAGCTCTTCTAAACTTAAATCCAGGTGGCAAAGACCTTTTCCCAAAGCTGCCTGTGCTCATTTTTTGGTACTGGGAGTTAAAACAGAACCTCTTTAAGTATCTCATTTTCATTCGAACCTAATTGATGTATTCATTAATGTGCAGAAACAGAAAAAGAAAAGTTTTTACTTGAAGGGTAAAGTAGAAGAAAATGGAATGTGAGGAAACTTCAACCAAATATATAATAAAAAAAGGCAAATGTCACTTATATTCAGGAATCTAGCTCTCTTCATAGATACAACAACTAAATTCTTTGGTTTCATTCAATCACGAAATAAATAAACCTCTTTGGCAGATTCTTGGCAGTTAAAGACAGCATCCCACACTTTCCTTCCCACTCTTTGTGCTCTTGCACTACCAATCACCACTGAAGGTGCAACAGGCATTTGTGAATTTTTGCAACATTTATGAATTTTTGCACCATTCATTATCTAACTCCCTTAGGCTTATTCCAGAAAAGGTATTAAAATAACTAGATAGAAACAAGAAGATTATTTATTTGTCCTCTGGACAGAGTGTCTAGTCAGTGCTCTTTGATGGGAGGGCAGATCCTTTATGAGTTTGAACTGGATGGTGGTTTGACAGTCTGGATTCTTTGCAGAGTCCCTCCCACCAGCTGATTGTGTTGTGCAGTAAATGCTCTTACAGGATGGTATTACATGAACTTGCAGCTTGAATTTGGTCAGCAATGGAATAGACTCATCATCCTCTTTTTTTCCTTTGATTACTGAAAAAAAAGGGATGAATCGTCTCAGATCAAGGTGACCCACTTGTCTATTCCTGTCCTGTTGCAGCAGTCTGTGGTATTGCACATAGTCAGAGCTTGAATTCCTGGTAGTACTACAAAATGTCGTGTGAAACTCTGGGTTACCCTCTGTCACATCCAAACTAGTACCAGTGAGATGATGACTTCCACTTAGAGAGGGAACCTCATTCAGTCCCCCAAAACTTTGTAGCACCAGGCCCCACACAGATCAGAAGTGATCCCTATTTTGATCTATAAACAGGATTGCATATCCAGGCCTCTTTCTGAGACTGTTTGCGATTTTTGAAGTTTCCTAAGAAATGCCCTTGAGACTAAAGGGACAAAGTTTTCCTTTAACGTTTCCCTTCCTGCTTTAAGGAACAGTGTGCTGTGAGAGCAAATAATTTCTCCTGAGCACATTGTAAAGGAAAATGATGCAGAAAATAGTCTGTAAAATACAGTGTGTTTTCAGTCTATAAATAAGGCTTTTCATGGGGGAAAGAGAAAAACATGTCTCATGATTTCATGAGACAAAGAGGAAAATAAGCTCATGGCCTTGTTTGCTAACTTTAAAAAAAAAAAAAAAAAAAAAGGATAGCCTTCCCAAACTGAGCTGGGGGTCAGATCTTTGTATGGATTTGGAGGATTGCTTCCTGACCTGCTGCTGCTTCAGTAATTTCACATAATTTATTTCAACATAAATAGCTTCTCCTCCTGGATGCCGTTTTATTTCTTGCATAGTTCCTTTTTCTTAACAGTTTAATCAAACTAATTGTGACAAGCAGTGTATTTGTATAAATATTTAAATGTGAAGCATGAGGATTGAATTATTTATTCTGCAAATGTAAGCTTAATGTAACTATCTTTGGAAACCATCTCATTCTCATATGGTTGTGCAGTTTGGTCATGCATGCTCTCTGCTCAATTCCATGTTTAATGTTTCAAATGGCTCAAATAAATTATATTATTTGCGTAAAAGCTAAACAGGATGCCAGAAGAAACAAAACACAGGAGGTACCCTGGTATTAGCACATGCAAAAACTAGTTGTCTTTCTAAATTCAACCATCACGGGACCCTAGATTCCTGAAAATGGGTTAACAAAGATACAGATGATGTCATTCATTGTCCAATCTTGTCTCATGCATGAAGAGGCATATGTTCTGACCAGATTTTTCTCTTATCTGATTTTGTGACTTGCAGTACTTCTTCTAGGGGGGAGCAGAGCTGTATGTAATAGTGCATCCCACTGTGTAGATGAGTTAATTGCTCTTTAGGGAAAACAGCAGTGCCAAACATGAAAAAGATATCACGCCACAAACCATACCACAACCCAGCCAGTGGGTGCCTGGTAGAGCCTCTTGCTTGACTGCATGCATTAAAGGGTGGCTTAACAGTGCAGAAATATTTCTTCCTTGCACTTTCCATCCCAAGACTGGGATCAGCTGGCC
The DNA here is from genome assembly GCA_013399915.1 of Illadopsis cleaveri. NCBI lineage: Eukaryota > Metazoa > Chordata > Aves > Passeriformes > Timaliidae > Illadopsis > Illadopsis cleaveri. Next base: position 77,640 of record VXBB01019586.1, on the reverse strand, counting down.
CCAGCTGCCATCCCAGCAGCAAAGGTTACATTCCAGCTGCTGCTGCTGCTCCCCTGGGCTTCAGCCACTGAGCCAAGAGCTGTTTCAGCAGCCGTGCTTCAGAAGAGAGGCAGAGACCAAAGAGCAGGTTTGAGAGGGGGAATAGAGCTGGTGGCATAGATATGAATCAGTATTTGGCATGCTTATTTTCACCTTCATTAGGCACTGCAGCAATAGGGTCAGCATCTCTAGACAGTACCTTGTGCCTCCTTACCTTACACTTCTAATTCACTGGGATCAGGGAAAAACCCTCAAGGGTATTAGTGAGTGAGCTGAAACTGGTTAACAACAGTATACCCCAAGCTCAGAAAGAGCAGTAGAGAAATGGGTTCCCCATCCTGCCCCTCCATCTCCCCATGTATTCTTCCTTTAAAAGGTATAGAAGCATTTTCTTAGGGTAGAATGTTCACCTCCCACTGACGGCCTCTGGTGCTGATATCTTCTGCAGTATGTTTGGGAAACACTTTTACTTTCTCACTTCTTAGCTGTAGCAAAGAGCTGCAGCAAAAATAATTCTCTTCTGCTTTTGAAAACACCTTATTATGAGGAATTTCTTGTTTAAATAATTCAGGATGTCAGCACTACTTCAAACAGGTTTATGGTTCATGTTAACATCGGGAGTTTTTAGTGGGAGGTAAAGTATAATCCCAAGGAATTATGCTACAGAAACCAGAGGGTAGACACCAATCCCTTCTGAGCTGCTTTTTTTTTTAACTTCTATTTTTATTTTCTCTGAATAAAATTTGCACTGATTCTCAGTTATCTTGTTCAGAGACCTAGAGAAGCCAATTTACCTGAGCACAGCTTGTTGTGGGACTGCAGTTTTATTCTCAAGCAGCCAGGTTTTACTAAAATCTTATTGTTTTAACCCCAGAGACCTGTCCTAGTGCTTGAACTCAGATCAAGTATTGAAGGCAGGAATTATTTCTAATAAACTCTTTCTCCAATATCTCACTTGCCTCTGTCAAAAAACACCAAATTTTATCAAAATCAAGCATGTCTCCAAAATTTTGGTGGGGTTTTCTAGGACTTAATTTATTTTTTCAAATGAGACAAATCTCTCTTGGAATAAGTGGCATTTCAGAGCTCAGGCTATTTCTTTGATATGTGAGAAACCTAGGTGCATGTGTTTGTGTTAGGTGTACACTGCTGCAATGCCTTTCTGGCTGATGTACTTTTGGTGGAGAGGAGGCCTTATCACAAGATGTTAAAACTCAAAAAAGTTGAGGGAAAAAATTTTCAAAACATTTTTATGATTCTTTTATTATTATTATTTTTAATCCAGCTCTGCCTGTGTCCTTCAGATGATTTTATTTTCTGAAAAGAAATCGTGTGACTATTTCTAGAGTTGCTTCTGGGCTTGATGACATAATTTACTCAGTTTAGCAGAACTGCAAAAGTCTAAATTAATGAACCACTGTGCTCTGGTGCTAGAGCTAAATCAACAAAGAGTGTTTTTAGTGAAGCATTGCTACTTTTTTTTCTCCAAGGTTTCTTTTTCTGGCAGGGTGTCAGCAGGGGAAGGAGAGATATTCAATGTACAGATCAGAGCACAGCTGAAATTTTACTGTATTACTGTTTTGGAGGGCCTTAATTTCTCTGTGCTACAGGTGCTGATCATTTTCATTAGAACTGAATTTCCTACAAAGATGCCAGTTTTAATTGTACTTTAAAAAAAACCACCCAACTTGGCCTCGGGCATTAACTTCTCTAGAGGGAAATACCTGTTTCAGCCACGTGTTGGCAGAGGATGCTTTACAACACCCACAGCAGCATTTTGGGGATGTTGAGAGAGCATGAGCATGTACTGAGCACCCCATGCAGAAGGCTGCAGCAAGAAGCGCATTGGCACCACCTGGCCAAAGTTTTCTGAAGCCCTGTTGGTTTTTCTTTTCTTATTAGTGCCAAAGACAGACACCTCCTCAGAGGACAGAGCAGAACACCTCTGAGTTACCCCCCTTCTTTGTTCCTTCTACTTTGCAGGTATTAAACAGCCAAACAGCCTCCTTGTGTTTTTCTCCTTAAATAATTAAATTTTTCTGCTATTCAATTCCTATCTAGCTGAAAAATATTTTCATTAAGAATGTGTAGAAATTAGATATTTGTCTTGTAGGATGGGACAAGGAAATGACTGTGAAACTCTTCAACCCAAAGCTATGTGGTGAAAAGTAAAGTGTTCTATTGGATTGTGTGCCATTTCAAATGACAGCAGAATTTTGGCCATAATACTGGAGTAGTAGAATTTACGTGAAGATCTCAGTGACTTAAAAAGAAAACCCAAGAGACCAACTGATATTTCTGCTTCATTTATACCAAAATTTTTGATAGATACCCTATAAAGAAATTGTTCCAAAGTAAACCAGTATTATTCTTCTTTTGAAGAAATACAGAATTAAATAATAGATGTGGGGGTACTAAGGTCATTTTGATGGCTTTTGATTTTTGAAGAAAACTTTGCCTGACCAATTAGCCCATTTATGCAGCATCTTTCTCCTCTGGTCTGCAGGTTGTCTCAAACCACTTACAGATTATGGCTGCCCAGAGCAGCAATCTGTGGGTTTTCTCACATCTTTTATCTCACTTCTTGAAATTGGGGAACTGATAACTTCAGCTGGATCTGAAGATGCATGAATGATGATTGGCACACATTTTTCAATGGGAAGGAGGATGTTAGGAAAATATGACACAAGCTTTGGAGGACGTAGCTCTTGTGGGCTGTGTGCTGCTATCCTCCTGTCTGTTTTTAGCTCATTTCAGTGATAGTCCCCTGAGGGAATGAAGATTCTTACTTTTATAAAAATGAGAATATTTTTGCATCCCATAATTAATTTTTTTTTTAGTCTTACATTATTATATTTTCCTTTTGTGTTGTATATTTAATCTCTTGACAAAAAATATAAAATTATTCCATGCTAGAAGCCCAACCGATAAACTAGTTTAGCTAGGGAATTTCAATATAGATTTTCTTTTAAAACAGATTGGATTTTCAAGCTTTCTTTGAGTAAGGAAATAATTCATTAATACAACAACATGCTCTATAACATCAAAAAGAAATCTGTAAGCTACCATATTATGAGAAATTAAACTGAATGTGAAGGGGACAAGGCAAATGTGGTTGCTTTTGTAATAGATGCAGTTTATATATCATTATATGCCATGAGACTGTGACTTGTTATGTTAAAGGAAATTATAACAATGGAGAAATGTTGCAGGTAGCCTTGAAAACAGGCAGGGCTTTTAGGGGTGGATGAAGGAAACAGGAAAATAAATTAAGCCTGCGTTTGGGGATTGCTGGTAAACAGCAGTTGTCTTACTCAAATGTTAATATTTTCTTCATCATACCAAGACTACATCATGTTTACTTGAAGAACTGTTGGGACACTTCACTGTCTTTCATGGCAGCTTGCAAAATTGCGAGATTGAGTTCTTTATGCTGTGTTGACATATTATGTGACTGCTTCTCAAATGGTAAAATTGCCACAGTCAGAAATTAGTGTCTGGTCCAGGCTATTTATCTATCTTGCAAATGTTAAACCAGCATATACCTGTCAAATCTTCCAGAATATTTCAGATTCAGATTTTTAAAAAATCGTAACTGCGCTGAAATTCTGAAAAGCTGTTTTATTTTCCTAAAAGTAGATGGGAAATGACAAAATTCTGAAATTTAAAGTACTCCCTTATATGCAGTGTTGTTAGTATACATTCCATTAATTTAAGAGAATATATTCTATGTACAAGTGATACCTGATGTGATTGACATTACCCAGACTCCTAAGGAATATTAAATAATGAGAATAGATTAATTTAGGAAGAGAAGAGTGAGTGACTGGAGCAGTTAGACACTCTAGTAAAGATTATGTGCATAACAAGTAGTTCTGTTAACATATGAGCTCTGACATATCAAAATTTCTGCACTGATATCAGTTTGAATTATGAAGTTACCAAGCATGATGGAGAAAAGGCAGAAATAATGAATTGTTTTGCTTTAAGGAAAGCTGAGAAAATGTGAGAGCACTAGTGCCACATTACCTAATTAAGAAGTCCGAGGGGAAGTTAAACATCAGCTAAAAAACAAAAAGTATTTTTCTACCTACAGATTTGGTAATTTATTCTAAAGATGTTCAGAAAAACTGACCGCAAAGTTCTGAGTCAGTGACAAAGTTAAAAAATTCTGATACTAATGGTGCATATATGAGAGCTGGAAAATGCAATGGGTCAGAGCAACCAGGTTAGTTTGTTATCAGAGCTTGAAGACACCACAGGAGATGCAGTGACTAAGACATCAGAGGGTGAAATTTACTTGAGTCAGTGAGCATAATTTTATGAAGAATGGGACCTGTCACAAAAACATCAGTGATACTATGTCATGCAGATTCGACAATGCTGCCTGCTGACAGTATTTCAGAGTTTTTGTAAGGCTCTTGATTCAGTATCACTTGTATTTGGATTTTAACAGTCCCATGATGCAATGGTTTGTTCTCCTTATTAAGACTTGTAATTTAATGGGTCTTCTTAAAAATACAGTGGATATTTTCTACATTGCTTAAACTCATTATTATAACCTCAGCTAGTTTTCCTTTAATGACAGAGTTTAATTTTGAGGCCCCTGAGGCAGAGAAACAGAAGCTTCAAAAACTTGGAGTCTTTCTGCATTTAATCAATATTTTTTGAAAGCCTGAAGCTGATGGATTGTATTTTATATCAATTTGTAATTAAATATTAAAGAAAAAAAATAAAGGTTTTGCAACATTTCAATATTATGTCAGATAATATTGTTATTATATAACTGGTAATAGCTATTAGAGATTTTATGGAAATCAGTTCTTAGTTTCAGTTCTGCATCCTGGTCAAAATTTCCTGTTAGAAAAGAAGTCAACCAGATATGTTAAGTGAAGACTTATTCAAGACTTCCTTCTATTTGCCAAAATAGCTATTATATTGACTTACCTTTCATTGCAAACTGCAAGAGTTGACATTTGGATGTACTTTGTCAAGTGAACACTCTTAACATCCTTGGTGTGTTGACACAAGTGGTTTGACTGGGAATGGAGGAAACGCAGTACAGAGAACATCCTTCCCTTCCTTACAGAAAAACACAGAGGCCAGTAAGTGACACTGAGTGCTTGAATCTTGGTGTTTTCCTTCACAGTGGACCACTGCTTGGGAACCTGGATCATCAACTATTCAGAAAAACTTTGCAACTTTCTGGTATAAGATTGAAAGTGAGATAATAAAATGGAAACATACTTTATATGCCTTATTAACAAGTTGAGAAACATTTGTAGGATACTCTGTACATTTTTCTGGGAAAAAAACCCAAAAAACATAGATTAGTGTAGAAAAAACCAATTTTTTTCTCAGCATTTTCTACACAAGAGTAGCCTGTTGCATTCCTTTTCTCCATGCATCAATCATCTTAGAATATTTTTATTTTACATCCATTCTATATATGTTTTGAAACTGCATAACAACTGATCACTGTAGATTCTTGTTTATAGTACACCAGCTGGCAGGATTTATAAAGGTCTGCCTGATCTGTGTTGATTTGTAAAACAGTGACTTTACTCTGTCATGCTGCTTAGTCTTCAAGGTGTTACTATCATATGCAAAAGGTACAAAAAGATTTCAGGATAGAGACATGCTTCAGTAATATGTCTATTATTTAATTATTTGGTATTCTAAATTGCCTTTTTATTGACAAGTTTTAAGATTTAATACAGAAACCCCCTGTGGACCACCATAGATTCTTGAATATAGCACTGAAGAAGACACTGAAGAATAACAGTAGGAAAATACTGGCAAAGGCAACAACTCTTATTAAAACTGAACAAGAATATTACACCAACATTTGTGATCTGCAATATAACAACCTGTTGGGCTTATCCTTTGCTCACTGAAAACAAAAAATTTCAACAGCGGTATCCAATATGCTTCAGAGATTTCTTGAATCTGAAATGTCATCTCTGACAGTCAAATTTCAGAGAGAAAAGATTTATTAAAATCTTTTGAGTGTATCGCTGAGTAAAAACTCTGGTTATATCCACAGCAATGGAAGCATGGTTATTTACCTCCTCTTTCATTCTTTTGTTATTAATTTCTAGAGTTTGGCAAACATCTGAAATAATTTTGATAAAATCACAGATGAATTGGAGAATGTCATCTTGGTCACCCTGAAACGTGGATCTTACAATCTGGAGCTCCTTGCAGGAGATCATGCACTGAAAGGGGCAGGAAACTCTCCTAAGCAGGTCCAGCCTGCCCCAGCTACTGCCAGAGTGCCAGAGTGGCTTTTATCAGCTGCCTGCCTGCCTCTGTCATGCTTTCTTGAAGTGCTTGAGTCAGTCAGAGGGTGAGAGAAAGAAGTGACTCACAAATGTCACCTCAAGCACAGTCCTTCTGAGAGGTTAGGGCATCCTGGTGTCATCCACAGCCCCTGAGGCTGACAGGCATCTTTTGGCCTCTGTTCCTCAAGCATTCATGTTCTTTATCTTGCAGAGATTTCTCAGGAGATGATGCTAATTAGACTCAGATGTTATATGAAGATGTATATATTTATCTATTTTAAATACGTGTTGTAATAACAATTGAATTCCAGAATGCAGTTCTATTTTAAAATACTCAATGTTAAATTCAGAATTTCATTGGAATATGTAGATTTTTTGTATGATTTTTAAAACTTCTATTTAATAAGGATATTTTGTTTTCTTTAGGATGCAATTAATGTACAAAACTAAAGAGCAATATATGTATAAATAAAATAACCCAACCCTGTTAAAATGTGTGTCTTTAAAATATTTCTAGAAAGAGGTAGCAGTGAATGTTTTCCTGGAATTCAGTACTAATCATTAAGTTGGGAAAAATTAGATATCTACGACTTGCAGCTAGGTGCAGCATATTTGTAACACCTGTTTGGCAGGAGAGGCTAGCACAGTACAGTTCCCTCAGAGTACAATATACTTGAGGAGTTTTTTACTTTAGAAAAAAATGTGGAAAGGATGCTCTGTTTCAGCCTCCTTGCTTGTATTCAGGACCTCACCTGCTCACTTTACCAAAAAAACTAATCTATATTTTTACTCTGTAAAGCGGTTGAAATGAATTCTAGTTCATCGTACACATCACCAGAATAGTTCTTCAAATAATGCCTCTTATTTCTGGGTAAAACCAATATTATTATGCACAGGATTAGTGCTTCATCCAGTCCAAATTTCATTGCTACTACAAGCTTCTCCACTTCTCTTCTTGGGTAACTGATTAACTATGTCTTGACCATAAAAATTTGTAGTATCTTCTTCTTTCCATTCTGACATTTGTGGCAGAGAAAATTTACCTGCTCCAAAACTCTGAATTCATCCTTTGCACCTGTATTTAAGGGATTTAATGTCTGCAAGCTGGAAAGCCAATATTAGCTTGGTTACTGTGGTAACAGACTCATTTTCAGTACCCTGTAATGAATGCTGCTAGAAGCAGCACTGCTATTCTTGTATTTTATTTATGTACATGTGTTTTAAACACCTTTCTCCCATATCATATCTCCTGCTAATAATCTCCAAATATGAAGGTACTGGTATTTGAGACTTTCTCATAAAGTTCAGGTTTCATTGTGATGGTACATTTGGGTAAACTCAGATGCTTTTGCAGAACTTTGGCCTGTCACCCCAGTTAATACCGTACTGAAAGTCTACCCTCAAAACTGGGTGCCTCAGAGAAGCTTCACTCCTCTTGTCTGTTTTACAGAAACTTGTAGATTAAAAAGCCTTTTGGCCTCTTGCTTTTTATCCACACTTTTTGAGAGACTGAAGGAGCCTGCCCATCAATGCCTTTGAAACTGGGTATATATCTCAGTTTAATAATTATGTTGTTGGAGATGGGAACATTGTTCCCTGGATTTCTTGTAAATCACATCACAAAAAGCCCAAACAAAAAAACCCAAAGAATATATTAAAAAAGATTGCTCATCATTCATAAAGCTGCCAGTACCTTTATGGGATGCTTTTGTTTTCACTCTCAGTGCTTAGCTCTTTTTGGAGTTAAGTTTTCATGAATTTCACAGAAGTTTACTCATGCTAAAACCCAGAGACAATATTCTGCAGGCATAACCACCTTGAAACAAGAAACAAATTTATTAGTAACAAGAGAAAAAATTAGTGCAGCACTTAAAAAAAGGGTAAAAAAATTATAGTATTTGTTGACCACTAGGCCTTTCTTAGAGGGACTAACTTATTTTAACTACAGAACAGCTGAATGCGGGAAATAAAACCAGCATAATTGTCAGTGTCATAATTACTTTCCAATATAAGAACAGTCCTTAAGGGATTAGTTCAAAGATTACAGAAAGTTAATTATGAGAGCAGGATGTAGGAATGAAATACAGATGCCTGCACTGAATTAGTTCGTTGCTCAGAAGAATTTTGGAGGATGTTCCCTACCCCGTAACTTCCCCATGAACTCAGAATGACACAAGCCTGGCCCTCAGGCGGAGGGGGGTTGTGCTGATATGATGGTTCACCACAATTACTCAATCTTTAAATGACAAACCTACCAGCAGTCCTAGTAGCACCACTGTGTTTTCCCTGCCTGCTGTGACAAGTGCTTTCTATAACTTGGAAGGATTATCACTGAAGTATTTTTCCTTTGTGCGAGGATGATGTCTCTTCTGACTGCACCTGAAAACATGCTACGAGAAAATATTTTAAAAAGATGTGTTTGAATTTGAGCACAGGGGTCTCCAGGGTCAGCTCCAGCTCACCTTTCACATTGCAGTACTTCTCTCAGAGTTTGTAAGTACAGTAGGAGACAGGGACCAAAGCAGCAATGTTTGTATCAGAGTATTGCTTATCACCACAGTATAACACTTATGAATTTCAGGTTTTCTATTCAGTAAAGGGTTGGGTTTTTTCCACTCTCTTCCTTCTCTCCTGGAAATCTCTAGTAACATTTCTTCCCACTTGCTGCTACACTTAAGAGTTAATAATGTGTTAGTTTTACCAGAAACACGCAGGCCATTCAAGCAAAATTGAATCCCTGTTTTTTATTCTGCAATTGTAGTCTGTATTTTAAGGCGATGCTAGACATTTGCTAGAAACAAGGATCAGATGCCTTATTCTGTAACAGCATCTAACTTTCTGTCCTCTGAGATTCACATTTTAAATTTTCTAGTTGAAAGGTAAATATACTTACCAAAGAGTCTTTTTCTTAGATGGGAGGACTTTTCACTAATCCTAGAGAACCAAATAGTCAAAAATTCCTCAGCTGCTTTATGCTGTGCTGAAGCATGTGTGGATTACGAAGACTAAAGTGCTGTTATGTTCAGCTTTCTTCCAGAAGGTGATGCATGCTGGGGACAAGCACACAAGTGCAGTGATTTGGTATGGCTGGCACTGCAGTGTACAGGGCTCATCAAAGAGAGAATGAACTGTGGTAGCTCCTGTGCCTCTACTGCAGTGCTCGTACACATGCTCTGCCAAGTACTGTCACCTACCGGCTCAAACAACTTTTAACATTCATAGGATAGTGTACAGGAGTCTGGGTTTTTTTATTTACAGCAGAGAAATGATGGGTGTCAGCCCTGGAGAGCCAGCAAAGCTCTGTGATAAATTGCTGGTGAGAGCAGAGGCCTTATGTGCATAAGGAGAGCAGAAGCAAACACATCAGCAGTACTTTCTCTTGGGGGGATCAGTGAAAAGACACAGGGTGACCAGATGTCTCTGGCTTCTGCAGGCTTTTGCTAAGTTCCTCACTCAGACTGTTTGGGACTGAATCTGCTCACAGACCTTGGGACAAAGCAGCTTGTGCCGGAACAAGCCTGTGCTTGCTCTGCTTGTGTTTCTTCACTGGCCAGGAGGGGCCAAATCCTGCCTGACAGGAGGGGCGAGGAGCTTCTGTCTTTCTGCTGTTCCAATTCATTTTTGTCTCACTGATTATGCTGTTGTCTGCACTCAGGACACAGACTGTGTAAAGCTGTAATTGAATCATGGGAAGTGATGCCCAGAAATTATTTCCCATGCCCAGAAATGGAGAGGCTGAAGCAGGGCAGACTCCAGGGCTGTATCACTGCTTCTTTATTGGGGATAGTTTTGGTTCACATTCAAAATTTTAAATTTTTCTAGGAGACTGAACACAGTCTAATCTTGTTCTGCTGCTTTCATGGCCTTGCCAGACTGCATCATGTTGCATATAAAAAGCTAAAACCCTGCATTTAATGTGTGATTCCTCAGATAAACTGTCTGAAAGCACACTGCTGCAAAGTTGAATAGCTGGTGAGGTTCAGGTTGTAAATTATGCTGTTTTTCTACTCAAAACAGAGATTTCTATCAGGATGTGAAGGGAATAGGGAGTTGTTTAAATATTCTGAAACATTTTAAATTTGTAACAATCTTAAAAACACTGTCCCTTAGGGAGTAAATATCTGGGAGTGACCATGAAAATGTTGGTGGTAAATGTGTTTGAAAATTATGGATTGAATACAATCTTGTGTGTAATTATTGGAGGTTTTCATGTGATTAATATGATCTTGATGTGGAATTGGGATAGGAAAAAGAAGATAAAGATACCTCTCCTTATTCCATTAATAGAATATTAATTTATTCTTATTAGTAGACTATCTCTATTTCCCTCCTTCCATCCACAGAAAAGTACTTCAGGGGACAATTAAAAGCATTTGACTCCCCTTTGCATAGTGTTTAGCAATAAATTAAGGCATTTTTCCAATACCTTTGTCAGTTAACAATTATAAGTTCAAAGCTGAAGCTCAGTCAGAGTATCTCAGCTTCTTTTCTTTGAGAAGAGAATGAAAAGGGAGTTTTTTCCTTGCTAATAATATTTAAGAAGAGATTGTAGCTGTTTTCTCATTTCAAATCCCCAAGTCACTACTGAGAATGAAGTAATTTGATAATTTTGGTATAATGAGTAAGGGAAAAATGGATAGTGTTACAGAGGTTTCTTTGGGTCATTGATAGCAAGAGGGCATGGAGCCTGGTATTTTTGTGGGGCTTTGTTTGTTTGTTGCATTGTTTTTTCTTGCTTATTTGTAACTAGTATTGATAGCATCTGCTTAGGACTGACATCTTTGCCACTGCTGTATCACGATGACCTCAGTCAGCATTGGCCTGTAAAAATCTTACAGAGTGTCTCTTGCAGTCATGTCTCCAGCTGCATACTGCAGCTATCAACGTAGACCTCCTTCTGCTTTAGAATGTCTCATTGACTTGATTTATTCCTAAGCATCCCTGCTTCAAGAAAGTGGTCTTGGGTGACCACTGGTTGGTCACCACTCCTCCAAAAAAGCACCAACAGTGAATCCTGCAGGACTACCTGGCTAGGCACATTTACTGTGTGGGGCACTGTATCACAAGAGCCAATTTGAGTTTCAGTGCAGGACTGTGAGGCACTGGGACATGCTCACAGCTTCTAGACGGAGGTGGAGGAGTAGGAGGAGCAGCCATAGAGTTCCTAATGACATATTGCAGAACCAGTGCAGTGTGAAAGCTTCAATTACTTCTGTGTATCGGTAAGAAATCCTCATGAGTATCTGCCTCCTGCAACATCCAAGGCTTTCTGTCTCCAGTGACATATCTCCTGTCCTGGCTGCAGAGGGTCACATGAAACTTCCTCTAATGAACACCAAAGTATTTCACTGCCCAGCAGAATGAATTGTGCCAGCAGCAGAGTTTTCTCATGAAACCTCATTGTGTTACAGAAGCCCGTGGCATAAGTAACACCAGCCCATTGCAAGTTGCAGGAACAGTTGTAATATTTAAATTCAAATACTACTTCATGTCAAATTTTCAAGGGAATGAAACAAGCTGCCAGCTTCCAACATTAACAATTTCTTGTATTTCTCTCGTTTCTTGATGAAGAATTCTATCATAGTAACACAGAACCATCATGCATTTTATTTAAACAACTGAGAGAGAAAATTTGTAATCAATGAGAATAAATGTTAAAGTGTCAGCAGTAAGGCCTCCACTACCGAAAAACTGACCACTGAACAAAAGAGAAATTGTATTGTTTTATGGTTAAGCCTTTTTTTGCCCCATTTCCAGGTTTTCTGGCAATAAAGCACTATGCATTTATAAGGTAGTAATTACCCTCTACTTAATGGCAGGATATACTTGAAGAAAAAGATAATTTATTATTAATACATTTTCTAATGAGCTGTATGCCATAGGGAAATTGAGCCTAGAAATGTGAACAATTGATAAAAGACTGTTGCATTTTCTCTGTCATAGGAGAAAAATGATGTATGTATGTAAAAGACACAAAAATGGGACTAGTTTAAAAATAGGGTGATTTTGTTTGAAGGCATTTGCTTCCTCCCTCTGCTGTTTATTTTATTTTAGGATGCATTCCACAGTTTTCACCCTCACCTTCTGGAACTTGTACATCTCTTTAAAGCAAATTGTTGTAAAGCATATTTAGTGTCTCGAGTATTAATACCAAGTTACATTATTCATCGAAATTTCTACTAGCATCCAGTAAGTGATTTAAAGGAATACTACCTCAAATAAAATCTGCTCATTTAAAAATAGCACATGTCAAGCACCTCCTCTTATTGCATTTTGATCAGGTCTTGGCCTTTGGGGGGGTTATTGGTGAGTTTTTTTGTTCATTGTTTTTTGATTTGAGAGAAGAGCCAACCAATTGGAAAGAAGTGCAAAGCTCTCCATGTGCAGACCTTTCTCTAAAGCTCCTTTGGATGTGTTTGGATCCTTCCAGTAATGTTTTTTTGTACAGCATGCTGGCCAATGGGATGTGCACATGGCAGTGTCCATCTCATGTTTTACCAGTGCTGTATTCTTTGTAACCAGGGTTTTGTTTTAGGTTTTGTTTGGGGGTTTTGTTTCGGGTTTTCTTTGATTATTTCTATTGAGCTGACTTGGTCTGTTTTGCTAAAAGCAACACTGACTTTTGCTATTCTAAAACAAATATCTCTTGTAAACAGGCTCCTGATGAACCTTAAAATATACTGGCATATGATCATCTGCAGGATGCTCACTGCTGTCACTCTGTGGGAGCATGATTGTCCTTCCTGCGTGCTCCTTCTGCTTCCCGGTTCAGACTTATGCTGAGAGAAGGAGGGAGTGGCAGGCTGAGGTCCTCTGTGCTTCCTTGCTGCCACACATGGCACCGAGGCTCATGCCAGAGCTGTGCTCTCTTTTTTTCCTAGATGGGAATTTACTGTTTGGGATTGATTATCTTGGTTATATTGATATGGTCATCTAAAGGCAGGTATGTAGGCAGCACTATGTAGCATGTTCAAATTTACTCGTTCAAACCAAAGGTCCATCCAACTCTATTTGCCATTACTCAATAATAGATAATTGAAAACAATAAGAACAGGGTGAGCAGATAGGAATGCTTTTTCCAGAAAGCTGTTTTCCACTAACAGGAAGTTCCTGAGTCAGAGGCAGTATACTTTTATAATTTGACTCAGACTTTTTGCTTGAGAGCTGGTCAAATCAACTTTCAAGTCTGTTGACGCCTTGATTCATCTACAGCATCCAGTGGCAAAGAGCTTGACCCTGAGATTTTGTTTCTTTTATGCCTGTCCTCTCACAGCTTCAGCTGGTGTCAGAGTTCTCGTGCACTTGCTCTCTTTATATGTTCTCTGTGGCACTTCTGAGTTAGTAGAAAACTCTTATCCTCCCCAGGGACAGCAGTATTGCTCTCAATGCTGATCCTAGTTTATGTAACACTTATAGGTAAAGCAATTAAAATGCTGGTTTTTTTCTGGCATTTCCCAGTATTTTTCAACAGAATGTATTCTGAACTTTTACCTAAAATCCAGAACATGTTATGGGAATGGAAGCAACCATTGTCTGAGTTTGGGGAATTGTTGGGTTTTTTTTTTCCTTTCCCATATCAACTGGTTCCTGGATATGACTAATGCATTTTCTTTAAAAAAAACCCACAAGCATGTTGCGGGGTCGCCCCGTGTCGCACGGCTGCGGGCAGCCCTGGGCACCACGGCAACACTGTGTGAGGTTCTTGCCGACCAGGAGCTGGGCATGGCGAAGGCAGGGAGAAGAAAGGTGGGACTCCAGGAGGGGGAGGTCAGCACAGTTTATTCACCCCATGGCTCCAGCCTCATGAAGACAAGGAGCACGTGGGAAATTACAGGTTTTATAGGACAGAGGTACACAGGGTTGGGTTTAGTTACAGACCAATGAAGAGAATTCAGGGAGTGGCTCATAACATAATAGACATTTGTGTTATCAAATCAGGGAAAAATGGGAGGGGGAAGCTTGGGTTTTGTCCAATCACACCAGACCCTCTCCAGAATTTTCTGGACTCTGGGAGAGGCTTTAGAGTGACCAGCAGGGTCAGGGGGTTACTCAAAATAAGAGGGACACATGGCAGATGTTGAGACAAAACAAAGGGATTGGGAGCAGCAGCTGCAAGGCAAACAGCTTGGGATAAAGAAAAAGGGGAATGAACGGGATGGGATGGGTACATGGGACAAACCATTACGTAAAAACTTATAAATAAATGAAGCATTAAACAGAGAAAACCAAAAATCCATACTACAACACAAGCATCATCATATTTTGTCCCAAGAAAACTATCTATCCATCCCAAGAAAATCTTCCTAAATTTCATTTTCCTTGCATGGGATCTAGATTTTTGGCTGCACATTAGGAAAAAAAAAAAAAAATTGCTTTACTTTTATAGTTCTACATGTATGTATGAGAGTGCATGAATAATAACAAATTTTTTCAGCCGTTGCTATGGAAAACAGTTTTGTGTGGTGAATCATACTTTGACTTTTGTTGAATAAAGTCATCCTACTTATTTTATAGTAATTTGAATTACAAGCATTTGTTGACAATTAAAATGTTAAGAAGTAGGATGTATGTTTAAGTGAACACACTTTGAAGAAGATGCTTTTTTTGTTGTCCATTGGATGATGTGTGGCTTTTTTAATGCCACTTGGTAAAAGAAAAAATATCATGGTATCCTAGAATAGCAGGTCGGAAGGCACCTCACAGATCATCTGGTCCAAATTTCTTGGTGAAAGCACAGTCTAGAAAAGATGGCCCAGGACCTCATCCAGGCAAACCTTAAAAGTACTCAATTCTGGGAAATCCACAACTTCCCTAGGGAAAATGTTCCAATGGCTGATCGTTCTCAATGCCAAAAATTTTCACCTTCTGTCCAATCAGAATCTCCTCAGGGGAAATTTGTACCCATTGCCCCTCAGCTTTCCCATGTGACTATTTGCAAAAAGGGAGTCTCCACCTTCCTTTTAGTCATCTTTTAAATAATGAAACATGGTAATGAGGTTTCCCCTAAGCATTCCTTTCTCAAGGCTGAGCCTTTCCCCAGTTGTCTCAGCCTTTCCTCATATGGCAGGCTTCCCAGTCCTCTGATCATCCTTGGTATAAAATCCTTTGAAGTATAAGTGGTATGTAGGAACAGTTGGAAGGGATGATTTCCTTGTCCATAGGACATGTCAGAATTTAAATTCATTCTGTTCTGCAGCACAGCTGAATGACTGGAGATGAGCTAACTGGCACGTGCATGTGTCTCAGAATAGCTAATCATCCAGTTAAGACATAACTGCAATTTGTTTGCCATTTTGCTATATTTAGTCATTGGACCAAAAAAAGGCTGGTAATCAAAATTCACTGGGGTATGGAGACCAAGGTTAAAAGGTTTTGCATCAAGTGGATTTTGTATGAAATCTCCATACACCAAGTGTTGCACTTACTGGGGATATGATTTAAATATTACTTCTCCAGTCTGCCTTTTTCCCCCATTTTTTTTTCTTTCCACTTCCCATTTAAAAAAAAATAAAAAATCCATTCTTGTCAAAAGGAACAAATATATTCCAGCCAAATATTTCAATTTGGCAAATTATCATTATGATATCTTTTGACATCTGCTCCATCTCTCTCTGTTTTTTAAAAATTTATTTTTAAAAAGACAATATCACCCCTTTCTTCATTCACATATTGCTGATAGGCTGCTTTTAGACCACTAAGTAAAATAGACAGGCAGTAGGAGAAAACTCCTAATTTCAATTAACATTTCTGAACAGGAGCTAAAATAGTTTAAATAAACAGTAATAAGGAGTGGAAATTTGTCATAGCAGACAAATGTTTTACAAGTCAATTTGTGGTACATAAACATTTAAGTCTTTATTAATTTTTTTTTGTTCCCCATCAACTTCCTTTACTCATTTTAACATCGAATCTGATATATGTAACCTTTAGAGAAAGGACAAAGAAGCCAAAATCTGACATAGCCATCTTCACACCTATTGCTTCCCCTATAAACAGTTCTTCTTTATTGGAGTTGGTTCATGAAAACCTTGACATTTGCAGCTGGACTGAAATATAAGAACTGTTAAAAGAAGGTCATAATCATTTTAGCCTGGGTTGTTTTGTTTTTGTTTTTTTGTTTGTTTGTTTGTTTTTTGTGGTGGTTTTTTTGTTTGTTTGGTTTGTTGTTTTGTTTTGTTTTTTTTTTTTTTTTTACTCATTCATGTTATAACAAATTCAGCAAGTTATCCAACTGGAAATTTAAGTTGTCCTAGCACTTGTGAAAGAGAACCTAAGACAATGAAAGATGAACACACACGTGAATAAAACAAGAAATTCCTGGCAATATTAGATGCAGTTCAGCATCTGAACTGCAGAAAGCTTGTGACTTAATTTCATCTAAAGGATAAACTAAATCCAGGTCTTGAAAGATGTTAGTCTCTGTCTTACACCCCTACTTACATAATAACTGTTCTTCATCACCAGAAAAAAATAAACAACCAAATTAATCACATTTTAATCTTTTCGCATTTTAGCCTTTTTTGCATTTTCTTCAGAGTCCTTTTCCAAATTTTAATTACATGAAATGAAGAGATAACAATGAAAAATGTTGCCTCCATTATTTCCTACCTGTATGGAATCTGAACATATTTGTCTTCACCTGAATTATCACTATAAAGCTGCAGGATTCTCTTCCTACCCATCCCAAACCTGTCAAGACTTTCCTTTGTGAGTCCTAAAAATGACATAAAATTTGTAAGGAATGGCAAACTGAGACTGGAACTCTGAGCCTTATCCCCTCTAATTTCATGCCCTTTGTGATGTTCTTTGCATTATTCTTGTATCAGATAGAGCTCCTCTAGCTCATTTATTTTTCTCTTGTTAACAGGAGGAAAAACTTTTGGTGATAATTAGTGATGCATGGCTTCAAGTATTCAAATAGGATATATCTCAGTGGTCTAATAGCAATTGGATTTCTTGTCTCAGTGTATTGCCTTATTATTCTAGTTTCTTGTTTCAGCATAAGCTGAAGTTAAAAAAAAAAATGAAGCATTATGGAAATAAATAACTGTGATGCACTGGATTTACCTTGAAAATTTGTGAAGTTAAGCAGATACAGTTACTTGAATCCACGTTAATCCAATGATGCATGAGTTAAATTAACTGAATTTGTATTAATGAATAATTTCTAGACTAACAGAATTTGTATTAATTATTCTGTATACAGGAAGAAGACAGAAGAATGCACAAAGTAAATTCCTATTTCCTTTTTTATGTTCTTGTTTTTTTCTTTTTTTTGATATGTTTTTAAAGATCATTGTTTTATGTAGACTGTCCAGCCAATAATATTTTTTTATATTTGTTAATGATTCAGCAGTAAGTATTATATATTACCTAATAATCTGAAAATAGCTGATCTTACAATTTACTGAATTTTATGAGTATAGTGTGGGGTCCTTGTTTTTATTTCCAAATTAAATTTCTTCAACTGTAAATAAATAAAAAGGAGTACTGGTCAGTTCTATTTCTTTTTTAACAGAAAAAGAGCGGTATGTATTGATCAGGATTGTTGCAGTTTTATGGTAGTACCAATAATATATCTTCTGTTCTAGATTATTGAATCTTTCTCAGAGCTCTCTTTTGTGTCATAACATTCTGTAAATGTAATTGAAAAGGTAGAATCATTGTCTACACTTAGGGTGTTTTACAGGTTTGTTATTTTGCTAGTGCATTTAGAAGAAAACCAGAATAGCTTGTTGGGCAACTCCTTTAGTTTTAGTTCTGCTTCTTGTTCAACATTAGCTAGAAGAATTTAAAACTTTGGCTATAGTGATAAAACCAAAATATCATTGTTGGAGCAAATTCAATTGAGTGGGACAAAGTACTGAAAATAACAAAAAGATGGTGAAGCAACACAGAGGAGATGGAGTGTGTGTACTTTTTCTCATTGTTTTGCTGGGTTGCTTTTCCAAACACACACCTCACATGAATTAGAGTGCATAGTTGGAGATGAGGCGTTGAAAAAAGCTGTAAGCATGTTTAGAGGAATACAATCTTAATTTTTATCATTCGCATTATTTTGGGATTTCTTCATGGGAAAAAATGCCAAACCATTGGATATTGAAAATTGGTTTTATGTGCCAACAGCTGACAAAAGTTTGCAATTTCCAAAGGCACACCCAGAAACTAGTTGAAAATGCATTTTTTTTAGGTTTAAATACTGATCCATGTACTCTGTATTATGTATATGCCATTTGACAGCTGAAATAAAGATCTGCATTAAGATTACAAGTTTGCAGTGCTTTTGCTCTAACAGAGCATCTGATAGTTGGTAGGTTGGTGGGTTTGTTCCTTTCTGCAAATGCTTGTCTTCATTAGACAGTGTTCTTTTCTTTGTTCATTACATCTCAGAGGATTAATACCAATGTTTTTTCCAAAATATGATTCTCTATAGGTATAAATATGTGAATTCATAGAATCATGAAAACACAGAATGGTTTGGTTTGGAAGAGACTTTAAAGATCATCTTGTTCCGACTCCACTGCTGCAGGCAGGGGCACCTTCAGGTTGCTCAGACTTGTGTAAATAAAAAAAAACCAAACCCAAACCATTAAAACCTAACTTTCTCAAACGTTTTATGTTTCCAATAATACTGTGGGTATGTATCTGTATAGATATACACATAGATATTTATCTACTGCAGATAAAATAATGATGATTTATGAAATAGCCAAGGCATTTTTTTCAGGATCCACCTGAATGTTGTAGCTACGTTCTGCTAACCCTTGCCAAGCCTTTCTCTGTTGAACTTGTCAAAAGACAAGAGATTCATCTAGAATCTCCTTTGTAGTATTTTTTCCTATGTGCCTATAGCTTTATCCATCCAACCTTCTGATACTATTTTTCAAGTCTCTTAAAAAAAGGTTTGGATTAAATTAATTTTATTTCTTTGGAGTTCTTTTTCCTCTCACTTTGCCGAAAAGCAGTTGGGGCAGAATATAAGAAAATATAGGAGTTAGAAGTATTTTTAATGCAAGCAGCCATATATGTTGTCAAGTGCATGGACTGCCAGAATAAAATGACATTTTCAGCAGTAAAAAGGCCATGATAATTTGTATGCCTTTCATGCATAAAGGACAATGTGCTTTCCCTTACATGCTCTCCTTGACCAGCCAGTAAAAATCCTTTTTTGTAATAAAAAATACGCATTTGTAATTAACATTTATAAGCCTATTTTTTTAAGAGACAAAAAGCCATGAAATTTTAGAAAACAGGAATAACCAGATTTTGAGGACCTATCTCATGATGGTACTTATAGATATTTGTTTTTGTAGGACATATAAAAATATTTATATGTGCTTCCAGAATATATACAAATAGTATTATTTTAACACTAGTAAAAACCCCACAAAATTAGTTTGTTGGGGGTTTTTTACTAATTATGTGTTTTCTGGGATTTTTGTCTTTAACCATATTTAGCACCATTCTTTCCTACCTTTTCATCACTTCCTTTCTCTGTTTCTTTATACCTGAAAATACAGTTTTTTCAGATACAACTGCACAAGACTGTTTTATATACATCATTGTATTCTCATGAACAAAATCTGTCTTTATTCCAAAGCTTAAGAAGTGTTTTCTGTGGCTTCTCACAGTAGCTGCATGACTGTATGACCTATACAAGATTGGCCTCTGATTTTTCTCTTCTTTCTGCTTTTGTCACGTATTATTGAATATAGATGAGTAGATGAAAGTTTGAATTATTGTAATTTTTCTTCATTGAGCACTCTATACTTTTAAATGAAGTATTTAACTGCATAATATTTCCATTACATGACCGTAAACAGGGTCACAAGTGTTTTAAACAAGCTTTTTATAGTTTTCCTCAAAATGCTCAATCATTTCTGTTTAATAAGTTGCTCTGAGATTGCTCCAAAGTTTTATTAACTAAAATTAATCCCTCTAAATATGTAAATCATCATCTCTCAATTTTTGCTTTGGTGTTAATGTAGATATTTCACATCTATTCCTTGTAATCTCACACTGTATATGCAGCAAGGCAAAATTCTGAGGCAGTGGATTCCATAGATCAGTGCATACAAAGGTATGGCATGCTTGCATACATCAGTTTGGCTTGTGACATGGTTTGTGTTTTTCCACCACCATGATGTGCAAGTCTCCTGTTCCTTGCACGTGGTCCTCTCCCTGTTTCCTGAGCAGAGGCACCAGGCGGGAGTGTGTAAGGAGTTGGGTGGATGCAGTCAAAGAGGAGGCTGGGGAGAGCACAGAACAACCCTCGTGCTTTGTGCAGCCCATCCTCATTTCTATTCTCTGGAAATTATCCTTGGCACTTCCCTGGCCAGATAAGAGTGATTTATTCCAAACCCTTTTATCAACAGGGCTTTTATTTTAGTGTTTCCAAGTTTATCTGATATCAGAAACCATATCTCTACTTATCAGGGACAAAACCATCAGTTAATGTGAAAATGTAAGCACCATGCTGGCAGTGCTGAATTTATAATATTGCTTACAGTGCTCTTCTGAATGTTGTTACAAAACCCCACATAAACAGTGTATAAAAGATGCACTTAACTGTGGAAGACAAACAGTGATTTACTGCTGGGTGCAACAGTGCCTTTGCTCATTGTGGGGAATAGCTGGGTGTTGCGGTTTTCTGAAATGCCTGAAAGCATTTGAAATGTTTCAGCTTTAATGTCAAGAATAACATTATTGAGTCACAAAACTGAAGGTGGGGAATCTTAGAAATACAGAAAAAATTGCACACGGGACTTTCTGATACTACCTAGGCATCGAGACTTCCATTTAAATTCGGTATCTATTGCTTTCTCCATAAACATTGCAGCTAATATGTGTTTCTGGACAGATGGGTGCAATAAATAATCGTTGCAATTTCAGAGAACCTGTTAGACTAACCAAAGGTGTTCTCATGAAAACATTATTTACAGAGTATAATTAACCTCCTGCCTTTTCAGGTTCCTGCTGCATATAAGTAACTGAAACAAACAGCTTTGTTATAATGATATTCCTGCACTTTCTTCCCTCTCATTCACCTTAAAAAGTTACCACAATTTTCACCTTTTTATGTTTCCTATATTATTTGCAAAATTTTACTATTTTGACTTTACTCAAATCTGAAAATCATTTTGTTTCATCATAATTGCCAGGAATTTAAGAATACAATGACTGAGAAACTTGTGCAGAGTTTAATCCTCTTATTATTGCAGGCAGCACAGCTATCCATTTTTCATTTTTTCCTGTGTCGGAAATTGATATTTTTTCTTCTTTTCCACTACTCTTCTAAGTAAGATGTTCTAAAATATCACTAGTCTGATATATAAAAGGTTTGGTTTCTTTTTCTCCCCAATCCATTTGCTCCTCCATAAGTTACGTTCATATATTCTTCAGCCAATTATGTTGTAATTTTATCCTAAAGGAATGTTTAGAATCAAATTTTTCACAAAATCAAGTCCTTGTTTACTGGAAGAGTATATAAACTCTCAATTGACTTCAATTCAAAAATAAGACCTCAAATTATTTTTTTATTTTGTATTCAATACACATGTTCAGGCTTCTCACCTTTAGGGTCCAATTCATGGTACAACACAGAGTTATAGCTAAAAACAAAGAGCATATCTGCTGTCTTTGCAATGATATATAACTTATATAGTTTGCTTGAACATGAATGTCCTTTGTCCATTAATGTTTTTTGGTGCACGAAAGTTGTCAAGTTAGTGCTGCTATTTTAACTGAGCTTGCTGGGCATCTTCAGATTTGTCTTTCCAGTTCTGGTTTCTAGGAGAGATTTAAAGACTGAAAAAATCCACATCTGTGGGAGGGGAGAAAGGAGGATAAGAAATAGGTTGGTGAGCTTAAACAAGATGGAAAAGCTGTAAAAGGATGGAAGGATAAAAGAGGAGGGGTTTATGAAGACAGCAAGGATTACAACAGTCATATTCACTCCCCATCACAAAAAAAAATCCAGTGAAAACTGAATAAAGAGTTTTATTATGTCATTTATGCTTTGTCAGTGATCAACAAATACTTGTTAAGATGCTATTCCTGCATGTCTATTAACCCTTCATCACTGCAGAGGGGGAGAATCCTGATAGTGATGTGCATAACAGCTGTGTCTGAGACCCCAGATTTGGCTCACATTGATGGGTCTGATTTCTGTCATCCTAATGTCTCTTGCTGCTTTTTTACCTGACCCTAAGTACCACCAGGGCAAATTGCAGGGAGAGCTGAACCTTCTGATAACTCCGGGTCCATCATAGAATGAAGGAGATGTGGACAAAGAAATACTGGAGCTCTGGAGGATGAAGGAGAATTTGGACATTTTTTGCTGTGGAGGTGGTTCTTAGGCTGTTATCCTCAGCTGCAAGGCAGTTGGTTTATACTGGATTTTGGAGGCAAGGCTTTTAAGGAATTTACAGGGATGCAAAATTTAACCCAACCCAATTTAACAGTGTTTAATCATTTTATATTTTGAAAGGTGCTCAGGAGTGCTGCATGTTGTGGCTTCTGTACAGAACTATATGGGACTGGTTGCACTCCTTGAACTCTTACCTCCTCATAATTTCAGACATGATACCTGTACATTTTCTCTCAAATTACCTCGGATGATGAACACTTAATGTCCATTTTGGAGTTGGACCAAATTATATGTCTTTATAGCATATAAAGTAAATGTTCTTATGAGAAGAAAATTCTTAATTTCTTCTATTTTCTCCAAGTTGCTATTTTTCATGTGAGTGGGGATAGCACAATTGTAGACATGTTTTGTTCTTATCACATACTTTGACCAGAATGAATAGCTAAATATTTTTATTCCTTTTCTTCTGGTAAGGGTAAATTTATAACACCTGGGTAACTTTCACTCTGTAGTAAATTGATTCCCTCTATAGTAAAAATATGTATTTTTAAAGTTTCATTAAATACCTTGTGTTTTTTGCTTTTCATAGAAAGAATTTTTTTTTAACGTTCAATCAATGGAAATAATTTTACAAATAATGTAACCTCTTGGGTTTTCTTTAGTTGGGGTTTGAGGAAGTGGGATTGAGAGGTGCTCTAAATGAAAATATAAAGAGGTATCACTTCGAGTCTTCATTTGGGTAGTTTTCCTTAGAGTATCTTGCTAGGATGAATTTGAGCCCAAATGAAGAAGACAGCAGTTATGCAAGCTGAAGGAGTAGGCATGGAAGAAAACATTTTGTGAATGCTCCTTGGCATTGAACTGTAAACCATGCTTAGCACAGTGAGAAACATGGCCAATAGTCAAATTCTTCAAATACAGCAGTTCTCCCAATTACTAATTTAAAAACATTAAAGAATATCTGACAGGCTGCTGAAATTCTACTTCAGATATCCCATAAAAGAGTAAAAGAGGCATTATGTGTCTGAAAAAGTTGCATTCACATGCTTCAAGTGACTTAACATGTGGTAGTTTCACAGTGGGCTGAGTTTGTCCATGTGAGGACACCATGTCCAGAAGGTTTAGAGTTCTTGCACATAGAGTCTCCTTGAAGTGTGGCAGCATCATCCCTCTATGTCAATAACAGCTGATTTCCTCTTGCTTTAGTTCAGGAACAGCTCATTTGTCACTTTTCCTGCTGCCAGCTAAGAAGGACATATTCTCTGTGAAGAGAAGGATCTTATAGCTTTTCTCTTCTTTTTTTTTCCTTATTTTTTTCAGTAAAACTCTTTAATATATTCAAAGAATTTCCTAGTAGTATAAGAAAATTTCAGTAAAATTTGGAAAGCTTATTTTCATGTAGAACTTAGTGAAAAATTTGAAACTGGGTAGAATTTGGAAGCTTTCTGTTCCCCAGGGCCAAAGATAGTAGTTTACAAGAGAATAATTTAACTGTATTTTACACTGCATTTTTAAAAGTGCTGAAATCAAGAGAATGTGCTGAAACTGTGGCTTGTGCAAGATATTGATTAAGATGAAATACTGTTGGTAAAAAAGTATTAAATAAAATTAAATTTGATGTTGAATATAATGATTAAACCCCTAAAATTTAGATGCAATTCTTTCATAATTTTCTGGTGGTCATCCTCTTGATTTTCCTAATACTTAGGTGTTAACTGTGATTATACATAGTGAGTATCCATGCAGGATCTGTAATTTGAACCTTCAGCAACCTATATCCTACTATAACTCCTTGCATATGTGTAAGTACAGAAGAGGTTTCTTTTGCATCAGCAGGGGGTGGTGGTGATGGTGAGATTTAACATCTAAGATGTTAGCTAACGTTCTCAGATGTGCTTCAGTCTCGATATTACTCTTCCCCTAAGTGTTGGATTTAGTTTGTCTTCTCGCTACAGAAACAAGTTCCTAGTTCTAATGGATGTGTGTGTGATTGATTGGCTACAATCAGATTGCTCAAAAAAGAGAAGTGTTCATCTGTGTTTATTTACAAAAATTTTATTTTTTTTCTTTTTTTAATCTCCTTTAAAAGGGAAGACATTTGATTTAGGATTTTTTGGCTACAATATTCCAGACTGAGATGTTGATGCTACTAGATTTTTTAATACCATGCATTTTTTGGATGGTATAAATTTTTTTCCAGGTTACTTTACATCTTTTGAGATGAAAATGGCAAAACAGAACAAGTGCTGTTTTCTAAACCCCCTAAGACTCTCAGAGGTTTCTTTAAACTGAAGACCCAACAGCTCATCTTGAGAAGTGCTGAGAGTCCTACAGATATTGCAGGGAACTCTTCAATTTGCAGGCCCTGGCTCCTTCAGCTACAAAATGTATATTCTCTTCCTTGCAGTACCCAGTGCTGCTCCTCTTAAACTGCTTTGTTCAGGGATTAATTTCCCTCTCTGGTGATCACATAATGCTGGATTTAATCCAGCTCTGAGTCCTCGTCACAGTCAGAATATTCCACAATGTTCTTGGGATAACATCAGAAATCTGAACATTTGAGCAGATTTTTTCCGTGGCCAATTGAATATCAGTCTGCTGCAGAAATTTGAGGGAGACTGTGGACAGTCTGGCCTAGGGTCTCCCTGACTGTCAACTGTTGCAGAAGTCAAGAATGGAGATTACTGTCATCCTTAAAAATGCCTGTCCTATGTTCCTCTGACAAACCTCCACAAATGGATTGGTAGGAAACACTGCTGGGTTCAAAAACTTGTGATGTGACAGGACCCATTTCCTGTGCTGCTGAACATCACCTGGCTCTTTGTTCACGTTCCCTGCTATATAAACAATGGTCATATGTGACAAATAAGAGGGAAAGCACACCCTGCACACACACAGGGGTGGTGAACTCTGCCATTCCCAGGTGTTTACAGATGTCATCCGTTGCTTAATGATGCACAAGTTGGCAGGAGCAGTGTTAGAGGTCAGGGATGATCACATACATCTTGGGACTCATTTGTGAGAATATGGACAGCCTGCCTTTGGGCAGTTTTGCTGCAGAAAGTTTATTATGTGTATGATTACTATGCTGACTGATACAAAGTAAATTCTGTTATGTTTGCCTTACTTGTTGAGAAATTTTGAGATTCTTTGAGGTGAAAATCCATTCTAAACTTTTTCTGTGAAGTATTCAATAGTGGGATATGAAGCCAGATTAAATTATACTCTTTTGAAGGACATCTGGTAAGGAAATCAGAATCTTCCATCAGACTAGGGCAATAAAGTATTTAACCCAGATGATTATTTTGTTGCGCATATTAGGAGCTATTATGCTTTACTTGCTTGGTAAATATACTTTCTATTTCAGAAGCTCTGAGTATATTTAGGTTCTTGCTTTGCTGTCGCAACCCACCTAGGTCTTCAGCTAGCTTTTCTGGGGGCAGCGACCTTCCCTAGCGAGTCGCCTCTAGAGAGGCAGCCTCAGTCCAGGTGGCACAGGCACCCCAGTGGAGTGTTTCAGCTCAATTGTGAGACCACTATAGTGGTCGAGCCTGCCAGCTCTAAACAGGCCCAGCTGCCAGCACAGTCTTCCTAGGAGGGGCTCGTTCCGAGGCGGCACAGGAGAAATCACAGGAGCCAAGGTCTCTGAGACCCTTCTCTACTCTTCCTTGGCCGACGACTCGAAGACCCCGAGGTGGCTAACTGCCGGGCCTTTATACTCACAAAAGGGGGCGGGGTTTAACGAGACAACCAATGGGGTTGAGGATTGAAAACTTTAACCAATCAGGGAAGAGATTAATAAACAAATTAGGGGATCGAAACTTGGACCAATGGGAAGGGAGAACTGGGGTTCAGTATAACAACCAATCATGAACAGGGTAATTAGCATACTAGGAAGTAACTTGAATACTTAACTTGAACAACAGAGATTGGCTAACTGTAACTAGCCAGGGATTGGCTAATTATGTTAGGACTTTAAGGCTCTCCAGGGGAGTGCTGGAATTATCGTTTCCTCCACATCGCCCTCAGGGGCCTCCACACTTTGCATCATAATTTCATTAAGTCTTACACTGTCCTTCCTCCTTATTTCACAAAGGTAAGAGTGTGTTGCAGGCTGTATCTTTTTTTCCACTTGTTGTGTTTGCAGATCTCCACATCGTGCTGGAAATATTTTTCAGGTCCAAATTAATTACAGTACTGTTAAGATGATTTTCAGCAGTAAAAGATTACGTTTCCTAAACTAGATTTTTCTTTTTCTAAAACACTGGCTAAATACTCCAATCTTACATAGTTATTAAAATATGACATCAATTTTTTGGAATATGCTAAATATGCCAGCTGCTAAGCATTTTGGAAAATCTTTTTCAGTACCTGAGTGGAAGCTGGGCAATTACAAAAATCATGCACAAAGAATTTTTTAAGAGCCTTTCTTTTTCCAACTATCATGTGGAGGAGATAGGTCAGTATTCATTTATTCACTAATTGAAGAACTATAACAAGTCCAAGTGAGTGTGCACAAATCTATTCTGTAATCATTAGTCTATGTGGCAAGTTACAACAACTTACAAGGTGTGAGTAATACTTAGTGTAAAAAGAAGGCGCTTTAAAATGTACAAAAGGCACATTAATACTTAATTTTCCATGGAGCTTACAGTTTTGAGCTCATTCTTGAGATTTTTTTAGTAGAAGAACAAAGACTTTTTTAAAAAAATAGATTAGGAAATAAACCAGACATTTGTCATTGTGCACAATGTGTTGGACCCATAATAATTGCTGATGTAGGTTAGGTACCGCTCAACAGCTGTCTGATATGCAGACTCGACAAAATTCCAGCCCTGGATTCAAGCTGTTACAGACCAACATAATGTGTTCTTATTACTTCAGCACATAATATACTTTAAAGAAAAAGTAAGCAAGCAATGTACTGAGGGGACATAATCAACACTTCTACTACAACTACTATTAGTCAACTTAGCTCATATTCTAATGCTTGGGAGGGGTTGCAAGTTAAAAACCAGCCCAATTCTTACATGTTATTGTGAATTATCATAGTATAGAGAAAGACCTCAGTATTCAAATGCAGTTCCACAACCTTAGGCATTTAATTGTGTGTCTAAACACATAGATGCATTGTATATTTTTTATAGCTTTCCAAAACTATTTTTGGCAGTCAGAATAGTGTGCCAGTGAGACTTACAGAGAAGTGAGATTTCTAGAAAGATGTTGAGGTGTTATTTATTTCTCTGTTATCTACTTACTGTGTGGATGTTTCTTTCATGTATTTCTTCTTTTTGAGACTAATTATAGTTTCTTAAAAATCTATTTTCAGCTCTTTCAAATGCTTGCTTCCCTCATCTGCTAATTGTCTTCTATTTTAGTTTCTTCTGATGTTAGTCTCCCCCGACACACACAGGCGTGCACACACACCCCCACACACTTTCTGTTATTCTGTTGCCTCCAATTCTTTTCTGTCCTCAAAATGTAAGTCCTCACTCTGTTCATATTGAGGTTCAGCTTGTGTAGCTGAGAATAAGACTTTCTCCTCCAGGTTAGGTATCTTGTCATCAACACTTTTGACTTTCATATAGAACTGATATGTGGCTCTCTATCTTCTCATCATATGTTCCTGCTTTTCTGCATTATAGCAGCCTTTGCATTTTTTCTCTACAGGATTTTCTCTTGTCTTTCATGATGGCCATTGTACATTATTAACTGAAATTTGGGGGTGGTTTTCTAATTATTTTATTAGATTCACACTTGGATTACTGTTTTATGTTAGAAAGCTAATCATTCATTGTATGTTCTAAAACACACAAAAAAGTATGTTTATATTGCCAGAAAGTCAAAATATTACAAGGAAGTGTTTTTATCTTGATGTGGAATTAAAAACTCAATTAATCTTTCCAAATAAATGATGGACAAAGAGCCACAACTGAATAACTTTGCACAAAGATTGTATAGTTAGACATGTTACTTGTACTGTTGCAGTACCACAAAGGCCCAGTCCCAGTCCAGAAATAGTCTCTGTGCTGTAAAAGCAAGCAAAGTGGGTTGTCATGCTCTAGCTTTCATACAACTGGGGAATGACATCCTTCCTTGAAGCAGCATCTCTCTTAAATGTATCATTGTAGGAAATATAATGAAGGTTAGTTGCAATACGGTGTTATTCTAGTATTTATTGTATGAGCCTGGTAGAATAATTTTCTTTTCTGAGTTTTTTGTTTTCCTTCAGTCCCCAGAACCATATCCCATAAGATCTGCTTTTAACTACAGTGCTTATATCCTAGAAATCCACGCTATCTTCTTTCTTCCATCTTCCCCAAGACATCTTGTATGTAATTGTCTTCATGTAAAAATGGCTTGAAACAATAAACATGGCATTATTAAACTCTAATTGTTTCTGAAGCAAACTTGGGAGAGCAAAAGGTGCTCATTTATAAATGAAATTAACTCATTTAATTATATAGTTGCATTTTTACAGCTGGTATTTGCTTGACGCTTTGCCTGTCCACAGTACTGTGAGTGATTAACTGTGGTGACTAGACAATAATTATTATTTATATTGCAATTTTTGAGCTCTTATGTGCATACATGATAACTTTGGTTGTTCTATAAGGGCTGTTGAGCCAGAGGAGGTTAGTTACCTTTCCAAAAAATTATGAAATGTCTACAGTTCACTCTAAGCTCCAATATGTGCATTTACAGTGAGCTAACGAGTACACAAGCCTAACTGGCCCAAATATTAAACCCCTAGTCTAGAATCTATTGACCCTTTTTTTTCACTGTAGGGATAACAAAAAATAAAAGGACTCTAGAGAAACACAATTGTGTGGTCTCATGAAGGCTGTTTACATGCCCATGTGAAATGTGTCTGAAAAATGTCTGGTCTCTTTCATTTAGTAAATGCTACTATTATGTTAGATTTTTTTTTTTTTTTTAAACTTTCTGAGCAGTATTGTTATAGAAGTAAAGGCCTGAAAACCAAACTCCATATTCTCATTCTAGTATTAGTTTCCTCCTTTTTTTTTATTTTTTGTTCCTTTCTTACACCTCCAACATGTAAGATGCTGCTGTTGTGTGGTGCTTGCAGTACTGCTCTGTATTCTCATCTTTCAGAGATAGCTGAACCTTACATTTTCTGTCCTATTTTTCAGCATGTATCTTAATTTTATTTTCATATGTTGCTTCTTACTTTGGCCCACAAAATAACTTTGCTTACAACAAGTAATATAGCTCCACCCATTTGAAATGAGGAAACAGGGAGAAAATTGAATAGTGGGAGGTATAAAGAGTTCAGTTGCATGCTACAGTAGCCCACTGGCTCTTTTAACACTTGGGCTTCTGAGCTGAAGCCTTTGGCTTTCAAAAGACAACAGGGTGCTCAGGCATGTGGTGTATCTCTTCTTGTGCATGCCTCAAAGATAACTGAGGGGAAAAAGAAATCATATTCAGACTTTTGTCAACATTATTGGCTCATGCGTCACAGGTTGCCTGTCTTTTGCAGAAGTGTGGAAATTACAGTGTTCTATCTCTGAGCACTGCATGTTGCCACAGAAATATCCAATATCACTGACAACCTGGCAGAGCAGCTGGCTAGTAGTACCTGTCTCATTTTCTCATTCTACTTCGTAATGTTCCAGGGTTCATTGGTTAGTTTTTGGTAGGTTTTTTTTCTTTTTGTTTTCTATTTTTAAAAATCTTTTCTCCTCCTTTCCCAAATAGACTATCAAGGAAAACAGAAGTTCCAGTATTTGAATGCTATTTTTAGAAGTATGTCTTTTGGTCATGCTTATGCTAAAATTGAGGCTGCAGATATAGCTGAGCACAGCATCTTTTCAGATTTTGTGAGAAATTTTCATTTTTGCTTCTCTCTGTTTTTTTTTTTTCTTTTGTTTTTCACGAAATGAACGGTCAGCAGCCTTTTTTTTTTTTTTTTTTTTTTTTAAATTG
>VXBB01019586.1:17897-46977 GCA_013399915.1 Illadopsis cleaveri | reverse complement strand
TTTTTTTTTGTCCTTTTATGATCCTTGGGTCTTTTTCTTTTCTTTGTATTTCTCCCCTCTTCCAAAGTATTCTGGCAGCTGATGTGTTCTTTACAATCAATATAACTGCCCTTCATCTCTACTGCCCAAAAGGTGGTCTTTTTGTAGCTGTTCTTATTATTTAGTCATTCTCTTTTTAAAATAGGCATTCACTTCATACTCTTTATTCTGTGCACATTCACCACTTGCTAACAGAGCGTGTCCCACCTAGAAAAGACTGTCCCTCTTGCAGAAATAGATTCCTTGCTTTTTGTGTCTGTACTGCCTGCTTCTGATCCAGCATTGTGGCTGGCTGCTATGCAGACCAGTGGGACCTGTTCTTCAAATAATTAGATTTACACGGATAAAAATAACTTTACCAAAAAAAAAAAAAATTGCTTTGCAGATTGGTAGAGGGACTTACAAATGGAACTTACTTAGTTTTGTTCTGAGACAAAAAATCATTCCACAGATTTCTAGATATATTTTCAAAACCCTTTAGGTTATGATATTTAGTACCAAAACCCAGCTAATTTAGATTTTGATTCAGTACAGTGTTTCAGCAGGTATATCCAGTGTTACATATTTTGTATGAGGAAATCACTGCAACCCATGAAACTTCTGCAACTTCAGTAAAGCTGCTTTTTAAGATCAAGCTTTTTTTTTTTTTTTAAGGAGAAAGAAGATAAGAAATTATGTATTTCATGTCACTTGAAGTATGTTTAATTAAATGTTAAATTAATATGTTTTGATTATTTTTTTCTAAGGTACATATTTTGCACCATAGCAATTGTTTATATATTTTTTTTGGCTAACTTTTCATTCCAAAAGGTCTTCCAGATACCACAGTTGAACATCTCTTAATGTGCTCTCTGTGTTTTCATGGCCACTAACATCTTTCTGGTGAGAAAATCATATGTGTTATTTGGAATGAAGATGACTAAGTGCAGAGTTTACAGGCCTAAGAGCATTATGCTCATATTACCAGCTCTGTGCTGTGAGATTTGGGCCTCCTTGGGTATTCTGTGCTATGTACTCTGTGCAGGATTTACTCCAACTAATCTGGACAGGCAGCATGTATCTGACAGCAAAGATGATGGAATCTGACTGCTGGGTCTACAAGGAAATTGCTGCTGAAAAAAGAAGTGTTTAAAGGGATGGAGTTTGAACGCCCGTGGGAAATCCAAGCCTGCTATCTTCTATCTTCAGTGGCTGATGTGTATAGTAGGACTTGACTGGAACTCCAGGAGCCTGTAGGGCTTCCATAGACAAAAAGTCAGAAGAGCAACCTCATGCTTTGGGTTGCATTCCAATTCCTTATTGGAATTACTGCCTTTCTTTTCTGGAAAGAATTCTCTAGGTACAAGGACAGAGGTGTTGTGTCCTCTGGATCTGTATAGCAATCTATACCATCACAGAATCATAGAGCAATAGAATAGTTTGGGTTGGAAGGGAAGTAAAAGATTCTGTAGTTCCAACCCCCCTGCCAGAGGCAGGAACACCTGCTAGACCATGTTGGTCAAAGCCTCCTCCAGCTTGGCCTTGAACACTGCCTGGAATGAGGCATCTACAAATTCTCTGGGCATCTCATTCCAGTGTTTCACCACTCTCACAGTGAAAAATTTCTTCCTAACATGAAATTTAAACCTGCTGTTGTTCAGTCTAAAGCTATTTCCTTTGTTTGCCGTCCCTGGTAAAAAGAGTCTTTGAGCATGGTTGATGGTTCTGGTTCAGGTAAAGCAGACATGAATGGCATATTTGGGCAGCCAGAAATTGCTGGGTATTACAGTAGCTGTATCATTTGCCTGCTACTTGGAACCTCTATAGGACTCAGTTTGCCTTGTATTACCTAACCCAGTGGGCCATCTGGTTGGGCTGCATTCTTCTGTTCTCTTGTGACCTGTAGCTTTCCAGTTTTCTTGACTGTCATCAGCAAGTATCTTCTCTTTGCTACATGAAAATAGAAGTTTACAGATTATTTTGTAGCTACAATAAGGCAAATATGTAATTTGTTTTGCCTTCTAGTTTAATTCCTCTGTTCTCCAGGAATGACAGGACATTTCTCTTTTCTCACAGTTTCTCTGATTCTGAGTTGAGGGGTTTTGTTTTTTTTTTTTAGATTGAGTTATTTAATCTTCAACCAGCCTCAACATTTTCTTCTGTTGGGTTTACTATTAAGAAAAACCAGCTTATTTTGTCTTCTCTTGGATTTTGCTTCTTCCATTGTACTGCTGTTTCCTCTTGCTCTGTCTACCCGCTGTGACTTAATTATATTGTCCTAAAGGACAGTTCATAATGGGTTGAAGAATTTTAATTTTATATGTTCAAATCTTTGTGTCTTGTGTAGGTAATTTTTTTATAAAAATCAATTAGGAAAAAGACCACTCTCTGAAGTTCGCAAGCTTCACAGTACTGTAACATTTCAAAATGTACAGCTTAACTATATTCCAGTTTCTATGGCTTAGTGAACAAACTGTAACTCCTGTGGGAAGTGATATAGAAGAATAGTTTCTGATTTTCTTGGAACCAGATAATTTATGATCCAGAACTAGCAGTTAGAAGATGCATTTATTTAACATGTCAGGAAACTTTGTTTCTAAAGCTTGTCCTGTTGTAATATTTGACCAGTGATTGCTCAAGTATCTAATTTGCTCTCTCCTCCTCTTTTGGCTTTTTTGCCTACTAAAATGTGTATAAAAGCAGCGCCATAACCTGCTGCAGAAACATAGATATTTCAACAAATATTCTCTCAATCTTCTTGAACTTACCTACAATTCTGGTAATAATTACATCCCATTTTTCTTATAGTTATCTCTTTATAATTTTAAGCATTGGCGCTGTTTTACATCTTTTGAGGTCTCTTATTTTAGGATGGTTTTGTTATCAAGTGATCTCTGGGTGTTAATTCCTCCTTCCAGTAAGACCATCAAAAAACTCTTTTTAATGCTCAAGAAGTTTCTGTGCCTGCTGTATTCAAGATGTGACACTAAGCAAGGATATTCCTTATTTCAAAATATAAACATTCCAAAATATTCAACATAAAAAAGTTTCTTTGAGCCCTATAATTTCCTTCTACACAAACAGCCATTGGAGTCAGAATTCATTGTTTTTCTCAACTAATTACTTCCAGATGAACTGTGTGTGGTTTTCTCCCTCAATTTTCAGCATTACCCATGAACTGCTATACCCCTTAGTTGTTTAAGAGCAATCAGGTGTACTTGCATCACCCCTGACCTAGATCACACTCATTTGAGGAAGAGGTCTATTTCATTCCGTGAGAAAGGAAGCTTTTAGTAAAGCTAGAAATAAGCACTGCTATGAAGATACTCAATTGGGTATAGAAAATCTTTGGTATGTACCTGTTCATAAGTAGCCCATTGGAAGCATTTTAACCTTCAAGACCAAGGACTGAAGTAGCAATGTTTGTATATGCAAAGCTGAGATTTGATCCTTCTTACAGTTCTTGCCACTGTTGTTATCAAGACTCAGTGCTTAAGACATAATTTGATTGAAGAATTCTTCAGACCGGCAATTTAGACGATCCTGTCTCCCAGTTTCATTTCTTACCACCTCTGCTTGTTGTGTGGAATCTTGTTTTGTAGGATGGGAGGAGACAGAAATTACAAAGGTCTAAGTTACGTACTAGTAATTGTCTTTGCCATAGTCTTGTTTTCTGCCATCCTATCTTCCTCCCTCTTTCCCCTTTTTACATTATGCTGACTTTTTCCCTAATAGTACATTTCCTCATTCTACAAAACTTTTTTTTTTTAAATGGACTGCAAAGGGGAGAAACGGTGGAAGTTTTCTGTATGTAATACCCCTGTGATTGACAGTCTTTTTGCCTCCTGCTTCCTAGTAGGTAGATAACGCTTGCTGTATGGGATCTTGTTTTGTAGGGTGGAAGAAGAGGGAGGACTACAACAAACACAAATAGTGGTATGTAATTTTCCCTTTCTCCTTTGCCTCTCCCTACTCACAGTCTTAATGCAGAATTTTCTGAATCACATAGTGATACCTTGTACTGCTATTTGCTGCTTTTTATAAAAACACATCTTCCCAGTTTTTGTTAGTTAAAGTTAGTTTTGTGGCATTTTAAGGAAGAATAAAGAATACCAACACAAAGGTAGTGCAACTCAATCAGACTGTGCTTACTCTTGGACACAAATAGACGGAACTTAAACTGACCAGGTTCTATAGTGCATTGCAATATGAGAAGTCTTTTAGGCATCCAATATCTTTAAAAAGATTTAACAGGCTAATGTATATGGGGATTTCAGAGAAAACAGCTGTGTTGAGGAAAGAGTAATCATCCTATTTAAACTAAAATCAGCTACATGCATAGACTGCTATCTTTTTGAAAAGCTAATGCTATAGAGCTGATAGAGAACTGCCTGATTTTCTGGTTCATTTCATCAAAATGTTTCATCAAAATTCAACTTAAATTCTAGTTGCAGAATCTTAGTTTGAATGACACAGGGAGATGGTACTCAGCTAGGCATAATACAGATTATCTAGAGGTAAAGGGATCTTTTTTGTATGATAAAGGGGAAGATTGCTTATAGACAGAGAAATAGTATTATTTCTAAGGGTAGGACAGCACTTTAGAAAGTACTATGTTGTGTAGTGTTTGAGTGTTTCACTCAAAAAAGCAGAAGTGGTTCAAAAGTCATTGTCATTTGGTGTGGGGTTTGGTGAGATTTTTTCTGTCATAAAGTTCTCATTTTTACCCTCTCGTTAAAAAGGTACAAGTTGTTTATCAGAGAGATAAATGTAACATCAGAGCTGTAGCAAACAAAAATATGGGGAAAAGGCTTTATTGAATTTAGTTATCTAAAGGAATAGAGAAAAGCAAATGACGTGTCAAAAACTTGTTTCAAGGAAGATATGATGTTCACTAGACGGGTTTTTCTTTGCATTGTTCTGGATTGTTGGTTCACTATTGACTGAGAAGGAATATGTCTTCTCAGTGAATCATTCCTAGTTTCTATGACACCCCTAAGATCTGCACAGTACCGCTACAGCAAAAACAAGTCATATTTTCAAGGTCTGAATAGCTGTGATAATTAGGAAACAAGAGCTGCATTTGTATTCGCCTTGATGATAGGAAAGCTTTTCCATTTCAGTTGAAAACAAGAACAGAACATAGTACATTCTCGAAAGCATAGTGAATCTGCACTTCTTTTGGTAACAGTACATAAGGGATCAGATCCTGCACATTAACTGATCTGCAGAGATTGTGTGTCAAAAAACTAAATGGAAAAGGTAAAATACATTTTATCTGTCTGATACTCAGTAAAATAGATTTTTTTTTCCTGTGAGTAAAACATGTTATAGTGGATTACTTTAATCCTCAGCATGTTGTTATTGTTTATGGACTGACACAATGCCTATGATGAAGATAATTATTTTCTTTCTTCTGTGAAACCAGAAACAAAGGGATTTTGTGTAATCTCTCTGTGCTTGGTCCATTTAAGAGGAATATAGTGGGTAGACCCTGGCTGGATGCCGGGCACCCACCGAACCCTCTCTATCACTCCCCTCCACAACTGGACAGGGAAGAGAAAATATAACAAGAGGTTCACGGGTTGAGTTTAGGACCAGGCGACATCACTCCACAAATACTATCGCAGGCGAAACAGACTTGGAGATATTAATTGAATTTATTACTAACAAAATCAGAGCAGGATAATGAGAAGTAAAAGAAATCTTAAAAATCACCTTCCTCCCAACCCTCCCTCATTCCCAGCTCTACCTCCTACCCCGCAGCAGTGCAGGGAGATGGGGAATGGGGGTTCATCACACGTTGTTCCTGGCACCGTTCAGGGAGAGGAGTCTTTCCCCTGCTCCAGCGTGCGGTTCCTCTCACATGAAGCAGTTCTCCACAAACTTCTCCAACATGAGTCCATCCCACAGCCAATAGTTCTCCATGAACTGCTTGAATGTGGATCGCTCTTCCATAGAGTGCAGTCCTTCAGGGACAGGCTGCCCCAGCGTGGGTCCTCCAGAGGGTCACAAGTCCTAGCAGGAAACGTGCTCCACCACGGGCTCCATGGGTCTGCAGGTCCCAGACAGGAGTTTGCTCCAGCACAGACTTCTGGATTCACAGCCTCGTCTCAGGCATCCACCTGCTACAGTATGGGCTCCTCCACAGGCTGCAGGTGGATCTCTGCACTGCCATTGAACCTCCATGGGCTGCAAGGGCACAGATGATTCACCATAATCTGCACCAGGGGCTGCAGGGGAATCTCAGGTCCAGAATTTGGAACACTCCCTCCCCTTCCTTTTTCACTGACCTTGGTATTTGCAGGGCTGCTCCTCTCATTCTCTCTTGTCAGAGAGCAATTACATCTGTACAATACTTTTTTCCCTTCTTATTTTATCACAGAGGCATTACTGTCATTCCTCTTGGGCTTGGCCTTGGCCAGCAGCAGGTCCATCTTGGAGCCAGCTGGCATTGGCTCTGCTGGACATGGGGAAAGCTTCTGGCAGCTCCTTACAGGAGCCACCCCTGTGTTCCCCAGCTGCTAAAATCTGGTCACACAAACCCAATACAAAGAAAATTCAGACTTTCAGTGGAGAGATTCTTCCCAGACTAGGGTAAAACCTAAACTGACATTGTCAACATGGAGCAAGACTACTCCATCATGATGGAAGATGAGTCCCCAAAGTGTATTTCATTTAAATAATAACTCTATATTGTGGAAAAATACAAAATAAGATGATAAAGAACTAATTATATCTACAGGTTTTGTACTGTTGGCATTTGGAAAAAAAAGTTAATTGCTTTTATTCTGAGGCTCATAACATTATTATTAATTTTCATGATAACTTTATTGCGTCGGCATGACACATATTGAATAGAGCTGTCTGTTTGATAGAAAATGCATGGGCTACTAAGATGTCAACAATAATGGCACTTTAAAAATTTCAGAAGGATGAATAATTACTATGGATTAAGTTCAATTTGAGCTGGGTGCAGAGGGGTTGGGTTTTTTTCTTTCTTTTTTTTTTTTTAAATGGGATTATGATTCATCTACGTAATCAAAAAAATCATCTGTCTGTGCAGACCAAAATGTTGTCCATTTTAATTTCAAGAGTTGTTCTTGGCCTAGAGTCACCACCACCTCCAGGTTATACTGGTACATAATATCTTTATCTTGGCATGTGGATGAAAGATACTGTAATGGAAATGGGTGTGGAGCAGTGATTCTTTTACACTTGCATTGAAGAGGAATAGTGGTACTTGTGGACTTGTAGAGAGTCCTTTGTAACTCTGCATCACCTAGAAATCTGTGCTAGCTGCGAAGACTCCAGTATCCATTTTGTCTGATTTGTAAATGAAACATATATGTTGCAGCTTGTCAGTCTTGTATTTGCTGTTTTCTGCATAAAAAATTTTGCAACAATGATCCTAATGTGGTGAATTAGATACACAACTTGCTAAGAATACAAAACCCTTTTAAGCAACACTTTCCTGTGGGCATAAATAAATACTTAGTAGAAGGTGTGTGGGTGTATTTTCTTCCATTTCCTAGATTCTCGTAATTTTTCTGTTATAGGTAATGAAATAGAGCACTTAAGAATACTGAGGGGTAGGTTTTGAGACTGAATGTTTACACTATGAAGTTAATTTAAAAAAATTCTAGTTTTTCAGTCATATTGAATGTTTACAGTGTAAATTAGAAAGATGTCATGGTTTGAATTGCATCGGTACCTGAAAACTGATATTCTGGTATAACACATCAGATTAATAGGAGTCCTATGCTGTTGTGTATTTATTTTGAAGGTGCTATATACTTTTGGTTGCCCGTCCTTTGACCCATAGCCTAAAATTTTCTTGCCTTATGCTAAATATATTATGTTTATTTTACAATTCGATTGTTGCCTATAAAATAATATTTGGCCCTCTGCTTCTGACATTTTAGTTTAAAATTAGTATAACAAGCTTGTAAATATGCCCATCCATTTTATTCCTGCCTTTTTTTGGGCAGATCCCTGAGGGACACAAACAGGGTTATGATTCAGCTTAGCCCCCTTTACCCTCACTAAGGTACAGGGCTGCTTATTCATGCTCAATAGAGAAAGGAACTGCCCCTACCAGAAGCT
This sequence comes from Illadopsis cleaveri, assembly GCA_013399915.1. Lineage (NCBI taxonomy): Eukaryota > Metazoa > Chordata > Aves > Passeriformes > Timaliidae > Illadopsis > Illadopsis cleaveri. Next base: position 38,853 of record VXBB01019586.1, on the reverse strand, counting down.
GATCCTTCCTAACAATCTGAGCAGAGTTAGATACTTGTCTCAACAACATTCTTATGGCTCGAGTGTGGTAAATTATTATTTCATAAATCCATTCAATAAATATATAGCTTCAAGGGTTCCACTGGTTTTGTTTATGTGACTTTTAGATAATTTCTTCTGCCTTTGTAAATATGCATATTAAATTTTCTCTATAAAAGAGACCGGAAGACGCAAAGTTCCTCATTTCAACAGATCACCTTTTTCCCAAAGAAAAGAACTATGTACTTTATAATGGTATGTGACACAAAGAGGATAAATTATCTTCAATAAAAGGTATGTTTCTTTACCTTATAAAGAAGAAAATAAAAACTTTATCCTTTTGTCTAAGGAACTCTATGCTATCATTCTGTTTTCTGGTTAGGAAATTGGTAATGGTCTTCCTCATACACTATGACCTTTCCAAAGTTATCTTACACATGCTAACCTTCTCTAAAAAGTGAAACTAGATATTTAATAGTGAATTTTCTTCTCATTCTTTTCAAAAAATAGTTCATCTCATGTTTAATAAATTGGCAACATATTTCTTCAGTAACATAAAAAAAACCCTAACGCAAAAAATAGTCCATTGTAAAAGAAGGGAAGCTTGCAGCAATGTTAAAAAACAACCAACCAACCATCCAACCAAACCAAACCAAAACCAAAAACCCACCTAGATTTTGCAAAATTGCTTTTTGGGAGTTGTTTTGAGATACCAATCCTGAGAAATGTTGAATCATCAAAGAAAACCATACATTTAGTAATTTCTCTAAGGTAACTTGCCGAGTTCTCACTGAGAAATATGAATAATTTAATACTGTGCAGTATAGGACTTGGGTTTCTTTTTCAGATTCTTTCTCAAGTTTCCACATTAAATATTCTCAGTTTAAAATGTATGTGTTCTGCAAGGATTTCAAACCCTACGGAACTGGCCTAGAATTTAAGTGTCATTGCAGCTTCTCCACTCTCCCTTTGCGACCATCAATACATTTCTTCCACCAAAGTTTCTGGTCAAGATATGTGCTGCTGTCTCCTCTGTTTCCAAATGTCAATCTATGACAAACTGTCAAATTCTTCTTTTTTTTCCTGAAAGCATTTACTTTCAAAGCCAAAAAAGTATCAGTGAGGTAGAGATTTGTCTGCATATGAACACACATGGAAAGCAAATTTTTTGCATATAAAGGAGCCTATCTTATATGTTCACTGCAGAGAGCAGAACAGAACACTCTGGTCTTATGCCCTGGACTTTGAAGGGAGAAATCATCAGTGGTACATGCTTGAATGAGTTATCTGGAAAAAAGTAGTCCCATGCCACAGTCTTCATGTGCACCAAATAACTAGATTTGCAAAATAGAACCATGACCAAAGAAGTTTGTTGTGATTAAAAATTTAGTAGGACTTAGATTATTTCTATCAGAAAAATTATACTCAATTTATACTTGTGATGCAATTATACTGTTCTCTAGTTTAGAGGAGAATTCAGAAAAGTTACTGAAATGTCAAAATACAGACAAAAGGGAAACCTGTGTTTGAAAGAACTCTTTGTTCTATATTTGTCCAGCCTGGATCATGGTCAGTACAAACCCAATTGCTGCTGCCTCTCTGAGTTCTTACCTTATTTATTTGGCTTAATAACTGTGATTATGTTATTTCAATTTGACCCACAGAGTAGAGAATGTTAAACATGCTTATTAAATGTATTAGAGTCAAATGATTTACCATGGAAACCAAGGGTTTCCCAGTCTTCATGTAATACTCTTGGAAAACATCTTACCAATAATGGAGTTCATTTTGCCATCTGCTCTAATATCAATGAATTTTAGAGAAGCAAAGGAGGTGAGATGGGGTATGTGATTTTTAAAACATGACTTTTTGAAAAAAATTGAAAAATAAATAGTCTCTATCAAAGGCAAAAGGACAACTGGTCAGCTTTGTAACTCAATCATTCTTCACACTGTTACTTATCCCCTTCTTTAAGTTATCAATGTCACGACTGAATTTACAGAGGTTCTGACTGGAACTCTGCAAAGTCAGTAAGAGCTGGGGCAGTCAGCTTTCTAAAAATAACTGGCCTGATTTTTATACTTTAGAGGAATTTTCACTCAAGCAAAAAAAATTGTCACTGCCAGATGGTGATGGAAACATTACTACAGCAATCGAATGTTAACAAAGATGCACTCAGCAAAGCAAATTGTTGCCATAGCAACAGGATGCTAAGCATTTTCATATAAATAAATAAATAAAATTAGACAGTATTATTTAGGTAGCACAATGGCTTAAACCTCCAAAAACTGGCATGCTTTTTTTCTTTTTTGGAAATAGATGTGGTTTTTATACATTTTGCTTAAAACTTTGTTACAACACTTTCTTGCTGACTAGATGCATTTTTTCAACCGAAATACCCATTTCATCTCTATCCATTTTTATTCCAGAACAAATTCTGTTATTTAGTCCCTTTCCTCTCTGCATTCTTCCAACACATTTTTACAGCTAAACAGTCCATAGAATTTTCAAACACTCTTTAGGGTTTGGTAGCAGGATATGACAAGCAGCAAAATTAATATTAGTGTTATAAGAGCTCCTCAGTGTCCTCAGCCAGTGACTTCCCTCCCACTGCTAGTTACCACACGGAATTTCATAGAAATGTGACTACATTAAAGGGTCTCAGATTTGGTGTTTTGGCCCACCAAAAAGAGGGCTAAATGAAACCTTGGAGGAGGAAAGAGTTTGCTGTGCATAGGAATGTTAAAGCAGGTGTACTTTAAAAAAGGAAGCAGTAGTGATGTGTTTGTCAGGCACATGGCCACCTTTAGTGCTGGAGGGGTGGGCTGTGGTAGTTGTGTTTTTTCTCAAAGCTTGTAAAAGTTGTTTGAGCCACACTGAAATTTGCAGAACATTTACAAACCCCCATATTTACACCAAGCAGGAAATGGAGGGGAAGAGTAGAGAAAGGGGAGAATGCAGATCTTCCTTCCTTAATCATCATGCACCACTTCTTTAAACAGTAACTTCAGCCCACTAAATCAAGAACACAGCAGGCTAAGGCTAATGTGGCAGGATTTTAGAGGAAAGAGATTTCTCATCTTTAGAAATGAGAGGAAATGGCTCAGTGGAGCCATTTCTTGGTGTATTTGAAAAGTATCCTGACAAAGACATGAAAATGTAGAGATTTGGCATGGAGTGGTTATTGAACTGGTTTGACAACTTGTTGGTTCATGTAGGAAGTGTGGCAATTCTGTTGCCGTTGGGACCAAATCATTTTCTGTTTAATGTGTTCTCCACCAGCCTGAACATATGGAATATTGATGTTGTTCCCATAGTTAGGCTCTCTTTCCTGTGGGATCACACTGTGTGTTGTATTGGCACCATCTGTCTCTATTTTAAATATTTAGATTAATGGTCTTACACTAATCCAATGTCTCAAACTATTAATTGCTCTAGATGCATAGAGAAAGACAAAGAAAAAATTATTTCCTCCAGGAAAACTTGCTCTAATTTGATTTTTCACTTAAAATATTTTTTAGATCAGGGCCAAATACTCTTATGCAGTTGGAGCAAGCAAAGTGTTCAGATGTGAATAATCCATGAATATACATAATAAATCATACTTAATTACATTTTGATGTCTGGATAGAATCCAGTATGTTTTGTCAAGTCTCATAGGGAAACTGCACAGGCTATTTATGCATCATTTCATAAATTGTTTCACCACCAGGCCTCATTCTGTTCTTCAGGCATGTTTTAAAGTTGGCATCACTTGTTAAGACCAGCACTACTTTAGAGGAAACACAAATTTCAATATAAAAGCACCAAAGAATAACCCAATGAAGCTTCATTCAGTATATCCAAAAATATTTCCCCTCTTCTTGGGTTTGTCTTTTCTCAAGATGTAATAAATTTAATCCATTAAGAACTTGTTGATAATATGTTATATTTGGTAATCTTAAATGCAACCTCTAACCTTCTTTTTGGAAGTGCAGTTATAAAATTTACAGATAATTTTTCATCTGTAGAATGTCAGCATCATATCTTGAGTGAATGTGGTACTTGCCTGTTATAATTTGTTAGCATTTAAGAATCATAATGCATAGTTGTCCTGAAGAATTGATTTGTCATCTGTCTGCAGTGTGCACCCACATACACACCTTTTAAAATATGTAATGCAGTTCCTTAATGATATACCAGCCTATTGTAGCTTTTTTGGTTGCTGCTTTGCTTGCTTGGTCATTATTTGGGATGCAGCCTTCAAAAATTTGACCTTTAATTACATATTACTTGTCTTTTTTACAATTGTAAGTATCTCATTTTCTGTGGTTGCATAAATATGTGAAGCTAAATATTTCAATTATATTTCCAGCTAGGGCAAGAGTAAAATCCAAAGAGAACAATTTTTTTTAAGAGTAAAATTCCTGATATAGTACACATTGCTACTTTAGCCATTTACTAAATGCATTTATGTGATGTAGATGTGTGTGTGAGAATATATTTGTCTTAGCCTAAAAATCAGACATTCTTTTCAGTCACTAATTTTCATGAATATTTGGTCATTATGACATACATACTTAGTCTTGTTAAGATAATGCTTTGGTTTAGTAAAATAATTATCTTCTTACACATGTAATTTTCTTCACTGCAAGAGACAACAAATTAATTCACCTTTATTTGTCATGCAGGCCTGCAATCCCAAACAAATTTAATAAGGTAAATCTCACTGAACCAGTATCAGGAAGGTTTTGGAGATGGATGCTAGATCATGAGAATGATATTTTAATTTTTGATCACTGGCCATAAATCTGTGTTGGTATTTGGCAAATATTGCTGTTGACTCCTAACTGTGTGAAGTCTTGAAAAAGATGTCTCCCCTGAAGTATTCAGATGTCCATGTCATAAGTACAGCCATGTCTTGGGCCTGTAACTCCTTCAGTGGGCTCCTGATCTCCAAAATATTTGGTTTCTTAACTGACGTGTAGTAGTCCTTCTGCATTGAGGTTCTCCTCCCTTTGTCATTGACATTGGCAGAGCATTGCTGAAAGCCTCAACTGTTCATGCCACTTTCCCACTGTCAGTATTTTTGTGTCCCTCATTAAATAAATTATTTCACACACAGTTTGATATCAAATTACTGAACCTACTCGGAGAGAGCTTCTTTAGATGGAAATGTCTTTTTGGTGTTTTACACAATATAGGTGATGTTCTATTTGGTGTTATATACATGATTAAAATATCTTGCAATGAAAATTAAGTTTCATCCACCACAAATTGTCAAAGTTGGATCACATTATCTAATATTATTACTTAAAACCACACTTTTACCACTTTGGAGTAAAGAAAAGTTGAAACTGGAAAAATTATGATTGGTAATATATGGATATATTTGAGGGCCCTAGAAAGTATATGGGGAACTTGGACTATTAAATAACATGGGTAGGTGCCATCAGAATAATTTTTATAGATATTTTTAACTTCAGCCATAGATTTTGTGTTTTACCAGACAGTGTTCTCATAATTTGTTTGATAAATACCAACTGTTTAATTTCATTTGCCTTGTAGATTCAGTAAAACTTTTGTGAAAAGAATATGGATCAAATAAATATCTGTATTCATTCTGTTTCTATTGAAAAAAAAAAAGAAAACATATATTTTTGTTAAATGATGAAATTTATGTGACAGCTTGTGATTTTTTTTATTCCACGTGTTTTTGCTATTGCAAAAACAAGGCACTGCTTTGTTATTTTTGTAGTTCTATTTTAACTGTAGCTGCTCAAATGTAACATTATCAAAGTCTAAGTGGTAGAAATTTAACTTAAAATATTTGTGCATCAAAGTAGTGCTCACTTTCTCTCAAAATATGAAACATGAAGTGATAGTCTGACTCCCCTGCAAGAAAAATTGTATTTGCCTCCTTGTGACATCGTTGCCTTTATTTTGTGTCATCAGGCTCATTGTAGGTACTTAGGCTTTCAAAATGTTAGAGAAGTGCATTCCCTGAAGAAAAGTGTCTTCATGCAGCGTTTTAGGAGTAGCTGACTGCATCATCATCACCATGCTCCTTGTTCCTCACCCACACCCTGTGTTTAACAGACAACTTTGCTCCCTGTCTTGGGATCCTGGGGACCATCCTGGGCTTGGACAGTTCTGGCAGTGTCGCTGTGAATAAAAGGGACATTGAGCAAACCGTTTAGGCACACTGTGTGTAGTTTTGGCCTAGCTAGTAGATGACTTTGGCAAACTAGAATTTGAGTAATCAGCTTTTGTGTTGAGGCAGTGTGAAGATGCATGGGAGAATCAGCCTGATGTCCCAAGTTTCTGCACTGAGTCCCACTGTGAGTTCCTCTGTTTGCCAAGCTGACTTTGTTTATGTTTGTATCCAATAGTTTTAAGTGTGGGGCTGGATGCAAACATTTAGGCATTTAATAGTCCATTGTGAAAGAGCCTACAGAACTTGGATTAGTTAAAAATTTTAATAGCTTAGTGTTTGGACCTAATGTCTAGTGCTCCACAGAAGACAACAGACTTCTGGTAAATGAGTCAAGTATTTCCATTTGTCTTCTCTGCATGAAGTTCTTCATTACAGCCTATTTCTGCTTTCATAGTTTCATTAAAGCAACGTAGTAATAGCTCAAGGTTGCAAACTGCTGGAAGTTTCACGAGTTTTAAAATCTCAGAGAATGCAACTACATTTTTTTCTTTAGTTCTTCTTTCTTCATATTCTTGGAATGTTTTTTCTTTATTTTAAAGAATTTTACACAAAGGAAGCCAAATATAAGACTCCACTCTTGTGCATGCACATATCAGCAGCTTCAGTTCTCTCACAACAGTTTTCAGACTGCCAACGCAGCTGGCATTTTTTCATATCGGTCATTCTAAAAAAGTGTCTCACATTTACATTATTCCATATCTTAGATTATAGCAAATTATTATGAAGTCAAGGTTCAAACCATATTCAAAACTTTTAAATAAAGACTCCATCCATTTCTTGCTGACCTTTAAAATTGTGCTTAGTGAATTAAATAGAAAAAGTGCTTCACTGTCACAGGAACAGTTTGACGCTGAGTGTTCTTTAAAATCATCTCATTTACATCAGTGACTAAACGTGGCCTTTTTTCCCTGCTCAATTCAATTAAGTATTTTGAATTGAAATAATATATCTAATGGAAAAGTCATGGTAGCTGTCTTTCAAAATGCCTTTCATATTTGTAAAATAAAAGTTACACCAAAATACACTCTTTTCTAATTTTAAAGCCATATTTAGTAATTTAGAAAAGGAAATACTAATATTTAAACTTCAAATAATTCTGAGTGTGTGATGTATTTCGTTATATCAGAAACTGTTTTGAAAACAAGTACAGAAATGCTCTGCAGTCACATTTACTTAGCAAAAATAGATCTACCTTAGAATATCAGGTCTCCTGCAAAATTATCAAGTGAGGTTAGATAATCAGAGAGGAAAATTTCTGAACTAGTGTCTTCATTTCTCTTGCTTTACAGTTTTACCTCAGATCATTCCCTGATTAGGTGCACTGGGCAGAAGATTTAAATTTTCATCAGTTTGGTTAAATGAATTTTGAGTTTTGACAATTAACTTCAAATGTCTGTATGTGTGTGTGTGTGTGCATATAAGATGCATTTTATAGCAAAAATCTTAAATTATTCTCTAAATAATGGTATTTATATACCAGATATAAAACTCTTTTCAATTTGAGAGTTACTGCAGTGAGCATGTTTTCATTGTGCCTTTTAAAGATATTTCACTTGAAAAGTATCTGCATTTAGCCTGTTCCAAGGTTTTATTTTTGCTTATAGTGCCCTCACCTGTAACTTAGGGCCAACTGCAGAATTTTAGCAGTAAAAATAGCTATTTTTTTTCTTTGAATCATTGCTTGTCTTGTTTTGATAGCCAGAAGCAGCAAATGTGTTCCTGCTGACTTGTAGTAGTTTGCAATATTACACTTGAAATATTACTGAGGTTTTTAGTGTACCCTAAACACAGCTTACTTTTATGTTAAACCTCAGTTGTGTACTTACTCTAGAATGGAACCTGAAACACTAATGAAGCAATTAATTCATACTTTAATTTCAAATACTGTCCTTAATTTAATTTTTTTATCAAGTTGTGGGATACAACAGAACAAAATAGAAAACAACTAGAGTAGGAGAAAAAAAAAAAGTCAGTGTAGCTGCATTTTTGCTGCTTCATTATTTTTCCTTTTCTCTTCTATCACCTTCCCAAGTAAAATCTCTCTCGAGTTCACAAGAATGATAAGAACAATTTTCAAAAACAAACTTCATTTAGGCAACTTTTCAGAAACAAAAAAAACTAGGAAGTCTAACCAATTTAGTCTGAATCCTTTCATCTGGATTTTTCAAAATTTAAGATCGTATAGAACAATTCTAATAGTGGTCATTTATATCTGAACATAGACTTAGGTGGATAGGCCTGTAGGATATAAAAACAATTTTTTCATTCTCAGGTCATCTCAGTTTGGTACACAGACAAATACAGCATGGGACGATTCAGTTTGCACTCTGACTCCCAGTTAAGTACACAGATGCAAGGTGATAGCTGATAGAGTACAGATTTTTCTACTTCCTGATCTGGGTTGCAATGGCTTTTGTTTGACAGGGGAATTTGAATCTGGAAGGATCTTGTAGTACTGAGTTCCCAGGATTCCTTTTTTGGGGGAACTTTTCTCTCTACAATGATTTTCCAGGCTATGGATCTTCAGCACCTCTGTTGCCAATCAGGCTACAGAAGCAACTGGGGGCACAGTTGTGGAATGTCAGGTGAAAATAAAAAAATCTTGTGTCATTCTTTTTTAAGTGGAAAATTTATCACACAAAAATTCAAGATTTTGGTCCGATGAGAAATGGTGTAAGGTGAGAAGTGGTGTAATGAGGACTGAGCATACAGATCAATCACTGGAATTTAAAAAGTTCAGATTTCAGCAAAATTTGCAGACAGATTTCTTTGAGTATGTTTTCCAGCCAGAATCTGACTGTAATTTGGGAAAGCTCTTGACTAACTCTTTCTCTGAAGCTGAAACCTATATCCTGTAAATCAAAGATTGCTCCCTTGCATACCTTCACATTCTCTTTCCCTCCTCCCCTTCTCTGCAAAATCACCCTCCCATTCATTTTGTTCATACTAACCTTAATATTTCATTTCCAAATTTCTGCCCTGTCAACAGTAGAGTGTATAAACTCTTCTTAGGTGAGTGTATAAACTCTTCTTGGGCCTGATTACACAATAGAAGGTTGTGATTAAGGACAAATATCTGATCTTCATGCAGGTACATTTTAAGGAGGCATTTCAGGGACGTGGGAGAATGGATATGTGGAATATTATATGTATTGCTTCCTGTCTGCTTGATATACGTGTATGAATATTTATGCATGGTTACTCTTCTCATCTAATACCTCTGTGTCTTGGGCCAGGACCCCACTGTGCTGAGGCTGCTCCAAACAGTCTTTCCATGTCTGAAAGCCAAAATTAATGGGATATGTGGGAACACAGCCAATCTAAATTTAGTTTTCACCATATGTATTCCACTGCCACAAATTTAAATTACTCCTCCCATCCCCTCTTTTTTTTTTTCTTTTTTTCCCCCCCTTATATTTGTAGTTTTGTTCTACTTCCCACTTCTCAAGCATTAACATTATGCTACAATAGCCGGACAATGAAAAGTGAGGACATATTTTTTAAAGACAGTTTTTTTCAAGAAATATTTATTTTGTGATATTTTGCTGGACTTAGGTTGTTCAAAAGGTTTCTTTATATCTTCATTGTGAGCTAATTTACATAGGCAATGATTCCTTTAAATATCCGTTGTTATGTCTATCTTCCTCAATGCTCATTCCAATCATTTTTATTTTGATTTTCAAAACATGAGGTTATTTTAGAAATGATGTATGAGCTGCGAACTACTAGTTTATGTGTGATTTATTTAATAAACACTGGGAATTTATATAGGTACAACAGACAGAAAAGGGCTCAGTGACTTCTACTGTCCTGTAGCATGACTGACATTATTAACCTTGGCAAGGATTTTGGGTTGGCCTTCCAAATTGAAGATTATTAGCCTTTGCAAGAGTGGTGGGTAGGTTGTTACCCTGAAAGCATTGCCTCAGGAGCCTGCCTTTGAAAGCCTTGTCCTCAGTCAAGAGGTTAAATACTGGGGTGATGAACACTTGGCGATTTGCTAGGAAAGAGAGCTACTTATGTGATGGAAGAATTGAGGAATTTCTTTGGAAACTTCCTTTAAATTGCTTTAGAAATTATTGACCAGAGCAAACTGAGTATGATTTCTGTCCAAAAGACATTTTTAAAAATGAAATTAATTTGCAAGCATCCAGTTTAAGAGCAAGATATTTTTTTATAGCTAAACACACACAAAAAAATCACATTCCTTTGGACTTAAATGTGCAGTAACAGTGGGTTTTGCATGCCCATGTATGTCTGCCATTTTGGCTACAATTTCTACATTGTGTCATTGACTGGAACAGCCAATGTTGATGTTTTCTCAGGTGCAGAAAATTTTGTTTCTTCTTCTAATAACCGTTGTTACAGCTAGCCTACAGATAACTTCCTATTGAATATTTCTCTTAGGGCATGACTCCTCCTATAGGACAACCCTTTATGGGCATGACAAGTCTCCAATAAATAACAGCTTTATTTTAGAAAAGTCAAGAAAACCTAAAAATCTGATTCTGGAAATATGACAGAAATTTCTATTTGTTTTTCCTTTTCAAAAGTAAACTTCTTCATTTTGATAAAGCAAAATCAGTATGGTATAAAGATTTAAGCCTTCCATTAATTTAAATCTTAACTAAAATTTTTTTTTAAAGCTGAAGCAATTTATTTCATGCTTTTAGAGACGGTCTAGCAAAAGATTCTGACATGGAAAAAACATCAGACATAATGCCTCATTCATAGTTCTTTTGTTGTATCAAAGTAATGCATTTCAACAAAACATTGGACTAATAAATAACATTCCTTAAGAACCAATGCATTCTGGGTTTTATGTCCCTTTGTGAACAAATAGATTTGAATTCACCTCCTTCTGGTTCTGATTTCTTAGACTGTTCTTCCTTGGACGTGGTGCTATGTGATGACTGAATAAATTGGCCAGCTAACTTTTGCCAACAATATGCAGGGGGATCCTTCCTACTTTTTAGGGCTTTAATTATATTTCCTTGCATATTCTAAGAAAGTTTAATTTTCCAGAATACTTATTTACCGTTTATGAAGTGACACTGACCTTCTGAAAATAACAACATATTCTTTCTTTTCCCCTCACTTAAAAATGTTTAATAAGAAATTTCTTATTCAAAGTAAAATATTGCATTTTTACTATGTGAGTTTTGATATTTAATTTACCACAAACCAATCTCAGCTATAGCTTCTTACAGAAGGAAACAATTTTTTCCTGAGTATAACTTCTATGTTAAGGAATGTTTTATCTAATTAAGTCTCATCGATATATCTGACTTCCATAAACACAATTAGTTTGTAAGCAGTCCTTAGCAGAGAACCCTATAATTTCATGATCACTATGCCCCAAGAGGCCTGCAACCACCACATCTCCCTCCAGCCCATCTCTATTGGCAAACAACAGATCTAACATAGTCCTTCCCCTGGTGGGCTCATACACCAGCTGTGAAAAAATGTTTTCCTCCACACACTCTAAAAACTTCCTGGACTGCCTCTTTTCTGCTGTATTAAGTTTCCAGCAGATGTCTGGTAGGTTAAAGTCACCTACAAGAACAAGGGCTGGTGATCCTGAAACATTCTCTGGTTGTCCACCTCATCTTCCTGGTTGGGTGGGCGATAACAGACTCCCAGTAGGATGTCAGCCTTGTTGGCCTTCCCCTTAATTCTTACCCATAGGCATTCAGCTTCATCATCGTTAGTTTCAATTTCCATGGCATTAAGTGCCTCTCTAACACAAAGGACCACCCCTCCACCTCTTCTTCCTTTCCTGTCTCTTCTAAAGAGCTTGTAGCCATCCAGTGCAGTTGCTCCAGCTATTTGAATCATCCCACCACATTTCTGTAATGGCAACTACATCATAGCTTTGCTGTTGCACCATGACCTCCAGCAATTCTTGTTTGTTACTCATGCTGCATGCATTAGTGTAACATGCACATCAGCTGGGCTGCTGATTTCACCCCTAACTCAGGCTTAGCACCCTTGGGACTGCTTCTAGACAGCCCAGCTGCATCCCCTTCCCCCTTCAAACCTATTTTAAAGCCCTCTCAATGAGCTAAAATCCTTCTGCCTTTAACAGAGAGATGGAGCCCATCCAGTTCCAGCAGGCCAGATGCCATAAAAGTTGCTCCATGATCAAAGAACCCAAAATTCTGCTGATGATACTAACCCTTGAGCCATTTGTTGATCATGTGGGCTCTCCTATTCCTTTTGTCATTTTTCTCTGCCACCAAAGGGACTGAGTAGAACACCACCTGTGCTCCTACCCTATCAACCACTTGTCCTGGTGCCCTTTTAATTGCCCTGACACTCCTCTTTTCAATCTCATCACTACCAGTCTGGAGTATCAGCAGTGGGTAATAATCAGAGGGCTGAATCAGCCTGAAGAGTCTGTCAGTAATATCCCACACCCAGTTCCCAGGGAGGCAGCAGACATTCTGATCTAATATAAAATTTTAAACCTGCCCATTAAACTTCCAGTGATTTGAAAAAACACCAAACCCAAAAGTAAATTAGGAGACAGATCTGGCCAAACCACTGATGGCAGATTTTGAGCCAAATGTTCAGAAAACCATCATGTGTTTTTTACCAGCTAAGTTTCTACGTGTGACTGTGTTCTTCTTCACTGTGGAAATAAAAAAGCCTCACTTAATGGTTAACCTCATTATTTTCTGAGTGTTTTACTCCATTGTTTGCTTTCAATTTTTCTGCATACATGTTTAAAGAAAACCTTTCTGATATGCTTTAGTTCATGTTATCCACAATAATTTTTAAACCTCTCATTCTTGATTTATGTGTATTCCTACATTTTGTGCAATGTAAATCTTGATCAATTGTCTAATGAAAGTCTTTGACATTTCTTTTAATTCATGGCATAAGATCTTGTGAGTGAGCTCAAAGGTAAGATATTCTCACACAGTCATCAGTATGTGTGAAGCCATCAATTAGGTGTAAATTATCTTAATTCAGCAAAATGCGTAGCACAGCAATGCCTTTTTGAATGTCTAGCTGAATAAAACAGTTCTTCCAGAAGTTGTTTTCGGGTTTTATTTATTTAAAAATATCTTAAATTATTATAAATTATTTTAATTATTTTGAGGAAATATCCCTCAGATGAATTTTTTTGTTGTTGTTCTTAGACTGTTAAAATTAGATGTATGCAGAGCCTTTCAAACACTGGGTTTATTTCTCATGGGATGCCTCCGCTCATTCATTTTATATAAATCAAACTTGAGCCGATTTTAGAAAGTCCAAACACTTTCATCTATGCTTCAGCCTGAGTGTAAATTTCTTTAATGAATATTTGGACTCAAAGTATTTAAGAAACAAATCAAATATCTTTAAAAAGGAAATGCGTTTTTATATATAAAGGCTATAGCAAAATTAAGAAGATTTGGTATTATTTTAAAGTGGTAACATAATAAACAACCTTATGCTCAAGGATGATACTTTAAAAACAACTATACTAACTTATATTTGCAAACCTCTTTTCTGACTTAATCTATATATTTATTTTACATAAATGGGAAACGATTTCCTTCATGGTTTTTAGTAACTATTATTGTCTTCTTCCTTCCATAGGATTCCCCCCCTACCTTCTCTTTTTGCCCTACTTTAATTTATATTACTTAAGACAAACTCAGTATTACTACTACATACCAGGCTGGTGTTTGGGGTCCAGGCATTTAAAATCACACCTTTTTTGAGGAGATGCCACAGACTTTCTTATCATTGAAGCCTTTTCTTATAAAGGACAGTTATTTCAGCATATGGAACTTTTGGACACAAATTTCTAATGGTTTTCATGAAACTAACCATGTAACGTGCCCTGATCCCCCACAACAGAAAAGCACAAACCATGTATAATGTAGTATTTTATTATCCTTTTCTCATATTTCCTTTGGCACAAATAAATTTTCAAGCTGAAATAGCAAGCAGCTCTTCTCCAACTGCCTCAACAGAGATAAACATTTCTAAACACATTCAAAATAAATTTGGAGTACTGTAATTGGAAGCTATTTTGGGTCTGATCTATCAAAATCATTGACATTTTTCCATTGATTCCATGAAAAGTCACTTCATTAGTACTATCACTGTAATAAAAATAAGCACTTGTTATGAAGTGGGCTGGTATGAAAGAGGTTTTCAACATTATTACAAATAGCAATGTGCAGTTTCTGTGTCTCACGCAACCCACCCATTGAATCTGCATGTTTGAAATTATTGGGGAAACAGGTCAGTGAACAATTTAAGATAATCATATGATCATAAAGGTTGAAAAAAACCTCCAATATTATTGAGTTCAATCTCTGACCAAACACCACCATATCAACTACACCACAGAACTCAGAGACACGCCCAGTTGTTTCTTGAATACTTCCAGGCATGATTCCTCCATCACTTCCCTGGGCAGGCCACTGCAATGCTTCCTTTCAGCGCAAAAATTCTTCCTAGTGTCCAACCTGAACCTCCTGTGGCACAGCTTGAGGCCATTTCTGCCATTTCTTCTTGTCCTGTCACTTGTAGCTTCAGAGAAGATGCCAAACCCCACCTTACTACAACCTCCTATAAATTATCTGAATTCATAAGTAGGTTACTAAAGCCAGACATTTGCTGAACAGGCAAAGCCAAGATAGGACCACAGAACCACAGATCTTTGCAGGACTTGTCCNACCTCCAATATTATTGAGTTCAATCTCTGACCAAACACCACCATATCAACTACACCACAGAACTCAGAGACACGCCCAGTTGTTTCTTGAATACTTCCAGGCATGATTCCTCCATCACTTCCCTGGGCAGGCCACTGCAATGCTTCCTTTCAGCGCAAAAATTCTTCCTAGTGTCCAACCTGAACCTCCTGTGGCACAGCTTGAGGCCATTTCTGCCATTTCTTCTTGTCCTGTCACTTGTAGCTTCAGAGAAGATGCCAAACCCCACCTTACTACAACCTCCTATAAATTATCTGAATTCATAAGTAGGTTACTAAAGCCAGGCATTTGCTGAACAGGAAAAGCCAAGATAGGACCACAGAACCACAGATCTTCGCAGGACTTCTCCTGTAGAATGACAGTTTCTGTGCCAAGTATCAGTGAACTCCAGTGCAGAGGTCAAACCTTAAAACCTTTGTACTACAGAAGTCATGACTGAGATTTGGGCCAGACTGCTCTGTATTTTCTCAGAAAGCTGAGATCATGTATAGGGTAAATCAAAATAATTTGCTTTAACATTATTCTATAGCTTTGTTTTCTAAAGGTAACTTAGTAGCTGATCTAGTAATCACAATGCTGAAATATAGAACAACATTTGTGAACATAATGTAACAGTCTGAAAATTCCTTGAGTCCATCTCTCCTCTCCTCTTGAGAGCATCTCCTTTCTCTCAATATAGAAAGTCTCTAAATCATTGTATGTCCCTGACATTGACTTTGACATTGCCCAAAAATTTGCATGAGATACTGTCTCTTTACAAAAAACCTCAGGAACATTCATTAAAGTAGGTTTCCATTGATTTAAAAAATGCAACTCAATTGTTTTAAATGTTTATGAAGTCCTTGTGATAGAATATTACAGTCATAGACTTCCAGTAGCAGTAACACTTCTGCTAACAATAGCCAGACTAACCTTTAGACTTCAGAAGTTCAAGCATGCAAGGCTACCACCTCTTACTAAACACTTTACATTTTAAGACATTTAAGACATTTTAAGAAAATATACCAAGCTTTTATAAAGCCATTCATCTGAGAGGACTTAGGTTCTTTGAGGTCTCACATTCCTCTCCTCTGCCCTCCAGCACTGTGACTACATGGTGAGCAGGATCAGCACGAAAATCCAGCAGATTAACATGCTAAAACTAATGCCATTTTTTCTACAGGATGTGTGAGCTTCCCCCTAAAGCTGTTGGTCAATGGAAAAGGGAAGCAGTGCTCAACTAAGGGAGCTGGAGACTAGTGGATAAATGTAAAATGAAACTGCATTTTGTTCAGGAACTGAATATCTATCTAAACAGCCACAACGCAAATGCAAAGAGAAATGGGCTCTTGGCTAAGACCTTTCATCTCCACAGAATGACCATGTCTTCTGTGACCAGCAAATTGCATTTCTGTACCTCTAATCACCTCTAATCAAAAACAAGACATGGATCCCTATTCTTGGCTCTTCATTGCTAAACTCTACTTCCCCGTCCAGAATTTCAAAGCTGAGGATTAAGTTGCATAAGAGGGGAGAAGTTGTCTGAACATACTCAGTGTCTTGTAGTCAATGACTAACAGTCATTGACATTTCTTTCATGCATCTTGATGACATTGACATGGCAATTAGTTTTGCTTCTACTGCACCATGTTATGCAAGAAATGAGGAATGGCTAGATGTTCTCAAATTGCCTGTCAATTTTTAATTTGTAGCTCTTGGGTTCGTTTATGGTTAAGACACCTGTCGTGAATCTTTCTCATTAAAATGGCTTCTAACACAGGTATCTTACAGTATTCCTTGAATTTAAATCTTTTGTTTTTAGGCCATGTCAGAAAAAAAAAAAAAAAAAGATTTGCTAGTTTTCTGCTAACTAGGATTTAATCCATTTGTATGCTAATATATTAAACTCTGCATTCAGATAAAATTTTGTTTGAATCAAAGAAACATCATCTTTCACAACAACAGGGGAATAATGTCAAAAGACAATTCCTTCTGCCTCCAAAAATATTGTAGATATTTATTTTATGTTATTCAAAATAATTGCTGGTATTGCTAACTTTTTTGTAGGCAGCATGGACAGTTGAGATTTTCACAAATGACCAGCAAATGAAATGCCTTGATTTTTGTGTATCTAATTTAAAATTCGTTTTAAAGTCATGTCAGCTCCACCTGTAAAATGTTCAGGACTTGTCAGCCCTGAGAATTAGTCCCTTTCATGCATTTTTCCTTTAAATGCTTGCTTGTTTAACTAAAATGAAAATACTCAATTTTTTCATGTGACTTTTAAACATGAAATTTTACTGGTATTAGAGTGCAAAGGCAGTATCCCTGCCAAGCAAAAAAAATTTTGTGAATAAAATTTGTTCCATCTGTAATTACTTTTCTGTGCTAACAAAATAAAATTTTAGTTCTTTTCTTCAATAGTGCTATAAACTACTCTGGAATTGTTTGTATTTGATCACGTGGTACTTACAGCCAGACCCTTTTCTGGAGATTTGGCTCAGAACTTCCTTTGTTACCTTAAATGTTAGATTTATTTAATTTCTCCTGCCATGGTGCACAGCTAGCACAGAATAAAATTATGCTCATTTTTTAAAATAACCTCTGCAGTTACAGATTTACTTGCTTTGGACTATGGATAGGGATATATAGATGTCTATATAGATAAAGAGATCTTAGCTACTCATCTTTTACAGACACAAGGGGTTTGGGAATGGCAGTTTACAAACCAGGCAGTGAGAAGGGGCAGTCTCTTTCTTCTGTTCAGGCTGTAGCCCTGTGCAGCAAATACCTTCTAAGAGAAGACAATCTCTTGTAACGAAAGAGAGGTTTATTGGTTTTCATTTCCTATTGGTAGGGCACTTCTTTACCCTGCCCAGTGACTGCTTAGTCATCCCTTGGAGAATGGGTGAATAACTTACAGGGTTTAGAATTCTGAAGGAAGAATTTCTGAAAAAGTAACAGAGGGCAAAAAATTGGAGGCAGAAGGTAGTGAGACAGAAAACACATTCAATAATTTCTGCTGCTATTAAGTACTGGAAGCATGTCTAATGGCAGGTGATTCACAAAGATTAATAACTCAGGTGATTAATAAAATATTACCAAATTAACCAAGAGCATAATAATCCTCAAAGGTTGTTTATCATTCTTACGGCTCAGGATAGTAAAAATATAAAATAAAAATAAATCATTAGTATTGTCCCTTAACTCTTTCTTACAATGAATCTAGCATGTCCAGATGTTCTATTGAAAATGACTCTTGTAAGATTTGAATGCAATGATTTCCATGGGAATTTATTTAGCTAAAATAGATGCAGCTAATGAATTTTAATTTCTCGCTGCACTTTTCATTTGAGTATCTTCCGACTGCATCTACAGAAAGTTGTGACATTTGTGACCATATAAGCACAAAGACAAGTTGACTGTGCTAAAAAAATAAATGTTCCCTCTCATGTTTCATACCAGCTTGATGGTCTTAAAGGTTTTTTCCAACTTAAACAGTTCTGTGGTTCAACACACAAATGTCACTGTGCCAACTGCAGCTTGACACAACATGAGTGCTCCAAGGCAAAGCAGCTTCACCCTGCTTCATCTCTTCTCTGATTCTGGTCTGCACCTGGCCTTCAGCAGAGAAAAAACAGCTTCTGCAGTGTCTCTCTCATACCTGGGGAGAGAGAGACAGAAAAGAAGAGAAGGAATAGTTAGCAAAATGTAAAAATACAGTTAGCAAGAAATAGTTAGCAATACGTAAAAATACAGGATTGAAAGAATGAAGATAACCTATCTGCAGGTTGGACAAAATAGGCTTGTAAAATCTTTGAACCTAAATCGAGATCAGAGCTCCTTATAGGAAGCTGGATGCAAAAAAAAAAGTTCCTGTTCTACCAAAGCTGTTGAATGCTTCCTTCTCGTTTCAACTAATTCTGTGTGCAAAAAAGTACATGTACAACAGATTTTGTTAATATGTTAGAATGTTGATTAAGTATAGTCAGAAGAGAAAGGAGATCTGTCTTGGGATGTGTTCAGGAGTCACTGAATAACCATGAGAAATGATCAGAGCTACAATACAAAATATTGAAGTTCCAGCATATATAACTGAAGGTATGAAAGGTGGTAATCGCTGATAATTTATATTGTTACAGTGCCTCACATTATAACTGTTTTACATAATCTTTTAATTAGCATCCTTGCTGGCTTTTGTGAGAAAATTCAAATGGCCTAAAGATTTCTGATGGGCATGAGCATTATAAGTTGGAAAAAAAGGAAATCCAGGATATTTCAGCTGATGCTGAAATACAGAAAGCCTATTTCAAAGAGGCACTGATTAACTACTGAAAACTGATAACTTTTTAAATAAATTTGAAAATTTCTTATCTAAAAAGCTTATCTCATACTTTTTTTGTTGGTATAAACCCCTATAGGAACTTAAATACTTCATGCTTGAAGCATCAGAGGTGCATTTCAGAGAGGCAGGATTAGGCTTATGAGTCTAAATCAAAAAGCTACTTTTAAGGCCAGTGAAAGAGGAATGGGGTTTTGCATTCAGCAGCTCAGAATCTGTGTTGGGAAAATGCCTGTACATACAGGATGCTGAATACCACTGTTAACTGAAACTCTGTGAAAATTCATAGTAAGGTAACTGTTTTATGAAGGGGATTTTCCCAGCAAATCCACCAGTCTGCCTTCATTTTTGTATGAGAACAAAAGGTCCTAGTTTTTGTTTGGAATTAATCAGAAAAAGGCACAGGAAGGCTTCTCCATGAATAATCACTCTGTCTTTCATTAGATACTATATTATTCCTTCTTGTCTATTGCCAAGTTATTAGTGATGACTGAAATTGTTAAAACATTTCCTCTAACTTTGCTATATATCATAAGTTATGATATATATTTCCATTTCAATAAGATCAGGTTTGTTGATTGGTAACAGCATGAAACTCCTTGAATTTTTTTTCTTTTTTTCTTTTTTTTTAATAAATAAGTACAAATTTTCTGGCAATTTTTGTCATATACTATTACTTTTGTAGAGAAAAAATGGCGAATTTATTTTTTCAGTCTGCAAAAGACATTTGTTCTTTCAGTTCAAAAACCTTTTTCTGTAGCTTCATTTTCTTCAATACTTGGACAGTCTTCATTTAGTAATGATAGATTTGAAATATTGCTTAGATCACTAAATTGGTCACAGATGTCTTTCAATAACATCCTAATTTATATTATTTTCTAGTCTTTCCCACATTTGTGTGTTTTCACATGTGTCAGTATACATATATAGAAGCTTAATTCCTTTATCCTTGTAAAAAAATTCTGAGGACACATTTCCATCTTGTACCTATCTTTTCATTTAGATTCACTCCTGATAGGCTATCTGAGGTTTTGTTTTCTTGACTCCAGTCTTACATTTCCCCTTTGGCAATGGGAAAATTGTGTGTCACTGTGTGTTTCATTTCATGTATAAATCTATGCCTTTCTAAAGCATAAATATTAAAATATATATATTTTTTTAAGTAAAACTGTAAGAACTTATGTCCTGTGATGATCTTTGGAGAAATATTTTGAGATTGAGAACTAAATTGCTTGTGCTTTGTCAGGCAACTGCTGATATTAATCAGTTAATTAATTAATATTAATGTGTATATCATTGATCAATTATTTTCCTGCAGAGGGAAAGTTTGAATGTCATGATTCATAAATCAAGGGTATCAGAAAATAATATTTTGAAACATACTGGAAGTGGTAAAGATTATCTGTGCTTCAGAAAATCCCATGCCATGTGAGGCATGTAAGAAGCAGTCAAGGTTTAAATTCCCAACAGTTCCACGTGTTCAAATGTGCTGACTTATAATCATAAATAATTTCAGAAATAAATTGTGCTCAGGCACTTTATCAGAAAAAATATTTTTAATCCTTTTTTTGGCATACATTTTAGAGTTAAAAGATCCTCTTGTAAAGCAGAAATCTCTTTCTGTCTTGGGAAGAAGAAAAACATTAGATTTAGAAGTATCTATATGCTGTTCTGATCAAGGTCTGCTGCTGTTGATAATCT
>VXBB01019586.1:7688-17889 GCA_013399915.1 Illadopsis cleaveri | reverse complement strand
CCCTGTGCATTTCCCTGGATTGTGTGAACTCTCAACTTTTGTTGATAATTTTTTTTTTTTTTTTTTTTTAAATTAGGACGTTTATTTTAAAAATGGATTCAACGCAAAGTTGATCTATCTGTATTCAAGGTTTTACCAGTGAATTTAAAAAATGTGAGTGGCATCAAAGCGCTATTATTTTGTGTGACACAATAGCAAACAAAATCACCAAAATCTTACTTAAATGATTGATACTTAGAGAGAGGTATTCTACCTTTGTAAAACTGCAATGGTAATTTTAAGCTTTTGTCTTTTCTTCCCAATAAATTATGCTATGTACATTGCCTTCTAGCTTTCAGGCCCAGAAAGGGCCTTGCTTTGTCTCTAGAGAGAGAATACTAGCAAAGGAGCTAAGGTTCACAGCAATTTGGCTACCAGATTGTTCTGCTTTTAATGACTTCTGTTCTTCCTTGTCAGTCTAGCATAGACAGAACCTCTCACTTATTATTTACAGAGCACAGTTTGGATTGCATCAAAGAGAGCTTCCACTCATCAAGCTGTTTCCTGGTATTAATTTAGCGCTTCCTGCCTACATCTGTAGCTAAATCAAGTTTCCATAGAGTTCAAACTAAGTCTGGAAATAAGTTAAAAAAAGCCCTGAGACTTGGGGGTGATAAATTTTAATTTATGTTTGTTTCTGTAAATACAAGACCTACCTGAACACAGAAGGGCAATGCAAGGGAGACTTACAGATTTTTGGTAATAAATGTGTCCCAGGGGATTGAGTTTGAAGAGAAACCTTGTCCACCAGTAGTGAGTTCAGTTTTAAGGTGGATGGCTTGGGAAAAGTGGGGTTTGGGAAGGGACAGTGTTCTGTTTACCGGTGTCAAAGGCTGAACAGGTTGAAGAGCTGATGTGACTGGAAGTTTCAGCAGTCTCTGAGTCTAGTCCAAACATTCTTTGTTGCTCTTTGCATACTGACTGATGGCTTCTAAGTCATTTCTATACACAAAAGACTGAAAAAGTAATTGACCAAGTGGATACTCAAGGTTCTGAGAGACTGGAATGCAGCCTGCAAGAAGTGAGGTCTCACACCAATATGTCTGAAGTTCCCAGCTTTCTGGGTGGCAATTTCACAATAGTCTCGGGCAGATCTCAAATGACCCTACCACTGAATACAGCTGACTTTTTATATGACAAAAAGCATAGTTCTGATAGATGTTGTGGGTGTCCTATGCACACGTATGGCAGCAGACTGCTGGGCCCTGTTTATGAGGTTTCAACTGCATTAGGCAGAAAATGAGCTAATTATGCTATTAAGATACTGGACATTGTTACATGAGAAAGCTGCATTTATTTAACTGTTTAGACTGATAGGCATTTTAGGAGGAGCCTAATGAATCATTTGAATACTGAGATAAGTAGGTGATTGCTGCAACTTGTAATAGTGCCTAAGATAATATGTGATTAAACCTGTGCATGGCTTTTTTTAAAATGCTTAGACTTACTTTCTATTTTTAAGAGGAATGGAAACTGTCTTCCAACTAGCTAGGCTGATTTCCAGTAAACCTTCTGCAACTTTTCGTGTTGGTCCTGCAGCTATCTAATTTTTCATCCTCACCAAAAACCTACTCTTCTACTTAACGTCAAAGTCCCTGTAAAAATATCAGTGGGTAAAACATATCCTTTGCAGATCTCAAACAGTTGTATTATTCAACAAATGGTACATGCTACTGAAGTAAACACTCTCCTTAGAATTTTTTAGCTTGCTTATCTCATTATTTGCAAGAATTTTATAGAAAAATGCAAAGGCTGTACAGTTTCATTCTCATAATCACTCTATGAAAAATACAAGCAAAGAAATGTTTATTTTTTGTATCAGAACATCTTCTACAACTTGAAATTATTATGATTAAGATAAAAAACAACCCCATATGAATGAGTCTATATTTATTTTTCCTAAAGTTACTTACTTTTTTTTTTTTTAAAAAAAAGAAGGGACAGTATGCTATTACACAGATGTTGAAAAATATTCCTTCCACCCAANATATGAATGAGTCTATATTTATTTTTCCTAAAGTTACTTACTTTTTTTTTTAAAAAAAAAAGAAGGGGCAGTATGCTATTACACAGATGTTGAAAAATATTCCTACCACACAATCTTTATTTAGCTTGTGTCTGGTACAATAACTCCATTTTTTTTTCTGTAATTACTTGCAGTGTAAGGAATAAAAGAAAAATATGTGAGTATGTGTTGCAAGATATTCCTCAGTCAATATATCCGTGAATAACTAGACAAACAGTGTCCACTGCTGGCAAATCAGATAATTGCACTACACATTAGAGAAATATGATGTTGAAAGGTTTTGATGAGTTAAGTCCTAACTGTCAGATATTTTGTATTGACTTTGTAAGACTGGGTTGTAAAATCCGGTCACTATGTTAGAAGTATTTATGCTATTACTACTAATAATGAATGCTATGGTATTTGGACTAATAGCCAGGAATATCACCACAGTAACATGAGCAGGTACTGCAATTTTTTCAGGATTTAAAAATAATTCTAGTATTCATTATTTTCCATCTATAATGTCTACAAAATAAATAAAAGATAGCAAAAGTCTATGAAATTTTTCTTGATGTTCTAGATCATATAAGCAACAAGATGGGTGAGCAGAAGTTCTTAAATTCCATTTTTTCTCTTTAGGTCAAAGCATTCATTACTGATTTTGTTAGGTTTTTTTAAAGACAAAGTATAGAAGAAATCAATGTTTCTGTTTTGGAAGAAGTAAAATGGAAATGCTAATACAGCATGTTGCTGATATAGCAAGTTTCAACTGTTGTTGCTGAAGCTAGAGCTGAATTAAACTGATTATCAAAGAGAGAAGGCTGAGATCTAAAAAGTTTTCTCCTGGCTTTTTTTNNNAGTTTAAAAAATTTTTCCCTGTGTTTTTTTTTTTTTTTTTTTTTTGTAATAGACAACACTTGTTTGCATCTTTTGCTTAACAATAGTGTGTCAATGCAAAGCAAATCTTTCCATCAAAGAAATTAATATAGAGTGAAAGAAACATTGAGGGGGTGAAATGAAAAATCTGTTCCTATGCTAATATAAACAAATATTAGTTTGTCAGATACTTCTGAAAATCTAGATTAAGTAAAAAGAAGCTGGCCATACTTGTTTTTCAGATATTTATGGCTGCCATTAATTTATTGCATTCAATAAAAGTATTAGAAAATGCACAGAATTTTCTGTTTGTTTGGAAAGGGGAACACAGTATGGGACTTTTTTCAGAGAATATTGACTGTGTTTGAACCCCAGAGATAGGGACATGTCTATGTGATTAGATATGAGAGGAGATCACGGCTTACCCTTTGGATGAACGTGGCATTAGCCAGAATTGTTCTATATCTACATTTTCTCCCTTCAGGACCCAGAGAAATACTGTATGACCTTCCCTCTTGAACAAGAAAAGAATGGGATGCTAGTTTTGGTTTTGTTTTGGTTTTTTTTTTCCTTGTAAATGTCTTAAAAATAGCATCAAAGGGATTGCAATGCAAAAGTTATTCAAAAATAAACGGTAGAAAATTTGCAAACAAAGATAACCATCTGAAAGTTATTTTGTGAAATTAATCACACTGTCAATTTTAGGTCACACAGCAGAAAATATGACCATTTTTTTCCTCTATTATTTGGCATGGAATATTTTGCATGCTTTCTTCCAAGAAACAAAGTGGTGTTGTGGATGTGTATGTGTGTGCATGTGTGCAGTCAAGCGCATGGGCAGACATGCTCCACTTCTTCCTGTCACTGGTAAAAATCACTTTTTATACTTAAAAGATTATTAGATGTATTTTGAGGGGAATCATTGTTCTGCTTCTAAAGATAGCAGTTTATGTACATCTCTGCTCATACTATCTTTTCTGTTCAGTATTTTATTCTAATGGATATAAAGTGCTTTTTCTCCTGGACCTCTGTGAAACGGTCAAAATCCAACATCTTCCTTGTTCTAAGGGTTCAGAAATATTCCAGTTTTTTTTTCTCATATTGACATGTGTTTTCATATTTGTTCCAAGGGAAGAAAGAAATCCACTTTTAAGTATGTTCTAGGTGCAGGAAATCCTCACTGGAGAGTATCATGAAACAGGTATAGCAGCTTACATGCTCTGCCAGCTGTACTGACTCAAGAGCAAATTCACTGTAGAGACTGAATTTCTTGGGAGCAGTGTTTCCTTTGTTTCTGTAGAACAAAATTAAGCAGAATCACCTTACAGGGACTTTCAGTTACTCCAGAGAATAACAGCCAAGTCTGTTGCATGTTTCAGAAGTCAGGCAAAGCAGGCAAGTCCTGCTGCAGCCAGATAAGTAAACGCAACAGATGTTTGGCTTAAGCTGTGCATATTAATGAAGAAGCTCTCCATGCTGTTTTTAGGCCTCTAAATCTTAAACTGCTCCCTGCAGCTGTGTGGACTAAAGATGGGGGGGAGGGTGGTGTTTGTGTTTGTTTTTCTTTCTGGCTTTTCTGGCTTGTGTCACCAAAATCTTGTTTGAAGCAGTCTTGTGGCAGATCTGCTACTAGCTTCAGTAAGAACAAAATTAATGGCAATGTGTCTCTGTTATTAGTTATTATGAACCTCTCTCTATAGAGATTATTTTATTTTTAAAGGTAAAATCTTGTGTATGTCACTGCAAAAACCACAATGTATTTAATTTTTAATTACTTTTTTGGATTATACACTGAAAGTGATCTTGATTATTTTTTTTATTTATTTTCTTCCTTCACTGTTGTTGTTGAAGAGACAGTGTTTAAAAGAGACTTACTTGGTTTAAGTTTTTGGCCTGGGAGAGCTGTTTTGGAATCCTCATATGATCTGTGTGCTGTTGAGATACTCCTGTCAACCCAGCTGCTTTCTTTTGTTCACCTGGTCTCAAAAGAAGTGACATCAGAAGTCGAGGACAGATAGAGTGAAAAATGGGAAGAGTCATGAAAGGTGTCACAAGCGCTTTGCTAAAAGTTAGCAACTGTAATCATGCATCTTATCTGGCTACAAGATCGATTGGTAAAAATAGTGTTAAAAATCTTCATCCACCTTTTTCTCCTATTGAAGGATGAAGAGTTAGCCCATGGAATAAAAAATGAAACTCTGAATTAAAGCAGGTATTTTACTTGACACAGAACTATTCATGAGACTCATTACTGCAGGATAATCAGTGCAATTTAGCACTGGAAAGGGAAGGGGGACAGCAAAAGTCAAAAAAACCAAAAGCAAACCCAAGCAATCTAAGAATTATGTAATGTCGAAGGAGTAAGCCAATATCTAGTGTAGAGGTACTCAGTCCTTTGAGTTACAGATGCATCTCGGGAAATATGTGAAAGAAATGAATGAAATATGTGAAGGAAGTGAATGGTCAATGCAGAAGAAATATTGCACCTGAGCTGCTACAGGCAGCATCATAGGTGTTATGTATTTGAATAGTGTCATGTATTTGAATAGGGTGTTTTGCTCTGCATAACCAGACATCTAATGCTGGACTTCCTTGCATGGTGCATTAATTTATTCTTGCATATACAGGAGTTATATTTTAATGTTTTTTTCTTATGGGTTGGATACATAAGGTCAAATGAGTCCAAAGCTTGTGAAGAAATTGGCTAAAATATGTGCACTCCTTTGAACAACATATTGGAAGCTTACTTTTGAATGGATTCACCTGACCTATTTAAACAAGTGACTCCCTAGGACCTCCTATGTATTTAGTAAATTTTAATAGGTATGATTTTAGCTTCTTGGGCACATTGTGAATGCTGAGAGTGAAAGCTGAATGCTTTTGACATGAAGTGTGGAAGGGCAGAAATCCAAATTCTGTGAAGCATATTATCATGTTTAACAAATTTTGTTCTTAATGTTCTTCAAAGTCTAATCAATGAGCATCAAGGGTTCAGGGTGTTAAGGACTTTAAATTTCAGTGCTTCATAGTACATTGCCTTTTGAGAAATTAACAATAACTTATAAGGAGAATTATATCCAGATTAATAGACAAGAATGTATAAAACTGACTTCATTTAAACTGTTTATAGCTTATTGCACAAACACAACATACTAGTCTTCTTACAAACATGAAGTGCACATAAACTATCTGAAAAGGGAGCTCTTGTCTATGTTTTAATATGTTCATTCTGGTCTGCTCATATGTTCTTTTCAGTTGTCAAACGTTTTTCTAGCTTATTCAGTTTTGTTCAATTAAACACTCACCAACCTGTAGAATAAGTCATAGATTGTATGTTTCACCCTGTTCAAGTCATTATTTCTCTTGCTCCATCTTTTTCCCCCAAGAAAATTAAATCAAGAATTGAAAGTTACTGTTGCTTAATGACACCCATCCTCCCATACACACACACTGAGTGCCTTGCGAAGATATCAGTTTGCAATTACATTAATTACCTTATTTGTAGGACTGTATCACATTTTCTTATGATATTTGGGGGAGTGCAGGGGTCTTAGTATGTACATTTAATTTAGACACTTTAATTATGGTCCACCAAAACTACCAGCAACTTTCAGTATTTTTTTTATCAGAAGCAGCAAATCAAAATCACAACTTCAGCTAGAAACAGTACTTTGGCAATCAGTCTGCAGTCTGATCAGAAGCACCACATGGCTGATTAAAAAAATCCATCACAATTTAGACACAAGTAATTTTTCCACTCCTGAAATGTCTCTTCTTGGAATAATAAATTTTCTCTGTGGCCTAGATGTACTTTTATGCCTTCATACCTTTCAATTTTTAGGCCTAAGTTGGTACTTTTACCCCTAGACCATCCTTTCTATTTTGAGTGATATAGGAGTAAGGTGCTAATACTTTTACTGCTATAGAACACAAGATCTTCTAAAGGAAAAAAACCCAAATATTTTGAAAGACACAAAACAATCTTCAACTCTGTAGAGTCTGAAAGAGCATCTAAATTCACTATACTTTATCAGTGACTTCTAGAATGTAAGCTGACTTTACCTCATCATCTTCTAGTGTATTTAACTGGACAAGTGAGCTTTTTGTGCCCTACTCTTTGCAAGCAGGTGCAATAAAAACTTCACCACAGCTCATGAAACTTAAACATGTCTAGTAATAAGGTAATAGTCTGATATTTTACACTTGTAAAAAATATATGCTTGATATATTTTGGCATATATGAAAATATATGCCAAAGAACTTTGGCCTTTATTTAATTTATTTTGGTTCAGTTTTGATATCAAGAATGGTTTCAGGATATTTGGGAGGAGAAAATTTGTGTGGAGTGTGTGTACATGGCTACATACCTGTAGAAAGATATTTTTGTTTATATTGAAATGGTTTATGAAAGGCAGATCTCTGTAGAATTCTCATGACCACATAGAACAAATATTACTCTACAGCTTGTAACATTATCCAAGTTATTGCAAAACATATAATAAGTTTAAAAAAAAAAAAAAAAAGGAAAAAGAAAAGACCCCACAGCCCATAATGTGTAAAGATGGCATTTTAGATTCTATAAATTTCATAACCTATGGATCTAGGTTAGGCTAGACTATGAAGCACTGAATAGCATTTTTCCTAATGGAATTTCTCATAAAAGCATTTTATGTATCTCTAGGTCATGCACATACACAAATATCAGTGGTGTATATTTTAATATTGAACTTTGATGCCTGAAAACGTCACGTTGAAATTTACATATTAAATTAGCGGAATGGAATATGTTTTAACACAGAAAAAAAATAGGGAATAATAACGTTTCATACCCTAACATATAATAAAGCAAATATTTTATCCACACTTTATATACATTGATTTTTTTTACTCTAAAATTCATCCAAGAAAGCAATTTTACAGATTCTATATTTTTTTTTTAGAGACTTCCTGAAATCTGTAATAAATTACCAGTTAGAAATGAACAGATGGGAGAATAGAAAACACTGAAAATCTTTTCTCCCCCTCTTTGGCTTTTAATCATTTGTTTTCATATCCAGAGTTTTGTTAATCAGAAATAAAACTCTGTTTTAATGTAGTAAATGTCATAACTAAGATACATCCATTTGTCCTAAATGCATATTCTCATGCAGTTCCTAGTCTTTAAGGTAACTGATATGTTCATACTTGTACAATCCATCTGTTAGCAGAACCTTCGCTTTGACTAGAATTGCACACATTTTATCACAGGTTAGGACACCAGATGGCTCTCTTGAGTTTTCTTTGTAAAACCTCAAGCTGTAAACAACTGCTCTGCATTTCTGAGATGTGAGTACAAAGCTATTTTTTCTCTTTTTTTGATCTCTACAGTAGGAAACACATTTTCTCTTTGTCTATAGGCATACCACCCATTTTCACCCTCTCTCTTGCTTTTCTTTGCCATCACCCTGAGCAACATGTTGTTGAGAAATGTCAGTTTGGCAAAGGCCCAGTATCTGAAGCAAAACATAGAAAGGAGCAATAGTAGTACATAGTATATAATGCATAGCATCATTGGATACTATAAAGAGGAACTCGGGACCCACACCTTTTTTGTAGAGAGTTTCTCATGCAAATGTTAGGGTTAATATGTATGCATTATACCGCTGCATTCCAGAGAAAATGAGAGAGAGTGGGTGGTTGGCCTCTATTCCACTCTACTCCCTCTCATTCATTCCTTTGTTTGGAGCCAGCTGCCAAGTCGACCTGACTTTGGGCTGTGTCCCTGTCCCCCGCGGTGGGGACGGGGTGTCCCGGTGCCATGTGCGGCCGGGCGCGGCTCCGCTGTCCGTGTTGCTGCAGGCAGGAACAGACCGGGACGGGCCCGGGGCCCGGGCTGGGGCGGCTCTCAGAGGAGCGCTTCCCTCTTGAGGGGTCTTAAGGAAGGCCACTCCTTGTCTTGTCCACTTTTGAGAAGGAAGGAAAAAGAAACCAGTATGCAAAAATACTACACTGAAATTTAATTTTATTTTTTTTAATAACCACTTCTCTAATTGCATTAGTTAAGGCAATTGTAACCGTTGTAAGGAAATTGCTGCTCTGTAAAAATTGCCAGATAGAAAATCCAATGAGTCTTAGCTGAATCTCTTTAGAGACACTTTTAAATAGAATTAAAATGTATTATCCAGATCCGATTGTGCATGTTCTGTTCCTAGTTGGTCTAGTATTAATACGAAATCCCTGTATACTGGAGTTCCCACTGTACACTTTTGCCCTCTGTATAAAAATAGTGCTTGTAGATTAAAGGATTTAGGGGGAAAATGGTCAATATCAAAGAAGCTGAAGCCTCTGCTGAAACAAGAAGCTGTTCTTACATACTAGGTTCTGTATTGCAAAGCAGTGAATTTTTCTGGCTGGATATTTACACTTCCAAGCCTGTTTAAATAAATGAACAAACAAACAAACAAACAACAACAAAAAGCAAAACAAACAAAAAAAACCCCACTAAAGCATTTAATAAGAAATTAGAGTACTGTGAAAACAGTATGTGAAATAGAATACTGTGAAAATAGGTATGACATGATCATTGCCTGTGAAAGCATCTGCCTTTCTTTATAGGCTTTTTTTTTTTTTTTTTTTTTTTTTTTTGTTTGTTTGTGTGTGTGTGTGTGTGTGTGTGTGTGTGTGTGTCGCTGCTTGTTTCCTTCCTCTGCTCTCCTCTGGCTAGCTACAACTCCAGGAAGTTTAACCATTAGGCTTGCAGAAAGTAAATCCGAAAAACTTTGGGCCATTATTTGAAAAGGGAGACGAAAAGATGAAAGGAAAGAAGTGAGATGTCTTATTTTACATGGTATTTACTATTTGCAGTGCCTTGTGAACTTCTCAGGGCAGATACTTCTTAGGTGTTCTGTGTCTAGTGAGCTTGGCTGATCCTTCCTTAAGTGCTCCAAGACGTAGTCTATAATTTTACACGGTGCTGGTGATCAGTAAATCCGTCTGCTGTGGCTGTTTGTGGGTGCCCCATCCCTTTGGTGTTTGGGTTGACGGTCCCCTCAGCCCCGTAGCTGTGCTTCTTCCTCACGGCTCCAAAACCTTCCCATGCGCCAGAACCCCGTCTCCCTCCAGACTTCACCTCCTGCTCGGTGCGTTCCTGGATTGCGGTCAGGGAGGGGCGGGCTGGCCGGCGGAGGGGCTGCGCGGGGCAAGGTGGCCCTGGCGGAACGCGGTGTCGCCTCGCCCGCCTGCCCTGCCTCCCGGCTTCCCCGCCTGGGGACGGGGACAGGGGCCGGTGTCACCGCTGGG
>VXBB01019583.1:355651-530934 GCA_013399915.1 Illadopsis cleaveri | reverse complement strand
TTCCCCCGGCGGGGAGCGAGAGCGTGCGCAGGCTGCCGGGGAAAGTTTCGGGGGGTGCCTGCGGTGCGGCGCCGAGCGGAGGCGGTGAGGGGCTGTGCCTGGCGCCGAGCCGCGGGCAGGCTGCCCCGGCAGCGAGCGGACCGGCTGCGCGGGGAGCGGCGGCGGGGAGAGCTGTGCAGAAGGTGCAGTTTGAATTATGCTTCTTCCCCCTCCGGCAGCTCTGTGGTGGCCAAATGCAGTTCTCGCTGCTGGCCATGTAAATAACCGGGGCTGCTGCTACCCCAGTGGCTTTAAATGCATCGCGGGGCTTTTCCCCTTCCTAAAAAAAAGCTCTACTACCAACAAAAATCTAAACCTCGTTCCCCCCCGTGCCAGCCCTTTAAATGCTCAGAGCAAGTGTACATTTCAATCTGAAATCAACCCAAGTATTACTGGCGGTGTATTTTCTCAGAGAGAGGGGAAGAGGGGGGATCTGGCGTTTGGACCCAATAAAATGCTCTGCTCCAGTGTAAATATTTACAGGTTATTAGTGACTTTTTAAAAAACATTTTCAGTGAGGTCTGTTATTTACAGTGTGTCATAAGTTATTAATGTTCATTGCCTAAGTACCCTGCTAAATCTGTCTCCTCATGCCTTAGAACAAAGTCGACAATTGGCATATTGTTTAAAGTATGAAAAAAATGTGAGTGGGTTTAAAAATTGGAAATATCTGTATTTTCAGAAGTGTAAATATTGCTGTAAATATGTAGCTGTCGAACTCCAGCCCTTGGGTATGAGACAAAGAAGTATATTTTGATTAATTTCTCACTGAAACCGACTTGTCACCTATTCAAAGTTTTCTGGAACTTGGGGAATGCCAAGAGAGAGTCTTGCCTGTTGTATGAATTCTGCTTCTTTTCTTCCCCAGAAAAGTTCCATGTGCTGTCCAGTTATAGGCAGAGGTCAGTGGAATTTGGGGAATGACAAGAGAGAGTCCTTCCTTGTGTATTTATTCTGCCTCTTTTCCTTCCCCAAAAAGTTCCCCACGATGTCCAGTGATAGGCAGAGGTCAGACGATGAAAGTCCAAGTACCAGCAGTGGTAGTTCAGATGCTGATCAGAGGGATCCGCCTGCACCTGAACCTGAAGAGCAAGAAGAACGAAAACCCTCTGCCACCCAGCAGAAGAAGAACACCAAACTATCCAGCAAAACTACTGCTAAGCTATCTACTAGTGCAAAAAGGTAAAGGGGAAAGTGAAACATCCTGCAGTATTTTTGCACAGTATTTGGAGTCAGAGTACTTGTGCTGCACTTGTCAGGCAGAGGGATTCTTCTTGTAAAGCTATGTGGAGGGGAGTGAACTATCAACTTTGGTAGTACAGGAGCCTGCTAAGCAGTGTTTTAATTAATCCAAGTCTTGTTGGAGTAACAGTTAAGCAGACTTGTCCTATGTCTTTAGAAGAGTTGGTACAGAACTTGGTACCTTACAGGCTGACAGGGAGGGGGGCACCTAGGTGCCTTTTGTATTTGCGTTGTGTGTTAGAGAGCTTTGGCACTTTTTTTTCAGAGTTAGGTTTCCATGCCTGATTGGTACAGGGTGGAGTCCTCCTGGAGTATTTTATTATGGTCTGTAGACTGATGACAGGTCTGTAGACTGATGAGTGCTGTCTAATTAAAGAAGTTGTAAAACCCCAGTGGCTTCTCTGGGCCTTATGAGAGCTTTTCATGATGATGCACAGGAGAGCCTTACACACCTTGAAGGAATGGGTTCATTCTGCCATTCTCTTGGGAGAAACTTAGGTGAATTTTCTCCCTTAGGATCTGTGGATTTAAACCATGACATTCTACAGGTAGCCTCTACCTGTAAGTATGAGACTCTTCAGGAATTTTGTTTAGTTACATTGGTTGCACTTTCATTTGTGTATAAGCTTATTGACAGTCTAGCTCTCAAGATGGTAATTTTCTCAAAGATCAGCTGTGTGAAATATTCAAACTTTAAATGTTTTAGTTCCAGCTGTCTTTGGAGATGAAACATAACTTTCCAGTCCTTTCCCTCGAGCTGCTTTTTTTCACAAACATTTACAAGTATCCTGTAGCAAGAAAAGTTGTAAAATAGCTGTAGTAGCTTCAAATTTTGCTTATTCAGCGTGAGTGTTGTAGTTCTGACTTTTATGAACACTTTAGTAATTTTGTATGTTGGACTTTAACTTAGTAAATTCTTTTTGAAATACGTTAAAATTGTTGCAGAGTGGCTGTGTGGTTTTGATGACTTTTGAGCTTATTAAAGAAACCCTTTGAAATTGTAGCACTTGTAATTTGTTGTAGCTTGTCTTTATTTGACAAGCCTGAGATACAGGTTTTGACACTGAGTTTTCCCATCTTGTCTTTATTTCACTTAATTGTTGCATGTCTAATTCCATGCATCTCATATAGCTCAATAGGCTGACTGGTATTAATGCAAGGACATTCAGAGCAGTTTCTGTTAGCTCATCTTTTAACATCTGCTATTTACATGAAATTCACAGTATTGTTCATATGGGTCCTTTTGTGAAGAGATGTCTTGATATTTTTAAGAGGAGTTTAACGTGTATTTTGAAATTGCACCTCTTATGTACCTGAATAAACTTAAATTGACATGAAGTTTTCAGTACTCATTTTTCAGATCTTAACTCCCT
Source organism: Illadopsis cleaveri (assembly GCA_013399915.1). Lineage (NCBI taxonomy): Eukaryota > Metazoa > Chordata > Aves > Passeriformes > Timaliidae > Illadopsis > Illadopsis cleaveri. Next base: position 528,280 of record VXBB01019583.1, on the reverse strand, counting down.
GTGAATATATGTAATAAAGTTAGGCACAGATTATATCAAGTTATTGTATCACTTTTTATCACATAAATACAGCTACTGTGTAAGATTGCAGGAGAAAAGGCAGCAGAAGGTATGGAGAGAAGCAAAGTTGATCCAGAGAGATTATTCCAGTAACAGAGACAGCCTGGCAGATCTGCAAATCCATTTTTTAAACACACTGCAAAGTAGTAGGTAAAATATTGTGAAAAGAGTGTGTCTGCTGCCAGCACGGTTCACTTGAGCCTCAGTCACAGGTCCTGTAGCTCTGGTTTAAAGTCATTGTCAAATCTGCCTGTGCAGGCTCCCCCCCCACCCCCCGCCTCATTTGCATATTAGCTTGAGAAGAAAATCTCCCTGGTAAAAAGTGCTCGGATGTGAAAAAGAGTTACTTTTCTGAATAATTGTGGGAAATTTCTGCCCAACTCAGCTGTAAGTGTTCTGTTTACATACAGCGTGAAGCAGGAAAAAAGCTGCAAAGTTTCTCAGCTGTGGGATTTGGTTTATGCCTCTGAGAACAAAGAGGAAGCAGCCATGTTAGCATTACTGAAGGCAAAGCCAATCTTGCATTTAACTGCATGGTGGTAGAGGGCAGTGTAATTCCCTGATTTATTCTATAGACTATCTCAAATGCTTTGTGTCTCTTCTCATTTCACCAACAGAATCCAGAAGGAGCTAGCTGAAATAACCCTTGATCCTCCTCCTAACTGCAGGTATGTAATAGCTTTTTAAATTGTGGTCGGTGGTAGGAAATGAATGTGCTCAGGTTAACAGAAGGCAAACTTAGTGTTTACTGTGGGTGACTGTTAGACAGGAATTTCATACAGCAGATTGAACAAACGTACAAAACATTTGGAACTGAAGTTTGATATTTTGTCTGCATGTTGCAGGTGTAGTCATTAGTGATTGATGTACACAGTAAAATCTATTCAGTTTGTTGTTCATAGCTGGTCAGTGCCTTCTCGAAACATTAATTATATGAATGTCAAAATATGCTGAAGCTTTCAACTTAATGTCTGCGTGTAGTTTGAACTGGGTTTTTGAGTGCTGAGTTTCTAGAGTGATTTTGATTCTGAAGTAAAGAACTGTATGTGATTTTTATATGCTTTCTCTTAGTATGTTGTTTAACAGATAAACTGAAGTATTGCCTCTAAATTTATGTGTCTGATGGTTAAAGTTGTAGTTTCTTGATAAAGCATATCTTTAAGGAAGTTCCCAGCTTGGGAGGCACTTCTGTTAGGTTTTAGAAAATGAAATTTTAAGCATGGAAGGCTGAGTGATTTGGTTTTAAAGTGATGGTTTGGAACTGAAGCACTTGCACTTGATCTGTAGGAAAGTTATATAGCACAGTTAGCTGATGTCTTTAAAGCTTTTGCATGTTTTACTTTTGTTTAAAGGATGTATAAAAATTCTCATTAGCTGTGAGCATCCACTGTTTAGATTTGCAGTAAAGCTAGCTTTAAATGATGTTGCTTTCATTTGAGGCATCTCAGTAAGATTTCTGACTGGAAGGTTTCTTAATAACTCGTGTAACTGTGAGCCATGTGTACATGTTTTTTAAAAAAATGTTGGAAATGCTTTCTGATTCAGTGTTGGAATTGCTTGGCTTTTGAATAGTTGGAAAGGTTTGGTGGGTGTTTTATGAATTTGATAAAATATGAGCTGTTCTTCTGTCTCACTAATCCATGAGCACAGGGGCTAAAACAGAGCAGTGTTTTATTGAATTTGTGGTGAAGGCGTCTTGTCCTGAGGACTGTGCTGTAGATTGCCTGTGGCAGTCTGATGTATTTGCATGCAGGGTCAGTGTCTCTGTTTAGCATTTGGTGTTTTGTTTTGGTTTTGTTTGGTTTGGTTGTTTTGTTTGTTTGTTTGGGGTTGGTTTTTTTTGTTGTTGTTTTTTGTGGGGAGATGGGTTTGGTTTGGTTTTAAATAACTGCTTTAGATAACTTCAAATAAATTACTGGGGTCTAGTTCTGTGTTGGTCTTGCACTTTATATTTGGACCATCAAAGGGGCATGGTAGAAGAGAAACGATTTAAATGAAATAGAACCCTGACGCTTTGCTTACAGTTGCCAAGAGGATAATTGTAGCAGTTTCGGGTACAGCAAGTTACAGCTTTTAGAAGGAGAAGCTTCCCCCTTCACACTCTGCAGCACTATCTGATACTTGGCTCCCTGGGAAAGTGTGCTCCTCTCATATTAGCACAAGAGTATTGCAGAGCTTTTTGCTTGTGAACTGGTACAGCCAGATGCCCAGGGATGCTGTTGAGAATGATGAAAACTCCCTAATGTGTCTAAAATTATTCAAGTTTCTTTCCTGCAGAGAGTAGGAAAACATGTTATTTTTTGCCAGTGAGGAAGTCAATGCTTCTGTTCCCATAGGTATTTTTAAGAGGAATTCAGTGGATTTACTCAGTAACAACTTTATGATGAGTGCATTTTTACCTTTTGCAAAATAAAAAAAAAAGTATGTACAATACAAACAACCTTCTGTAACGGGAGATCTGGGTTTTCATGATAGACAGTTTGAACAGAGATTCAGTGCCCAAAGTATTTACTGTTCCGTCAAAACTCACTTGTTAGAAGGAGCCTTTCTGGTACCAAGAGGTTAATGCAGCTGTGTGTTATATGCAGAAACAGTTGACACTTTTACTTTCTTATAGGGTGTAATAGCACAGATTAGGCTACAGACAAACACAGCAGGCTGATGACACCTCTGCATTGCTCATCAAGCAGCAGAATGCTACTTATTGCATTTCTTGTGAAAGTAAAAGAATTTGTAAAAAAAACCCCAAGACATTTAAAAACTTGGATAATTTGGGCATATTCGGATGTGCTTTAAAAATAAAAACCTTGTGTCCGAGTTCTCCCAGAAACAGTTTTGCATGCACAGTTGTTTCTCTTCCAGTTCTAGAGCACACCCTTATCATTTGCAGTCCACGTGTTGCAAGCTTCACAAGAATACAACTGGCAACTAATGCTCTTGGATGCTGATAGTCCTTCTGGTTATTCAGTTACATAAGTAATGAAAAATTAGCAATTTTTAAAATGCAGTAATGACACATATAAAACATTAAATGTTGCTTTAACAGGATACAGTACAAATACTGAAGATTATGTTGGACTCTCTCGTATGTTAAACACTGATATCTGCTGCCACTTCTCACCTGCCAATGCAACTGCCCAGAGTCACCCCATGGGAGTGACCCGAGGCTAATTTAGCTACTTTAAAATGGCACTGACTGGCTGCACTGTGATTCTCATGCAAAAGAGGTGTAGATTTCCCCAGCAATTATTTTTCCTGCAGTCATATCTATTGCTATAACATCTGCTTTATAAAAATGCCAGAGCCCCAAGAAAATCCTGTTCCTGGGTATGCTGAGCAGGCCTGGGCTGCACATTAACTTCTATTTTAGGCGCTGGAATAGCAGAATGACAGGCACAGTAAAACTGACTAAACAGTAGCTTTTTGCTTGCCTGTCTCAACAGTAAAGATTGATTTCTGATTCTGTTAATTGGACAATGCACTGTTGAAAACAACATGTTGTCATGTATCATGCTGTTATGTTTGTGAGCAGTGAATACGAGCTGCATCTCGGGGGTACCAAATATAAAACTTACTATATTCATGCTAATAGCTTTACTCTTTAGCATGCAGTAGCACTAAATTCCTGTGATTTTGGGGTGATTTTCAAGAAAGATAAAGTATCAAAAGCAATAAAATTAAATTCAGTTTTCGGCCTCTAAAGATGTTGGAGAAAAATTAAGTGCTGCTTTCTACTCCTATTTTCTTCTGTCCAAAAGAAAAACCTGAAACAGGTCAGTTACTGGCCAACATACATGGTAACACTAAGACACATAAGTAAACTGAGGACAGGTATCTGATTCCATTTTTTCTTTCTTTTGCTAGCTCAACTCAAAGCTGTGCTACTTGATGCAGTGTGCTGTATTTAATTTCTTTTGTGCTTTTAATAGCATAAAGCAAAGCTAAAAAGATCTTGGCCCTATTGCTCCTAGGCAGCTCAGTTTCAAACCATGGCCAAGCACTTGTACATACTTCAAGGTGTGGAAGTGTGCCAAACCCCACTGTTACAGACTCTCAGGTAAATACTGCAAAGGTTATGCACATAGTGCATGGTAAATCTGGGCTGCAGAGATGCTCCTAAATAGGTCTGACATGTCTGGAAAAACTATTTTCAGCTCATAGCATAAAACTGTTTAGATCAGAGGTCACTGTTCTATAGTTAAGGTTATGTCTGAGGCTGCTGTTGTGACCTGCCCAACTTGGAGGCTGCAGCTCAGGTGGAGCAGGGCACTGCTGTCTCCAATGCTCATTGTATTTCCTGGATTTTAGGGCTGTTCCTAGGGGTGCTGTGATTTATAGCAGGTTCCTTTAGCTGTTGCTGGTTGCCCTGCTGTTCTACAATAACAAAAATGTGTACTCCCAGTTTGCTTTGCTCACTCTTCCTCATTTCCATTCCTAAATTAAATATTGTTCTTCCTTGTGGAAAAGTTTTTGAAGTTCAATTTAATAACACTCATGTCAACTTGGTTTATAGTTTACAGTAGATTTTACAACAAATCCACTTTAGTGTAAACTTTGCAGGAAATGAATGCAAACACAAAATTCAGTGTATCCACTCAGAGCTTAATTCATGTGGTTTCAGAAGTGGTGAGTTGAAATAGTGTATCTTTCCCAAGCAAGTGAGAAAATGCAAGTCTTTTATATCCTGTGCTGTAATTTGGCTTTAATCTCTTCTCTTTGTTAAATTGAAAATCAGATATTTGAAAGCAAGTGGTTAAAAAGAGAAAAGTAAAGTGGAAAGGCCAGGCAAAACACATACCTTGGAGCACTGGTCAGAGAAACAACTTGCTTTCTTTGTAGCTGCTGGGAAATGGGACTTCATTGCTAAGGGAAACCCCAAAGGCTCCCTGCTCTGTCTCATCCTCTAGCCAGTGAGTGCCTGACCTCATAGGTCTGTTGGAAGGATTTTCCTTAGTAGGGATTATGATATTGATTCCTATTTATTTTCAGGCATTGTATGCTAATACATACTAATGTGATTTCTTGAGCAGTACTACAGAAGGTGGCAGTTGATGATTTTGCTGTTTGTAGCTTCTCTGAGACTTGCAAATAGGTTGATGGTTAATGAGTAGTTCATTTTGAAATTATGTATTTAAAAATAACACTCCAAAGTATGTGGACTAAGAACAAATGGAAGCAAGACATGTAAGGGGTTTATTTTCATACAAGATTCTTCTGCTTCCTAAGAACTGCATTTGTTCCTTTCATTAGTGCCACATCTTGGGCTTATTCCACCCTGCAGAATGTTGCCAATGCCAGGGTCTGGAGTTTGACACAAAGAAGAATGCCTGCAAAACCCTGGCAGGCGAGCACTATTACTGCTTCAGTTATGGACCCACGAATCCAGATGTTTGTAACTGTGCTTGTTATTCCGTCAGTGTGGGAGCACTGCAGAGTGTGTTTAAAGCAATATTGTGAAGGTATTCCTCAGACCAGCAATTTAAGCTCTTTCAGTTGAGCTGTGTGAAACAATGAGGAGCAGTGAGCAGTTGTGCTGGTGGTGCAGGCTCGTCCACGTGCAGAGGTAGCGCTGGATTTGAGCTAAAGCAGCCTTGTGTTTGTGGGGAAGGTGCTGCAGCTAAGTTTGTAGAAGCATTCCTTTTGTTAACATACTCTCTGCAGTAAGGTTATGGGCAAATGTTTACTCTGCAAACAGTTGTGCCTGTGGAAGATGTTACTGCAACAGCTGTGGTTTGCTCCAGTTCTGCCACGGAGGTGACTGCTCCAGTCAGAAAGTGAAGCAGATTCATGTGATTACTCTGTAATGCACCCCAGGGAGGTGGGGGGGAAAGAAAAAAAGGGAGAAAATAATCCAAGTTTGCTTAAATGGTTTAAATAGGTGATTCAAATGAACTCTGCTGGGTTTTTCCTCTCTCCTCTCAGAGCAGGCATTGTTCACACAAAGCTTTTTGCCACACACACCAGGATATGAATAAGCCAATCCATTCCTTTGTCTCTCAAATGTAGTAAGTTTCCATCTCCCCTTTGTCAAAACCAGGCATTCTGTTGCTTTTATGAAATCAGGAGGAGAAAGAATTTATTGCATGCAGTCAAATAGCAGGCCTTTATACAGTAGCACAAATGTGTGCCCATCTTCACGTGCATGTTGTTTTCTTCCACTCAAGCTGTTGACTTTTCAGATCGGTCTAAGTCCCCCAGTTTTGTGTTTATTCTGTTAATTTCTTGTTGGGCAAATGTCTTCATAGTACTAAATACTGAATCCCACTGAGAAAAAAAAAAGTTTTTCTGGCTTCTACGTCTGCAGTGAAAACCCAGTTATGAACACGAGATGGTTCCCTATATAAGAGCAGTTGATTAAGTTGTGTGAGAAATAGTTATGTTAAGACTATGTCCACAAATGCTTGTGCTGAAGCTGAACGAGCAAAATTTTAAAAAAATCACCCAAACTCTACTAGATAATGTATCTTGTGACACTTACATTATGCTTTTTATTGTCTCTCCCTGCCCAGCACTTTGTCACTACTGAGTGCAATAAATGCATTCTACATGAAAAGAAAGCTGAAGTTTGCAGAATGGTTTTCAGAATACAACCCACACGATTTTTTCTAATACTTCCTTCCCTGTACAGAAGTTTGCAGTTAAAAAAATGCAATGAAGAGGGTTCATGGCTCCTCTAAAAGCATATTTGATGTAACTCTCAAGTGAATATTGAAATTCTACTTCTTAGTATTGTCCATCTCTGATTTATCTAGAATTATTTCTCCTAAGCATTTTCTTCTCTTCTCCTTCATCCTTCCTTTTTGTAACCAGAAGGGTCTAGTCCAGGTCAGAGTAGGAAAGAATGGTGTAATTTAGCACAGCAATCAGAAGTCTGGTATTTTTGTATTTCTGTCCAGTTGTAGTAACAACCTTTATGTTACAGAGTGCCTTTTACCTTATTTGCTGGTAGCGAGTGAAACTGCTTAAGGAAGAGGGATGATGCAAATTTAGAAAGGCATTTCAGTAAAACATTTAAGTGTTAACTAGAACTAGGGTGCACTATTATTTATTATACTTTCATTAAAAAAACGCAATAGCAAAAGATTGTGTAACTCCTGAACATTTTTGAATTGTGAGAATATTTAAATTACTTTATTTTCAGTTGAGACTAGGTGACAAGTCCTCAAAATGCCTCAAATTTGGGGTTTTTTTCTCCTCTGCTAATATTGACCTCCTGCAAGCTATAAACCAAGGTTTTTTATCAGCCCCCACACAGTGAATTTCTCATGCAAGTATTCTCAGTGGCATAATTAAGAGAGGGTTATGCAACACAAATCAACATATCTGCTCATGGGAGTAAGTTTTCATGCCTACAGATTTGCAGGTTTGACACTTGTGCGAGCAGTGTCCGCAGTACTGTCCTATCTGCTCTGAAATCTCTGTGTTAGTCCAAACATTATACAGATATTTCACTAGTTTTCAGTAGAAGTACTGTCAAAATGAAAAGAAAAATAAAATTAATGGTTGTCTACCTACTTTAAAGTTGCAGAAATATTTCAAACACTTTGCATTCACCTACTGGTGTTAAAGAACTGATGCTCATTTTGTCTTGAATTTTATCTGGAAACAATAGAAAGGCCTGACCAAATTTTTAAACAATTCTTTAGGTGGTGTTGTGCAAAAATTTGTGAAAAATGCCAAGTAATAAGTCTTAGAGTTAAGGACAAATATGCCTTTTGGATTTGTATAACTGTACAAAGGCCCTTCAGGCTCTGTGATAAAACTGACTAAAATATGCCATGTATATGGTTTTTTTTTCTTTTTACACTCAAACTGTGCATTGCTCACCACTGCCAGCCTGTCATACTTAGTTTGTGAACAACAGTATGTGTGGCAAGGTCCTAGCACTGCATGCTTCCCCCTTAGACTGACTTGTCTCCGTGTATCAGTTTCTTTGCTATTACAGACTTGAGACACCTACTTCAAGTACAATTTAACAAAGTGCAAATACAAAAGAATCAGCTAAATGGCATCAAACCCTTTATGTAAAATTACCTAATTCCTGTAAAACTGATGTGTGGAGGTTTCCTGGAGCTGGTGTGACTCAGGTTTGCATAGATGTGGAGCATTTTGAGATCAGGAAAAATACCGTGAGCATATTCTCTGAGTTCAGAGCTGGGTAGGCAGGAGCAGGGGTAGGACAGGCAGCTGCTGTCTCAGGCAGGGGCGTGTGTACCATTAAACTGTCCAGGAACTGTACTGTTCCTTTACATTGATGCCTTACTTTGAGCCAGTAACTGCTGGTGATAAATGAGTCCTAGCCTGCTTGCATTAACGTGGATTAATTTTCCCTGTGCAGAGAGTGCGCTTTACCTGGTTCAGAACTGTGGCTGGAGCAGTTGTTAATTTTATAGCACTTACTGTAAAACAGACTGGGCAGATCTTTCAGGAGCTCATATACGAGTTTAGTTGTCAATGATTAAACTACCATTGTAACTATTGCTTTCAGAAACAAAGGAGGGATAAGATTTTTTTTGATGAAACACCAAAGTGACCTGTAGTTAGCAGTGAGTCACTTTCAGGTTAGAAGAATCTGTAGAGGACCATCTGACAGTCCCCAGTAATCAATGTTTTCCTTGTTGGCAAGGATACTGGCCTAGAGCATATGAATACTGCATTTGGAGTTAACACTGGGGACAGAAGCATTTGTAGGCACATTGGAGGACAGGACTAGAATGCTGAGTGATGGGGGCAAATGTAGGAAGTGACCTTAAAAATATCGTGTAATTTAATAATGAGAACTGCAAGGTACAGTGCTTTAGTAGGCATAATCAGCTGCACAAATCCATGGGGGAAAAAGGTCTGGATGAGGAGAAGTTCTTCACAATAGGTGTGGCCAGTTTGAGGATCATGTGCTTTGAAGCAAGGAGGAAAGAAAGGAAAAGATCTTCAAATGTAGAAGAAAGTTGCTGCACAGGAAATAAAGCAATTGTTGCTAGTCCAGTTGGTAGTTATGAAAAACAACTTCAGTTGCCATAGAGCAGACATAATATTGATGTAGGAATACCTGGACATAAAGATAGCATGCAAAAGGTGGTGGGTCTGCATTGCTGGAGGTTTTTTAAGAAACAAAGGACTGATAGAAGCAGTTTAGATACAGTTGATGCTACTTTAAGGAGGAAATTGACTAAGTGACCTCTTAAAGACCGGTTTGGCCAGAGTAGCATTTATACTGGATTTAAATTATAATGCTAAAGGAAAGCTTGTGGGGAAGTGATTTTTGCTTCGTTTGAAAACTGTATTTTAGTCAGAGTTTTGTGGTATAATCACCTTGGAAATATAGGTGCTGTGATTCCAAGCAGCAGCAACAATTATTTAAAAAGTCACTGGAAGCGCACAGATTTGATCCTCTTGTCAATCAAAAAAAGCAAATGTCTTGTGATTTTTCTGCTGATTTATTATTCCACTTTTTCCCCCTCCCCCCTGATTTTGGCTTTGTTTTAATTTTTTACTTAATCCTACTTTAATTGCAGAAAGTTGTCACCTTCTGCTAACTTGAAATAAACTGTCCTCAGTTCTCCAGAAGTGTGCCACCTTTGTGAGAAACGTATAGCACAAGAGATCTGCAGTAGATCCAGATTTTTTGATACTTCATACATTCTGTGCTTGGGTTCGCTGTGTTCCACAGGCACATAAGTATCTCTAACGCTGAGCTAAACAAAAGCAAGGGGCATTTTTGTCTTTGCACAGAGGCAGTTTGCAGTAGCTATGCAGCACTAATGCATCTTGCCCAGCGCCCCAAATTCAAGCACATCAGAAAGCAGCTGTGTAGTACTGTCTGTGACCATGGATCCTGTCTCGAAGCACCCTCTGCAATCAGAGCTCAGACGATTGTACTGAAAATGTAAGCAGCCTGGCAGGTTTCCAGCTGATGAGTTAATGCTGCTATAAACTTGAGTAGTTCCTCTCTGAGGCATGCAGAAGGGTGCAGGCGCTGGGAAGGTAGCCAGCAAAGTCAAAGAACAGACAGCAAAGCTAAAGGCCAGCCTCAGGGATTCACAACGAATTGTCTTGGAGGTGAGTTCCTCCCTTGCCAGAAACTCTTCATGTAGCTTCAGTGGCAGGGCTGAACATCAGTAAGCAAATTAAGGTTCTCGTTCAGTACAAAGCCAGCCTGCCTTTTGGGAGCTTGTTTAACACAAGCCAAGGTAGCTGTGCCCAGCACTCAGCTACTCTGTGACTGGCTTAGCAGGACAGGTGCTGTGGAAAGCCAAGGGTTCTCTATCAGTGCTGGCTCAGTTCATTGGGCTTGAAGCTGCAGAGAGGGGGTTTAAGTTTGAGCTCAGGTTATCACTTCACTCTGAAGCCTAGACATGGAAGTCACCAAAACGTGACAGAGTGAATCAGTAGAGCATCAGCTGGTCAGATTTCATTGGACAAATGGAAACATGGATGCTCTCCTTTCTGTAAGGGAAGGCTAGCAGCAGAAAGCTATTTTTGTTTGCAGTTCCAGTAAAGTGTTTACGCTGTAAATGCTTTGAGCAGAGTGGGTTTTGAGGGGTTGGGAAAGTGTTTCAATAGCTAGCTATGCAATAGGAGAGATGTTCAGCTGATGGTGGTTCTTGCTGTGAAGGCTGCTATTGCAGCAGACAATGAGCAGATTCCTCCCCAAATATACCTTTTCTGACAAAGGGCCTGTCCACTGTGTCCCCACTGCCTGGGATTTGGTAACACTTTAGCTGATGTTTGTCCTTCCCTCTGGTGTCCCAACATCCAAGACTTCGTCCAGGCTGGAGGATCTGAGGGACGAGTGGAGTGGTGCAAGGATGGTTAGTTGACACAGAGCTCTGTGTTGTCGTTGTGCATCAGTGCCTGTCCTAACTTGTTCATAGGTACCGTGGGCATATCTGCATCTATGTCATTAATATCAATGGCAAAAGCTGTAGTTGGGCATTACAGATTTAGCAACATCTCCCTCTAGAAACACCCTGAGGGCCCAGAGAATCAACACCCTTATGCAAATATCTGGCTTTCTTTCAGAGCTTTGGACTTAGAAGGAAAAGAGTGAGTTTTGGGCTGATTTCTGTAAAGCTAATGCAAAGAGAGATCTTAAGAAAAATCAGCGTTCACTGAACACTCTAAAGCTGTATTCACACAGAAGCAAATCTCAGTGATCTAAGTTACACAGCACAGCCCACCGCACATTAAGCATTGCTCAAGTGATATACATTCGTATGCAAAAGGCAGAAATACTATAGAACCTAAAATTCTACAAGCATGATTAAACATTAATTTGAGAGGGTGGTCTTTGTATGATAAACTATTTGAAGCCCAGTCAGTGGCTGAAAAAGTGTTTCTTGTCTGGAGTAGAGATTTTGTATGATAGCCATACAAGTTTTATGCAGCCAGGTATAACTCCACGTTTCCTTTCTTCCACAGAGTCTTGGATTGCTGGGGTAGTGTGAAGAGCTGCAGTAGCAACCTGGCTGCTGTGTATTTTGAGTTTGGTTTGCTTCTTCCTATTTTTTTATAAGCCAGAATTCCAGGTGGTGTACCTAGTTATACTGGAGCAAACACACCACAACTTGTTTTTTTAAAAAAAAGAACAAGTTTCTGAAGTGAAAGGGACATAATCAAAACAAAGCAGTGATTTGTTTGATAATACAGAGTAGCAAACCTTAAATACATCCATATGTGGAGAAGTCGGTTACTTTCAAGGTTCTCTGAAAACAAATGCAGTGAAAGCATTTTACTTTCAAGTGTTTTGTTTGCTTTATTTTTCATGGTAATACTACAGACTAGCGTTATTTAAAGTCTTTGTTTTCTGTTAAACTTGCTTGGGGTTTTTTGTTTTAAGAATAGAAGAAGCAAAGTAATTTCTTATCAATTAGAAGGCAAGCTAACAGTAGCAGCTTTCAGTGCTCAGCAGCTATTGTGGGCTGAGCCCCATGTGGTTCTCCCAGATATAAAGGGCATTCTGGCAGAATTCCTGTACGATCACCAGCATGCCTTACTAGAAGTTTGAGCAGTTGGGGTCAGCGATGGGGGAAATGGAGAGCAATGTGAGCTGTACTACTCTGATAAATGACTTTTCATCCTTCTGGATGCTGTTTATGCTGTTTGCATTGCCTCTGAATTTCTCTGCAGGCCCTGCTTGATATTTTTGCTGTAGATGGCTATTGCCTATTTTTCATTCAGGCAAGACTGTAAGAGAGATTTTGATAACTCTCCTTTTTTTTCCCTGGCAAATGCAAGTTGATGTGCTTAATTTTTCTTTACCCCCAGATTCTGACCTTGGAAAAATAAATATAAATAAAATGTCTTATCTGGATTGTCAGACTCAGCTGTGCTTGCACTCTCTTTTTGTTTTCAAACATGCGAGTAAGGAGACAGGAATGACAGTGAACACACCTCTCCCCACACCTGAGATAAGCTGAATGCCTCCCTGCTAAAATCATCCATCCAGGCTGGGCAGCTTTCCAGTAAAGATGACACGTGCCCACCAGTGTGATAGCAGCTGGTTTCAGGAGGCAGGAAGATAAGAGTGCTGTTTGAAAAAAAATGCACCAATAGAAATATCACTTTGGTTTTCTACTTCTTGAAAGCGTGTGAAGAACAGGCAATTATGAGAGACTGTATTGCCGAAGGTCTTAGTCCAAATCCATTTATGCCTAGAAGAGTTCCATGTTTGTTAACTTTGAAAGAGCCATTGGCTTTTGAAGCGTGAATGAAAAAAAAAAGGCAACAGTAAATTGTGGAGTGAACAGTCCATGCAGTGCACTGAATGTTGTTTCTGAAAGTAATTCTGTTGATCTTTTTCTGAAGTTGGTCGCTGATCACAGGCCGAGGGGTCAGTCCTGGTTGGCTTTGCAGTCGATGCCATAAGCAATGCTTGACGAGTGTCTGGGGATGCTGTGCTACATCTGCTTGTGCTTTCCATATTCAACTCTCTGTTCCCTTCAAAGTCATCTGGCAGAGTGCAAAGCACCGTGAGTCATCCTGGCACTGCTGGAGTGTGTAACTACAGTCTCTTAGCTAGGTGCAAGCCAGAGCCTGGCTTTCATCCAGTTTGGATGCAGGGCAGGACACAGAAACACCCCATTGCGCTGTTCTGTCCTAGGTGGGTGGATAAACTGCAGTATGGAATTGCACCAGCTGCATGTGTTCCTAAGAGGCTGAAAGCTCTGTTAGGAGTGAACGTGTTCCTGGGGCACCCCAGCTCTGCTCCAGAGCCAGCAGTGCAGCACTAGGCCAGGGCACCTCTTTCTCCTGCCAAGGAGCCGTGCTGGGCCCAGTGTGCTGGTGGTGCAGCCATGCTCTGCTTGTAGTGTGGCTGCAGTGCCTGTGCTAATGGCACTGCACCTCTCAGTCTGTCAGTAGTTTCTCTGAAGTTTTAATGGTGGAGTCTGGATCACCACTGGAGTAGAAATTTGGGCAAAAAGATTTTTCCTGAGGGAAGTTTGAAAGACAGAAGCTTTACTATAAAACCTTTCTATTCTCATTTTTGGAATCTGAAGTAAGCTGTTCCTGATATTATTAATTCTTCTGGCAGGTAGAGTTAATTCATGTATTTGTCTTCATGCTGCTGTATGAATTATAGATTTAATTATGCTCCAGGTGCTCATAGCTTTGCCCCTCTTCTATATGTTAAATATAAAGAGAAAATAAGTCTGAGTAATTTTTTGGCTTATTGAATAAATGTAAACACTTGGAAACTGTGCCAGAGTATAAATAAATAGAGGATTTACTTTGCACAGAATGTTATTATCTACTCCAAGGTATTCTGCTTTGTGGGGAGGATTAGTGCTTTGCATTATACTGGGACACACCTTTTTACAGCTACTACTCTATGCAGCAGAAGATTAAAAAGTTTTCCTATAATTCCTTGTCTTTCCAAATTTTCTTTTGCAATTGCCGCTCATTACTAGGGGCCAAAGGTTGATTTGAGTTTACGTAGCCATGACGAGAAACACTCACTGATTCCCTGGTAGGTGTAAATAAGCTACTTGTGGTATTCCTCTTCTTCTGAGTTATTCAGTCTTTTCTGCCTGACACGGTTTTATTCACAGTCCTTGAAGGTTCTCGTACTACAAAGCTACTTTAGTGTATTTGTTTCTTGTCCTAGACCACTTTTCCATCCTACTTTCTCCTAACTTATATGAAAATTTAATTTTTGATTGCAATTTAGTTCCATGAAACTCTTTGCATAACTGTCTGTTCACAGTCAGGCTGGATACAAGATCCATGAAAAAACTTTTTTTGCTGAGATTTCATGGGATATTTGGGCAACGGGCAAGTATATGAGGTATGTTCAATAACTGGGGCTTACTTCTCTTCATTCCTCTTTTGTTTCTACATTTTTAATTACTGCCTTTCTGCTTTGTGGCCCTGAATCAGAGAAAGCCCACCTTTCTCACCTTTTCCAGGAAACCATGTGTGTGTTTAAATGCTTTTCTGAAGGGAGTGTGAATTGGCCTTGTTTCAGCTGCCCCTAAACATCACTTGACAGACCCTGTGGGATAATATGCCCGTGTGACTGCTGCAGAACTGGGGGCCAAAAAAAATTTAAGACTATACTTCTCTAATATATTTCACTATTAGAATATGCCATTTATGCATGCAATAGTATGAAATTTTCAGATGAGGGTCAACTAATTTATTCTTGCAGTTGTCCCCTTATGCTTCTTCTAATTTGTGGGTCAGAAAAATGCGTGTCATGATTTCATTTTTCTTTTGGGCACTGCAGCTACCCTCAAGAGTTTGCTCTCCCTTAGACATGAATAACATATTTGATGCATCTCCTGAGGAAGCAGCCAAAAGTACATGTTCTGACCTCATCTTTAAGCCTTTCCATTTCCTTTACTCACACTTAATGAAGTTACTATCACAGCCATTAAAGATAATTTTGTAAAAGTAGATTATGTAATTATTGTAGTTGTACTGGTTTTAGTGTAAAGTCAAGTATTGATTCTGATTCTTTATTTTGGCCCAGTATGGCAATGCCAGTTTGCTCTGACTGTTGGATTTGGATGCCTGTATTGCTTGTTTGTGGTGGCTAGGGAGTTTGTTCTGAGGAAATCAAATGGTTTAGAGCACTTCGATACTTTTGTTTGAGAAAATAAATTCATTTACATTGAAGAGACCCTGTTTTAATGTCTCAAAAGTTTTTTCTCTGTCTCTTTGGTGCTTAGTACAGGGGATCATTTGCAAAAGTTTTGCCAGTATCCCTCACGTCAGTTGTGGTTCACTGGTATGGATGCTATGGAGAGCTGTGCAGTTGTCTTTTAGATATCACTGGTGTGAATGGATCTGCAAGTGGGTTCTTACACTTTTTGTAAGCTCTCTTGAGGCACTGCACCATTTGATTGGGGAAGCTACACATGCAATTTCTTTACTTGAATACACCTCTAATGCAGTTAAGTTTAGACTAAGATCTGGAAGTAAAATCTTCATGGGGATTTTCCTATAACAGAGCCTAAATTTAACCTTCTTTTGTGAGCATAATTTTAGATCATGAAGTACTTACACTTTGGGGGAGGTTAGTGAATGAATGGGCTGGGGGCTGACAGTGTATAGGCTTTCAAGTCCTTTACTCAAGAAAGAAACGCAATTTATGTCAGCATGTTCATTTGATGGAGTACCTTTATAGGAGGCTTTATATAGCTGTTGGGTGTTAACTTAAAGCCGTGTCTTCATTTGCTACATTTGTTTGTTTGTTGTGACCTTAAGTTATTTAATAAAACACGCAATGAAACACTGGAAAAGCTCCCGGACTTTGGCTTCCAAACAGCTGTTGTTGTCAGTGTTAAGGTTCTTCATGTCTTAAACAAAACAGTCGTTTTCCCTTACAGCAAAAGTATGATTTTGAAGAGGTATTTACTCTTCATGTATTGCTGTGTATTTTTCTTTTAAAAATGAATTATATCAATTGGGCCTTCTCTGGATCTTGGAAAACAAATCAAGTCTCTGTGACTTCTGGAGATAGAAATTCTACTATATAAAATCCTTATTAGTATAAAAAACATTCAGAGAAACATTTCAAGGGAGTGCCCACACTCTTCAGATTCCCTTTGTCTCTGAAGGCCACTGTGGGCTTGACTGCTGTATTTCTGTGTCTGTGGTTAGTAAGTGCATACAGTGGTGCCATGCATGAGGCAAGGTTGGCTTGGCACCGCTGAATTGTCATCAGGCCGGTCTTGTTATTACTCATAAACTGTGGTTCGCTGTAAGCACTCTATAGATGCTCCCTGTTTAGTGCTCAGGAACTCTTTCCTTGGAAATTGTGTGCCTTTTTAATGTGTCATGGCTCAATTATCACATTCATTTTGGCTGCCAAAATAGCCATATATATTGTCTAGCAAGTGACAGCCTGGGCCTTTATCTCTTTCTGGCTGTTTGCCAGCTGTTTAATTGCAGCCCTGTGTTTGCTGTGTGTCACATCTTATGGTGTTCTATTATACTCAACTAAAACAATATTTTGAAAATGTTTCAAATGTAAACTAATTGTGAGACTTTACATCCTGTTATTTACATGGTCTGCTAGGAATGTAATGTAGGTCATTTTTCCCCCTACAAATACGAACATTTGTACCTCCGATCATCTTACAAATTTCCAGGGCAGAGAGAAGACAAGATGGGGATGCAGAAATGCTATCTCGTCCCCTTGAGAGATGTAATTAAACCTGTACACTTGCCATGCAATTTTTCATTTCTAGTTTCCAAGACGTTTTTAAAGCCAAATATTCTCTTTGTTCTGCCTTTAGAAAAGAGCAAGCATACAGAGACTGAGCTGAGATCTCAAAAGGAATAGCAAAGCCTGTGAGCCGTATTTCTGCCCAAATGGATACTTGGGGTGAAGATGATGTTGGGGTTTGCATGAATGGTGTCTCAGAGAGGCAGAGAATGCTGCAGGTGCTGTACACAGCACATTTGGTTTGGCAGCCACCTGCTTTCCATCGGGAAAGACTAAGGCAGGGTTGGCTCTGTGTCCTGCCACCCCACCATACCTGGTGGATGGAGCCACTCAGTGTGAAACTAGGATATTGGAGGGCTAAGCGCTGCACAGCACTCAAGTGTTCAGGGAATGCTTGGGCTAAGGATGAGTTTTACTTGCCTCTCTTTGTACGGATTTTAATATCTTGCTCATTTTTTCTCTGAAGAGCTTTTATCTTGAGAGTTTCAGCTCCTGGATGGATTCCTATGTGGTGCAAACTTTAGCCTTAAGAGCAATGAAGGTACATTAGCTAACAGTCTTGGCTGTGTAGATTTTTTGGCAGAAACTTTGTTTTTCCACTGCTTTAAGAGGAAATCAGGATTTGTTCTATTGCTTGTTTAATAAGGATAATAACTCTAACAAGAAAGACATGATAAAACTCTTAGGAAACAGCTTTGCAGTTCAGAGGAGACAGAACAGAGGAGCACTTAAGAAAGATCCCATTTTTTGTGCAAAACACTAAATTTATTATTAAGTAGTAAGGATTAGCTTTAAGAAAAGGGAAAAGAACAAGTTATCCTGTAGGCAGGATTAGATCTACAGGATTTTTTTTCTTCTTAATTGGAGGGGAAAGGATCTCATCTAGCTAAAGCCACCTAACATACTGGAAGAGGTTTAATATTAAAATGGGCTTTTCTAAAAAGAAATAAAATCATTAAGAGTGCTCTTAACTTTCTGAAAAATCCAATACTGTGTGAGGATAATATACTCAAGCATGTGCACATATGATTTTTCTGGTTAATCTACTGGAAAAGTTGTGGTAAATAACCCCCTTTTAACATATCTTTTTGAGAAGCTGACCTCTTAAAGTAGGGTTACAAAGTGAGTGTGCAAAGGTACTTAAGAGAGAGTTGTACATATATGGGGCAGTTGGAGTGAGAGTGGTTGTGGCAGTTCTGCTATGCTGTCACTCTGTGTCTCTTCAGGAAATGCATCAGAACAGTCACTACTGTCATTTTTTTTGTAGCAAGATCTGCATAATTCCAGTAGTTTACAATGTGACCAGTCTATCCAGTGTCAACAAAAGGCCACTTTGCTTGAGTTTCTGATTGACAAAACTCCTCATTGTTCCATTAAGCTTTTGTGTAAGTGCTATATTTAGTATGTTTTGCATGTGAGTTTCTTATGTGTCCCAAATCACTTTGCTTTCTGGCGAGTCTGAAGATACCATCAGCTAAATTTTGTAGCGTACAGATTAAGTGGGTGCTAAAAGGCAGCCTTCAGAAACCCTTCCTCTCTTCATGCTACCTGGTTCCATAAGACAGGTGTGCATGTGTGCCATTGACACGGAGGTGTCGATGTTTACGTGATTTGTTAAGAAGTTGTTATTTCTGAGGAGAAGTTCCAACACTCAGTGAATAGATACCCTCTCATTGAAAAACACTTACATATTAGAGGTGGTCATTGCAAACTATTGGTGGTTTTGGGGAAGTGAAGTTTCTTCACTATTTGAGGTCTTCAAATATCCCTGGGAGTTAGATACAAGGAAGTTAAATCCCAGCAAGGCTTGAACAAAGCCCAGCTGGCAAAGGAATGGTGCCAATTACTCGTCATGGCTGAACATTCACTGTCTACTCGACAGTGGATATGAAGGAGGACATGATCAGGACAGGTCACAAGAGTGCACAGCCCATACACCACTACAGGCTGATCAAGCCTGAATGTTGAAATAATGAAATATTAATCAAATGCAGGAAACTGGTGGGAAGCAGGGTGAGAGCAAATACCCATGCTGCATTTGCTGTGGAACTATTGAAAGGTGCAGTGTGATGCAGCCAGAGTGTGGAACTGTCACAGGCTGATAGTTCAGACTGAGTGTGGACCAGCTGCAGTACTGGTGCTTCAGGGTTTTGCTTGACTTTTCACATCCCTAAGCTTGCTGTGCTTCCTGTTCCAAGTCCTGTTTCACATGCTGCCTTCGTTCACCGTTTCTGACTTTTTGCATCTTCTGCCTCTCCCATCTCCACAGCTGTGATGTCAATAATTGGGACTAAACACTGGCCTTTCTTCAGTGGAATACTTACTGTATAATCATAGCCACTTTCTTTGGGGATTTAAAANGACAACAAAAGAAAAGAAAAAATGATATATCCTTGGCAGGAACATGCAGTATGTTCAGGGTTAAAGCAGACCAGGAAAAGGGACACTTCCCTTTCTTGTCAAATTAGCTTTGGTTTCTAAGATCCATCATGATGGAATGCAGCCCTGAAGCCCAATTTTCTTTTAAGGAGGAAGCAGAGCCAATTGACTTAAACTTTTAGTTGCATCTGCTGGCAATTTCCACCAGAAGCTAATTACAGCTCGAAGCTGTCACCAGCAGATGACTGACTGGTTCCACCTCAAATAAAGCAAGTTTAAACCCACACAGCGGTTTCTTTTTCCGAAATTGTAATACTGGGGCAACATTTTTTGGGCAGGTATTTTACACACACAAACAGAAATCTTCAAAAATTAGATAAATTATTTTATCATACAAATAATATCTCTAGGTGTTTCCAAATCTGGAGGTCATTTGCACTGTATCCTGATATCGTATTAACACTACACAGTGTGTGCATTTTTAAATTGTGATGTGATTAACCCAGCTCAGTTTCTGTGTTGTCAGTTCTATAAGTTGCTGCAGGATAAGTAAAATAGCTCAGACCTTTTTGCTGCGTTAATGCTGCAGGTTTGAAAATGCTCATGGGTACTGAAATATTTGCACCTCTTGATCCTGTGGTTCCACAAAAACGAATTTTGCAACAGTGAACCTTTTCAAGAGTAATTCTTTTCAACAAAGAATGGAGCCTGACTTTTTTCAGTTAGCATCACTAGATGGCGTTGCCTGGTAGTCTAACAGCAGATTGATGAAATTAATGTAAATCTGTAGAGTAATTAAAACATTTAAATCTTTCAGTGTGTATGTCTTAGGTTTTTTTTTTTTTTTTTCCCTTTTCAATCATGCTTCTAACTGTTCAAGAGAGGGTGTTGTGCTGAAGTGTTACTTCTGCCTGTTGCAGCTCTTAAGTGTGCTGGAGTTTCTGCTGTGGTTCTGCTGTTCCTTGGCTCACTTGAACACTCCTTGAANTACTTCTGCCTGTTGCAGCTCTTAAGTGTGCTGGAGTTTCTGCTGTTCCTTGGCTCATTTGAACACTCCTTGAGGTCATGTGCTGAGGGATAGAGGCTCAACCAGAGCCTGTGCTGCTGTTTCAGGCACAGTTCTCTCTGTACACAATTAGCCTCTTTTAATGGTATGCTAAAATATTAGCAGAAGGGCTGCTTGGAAGATGCCACAGCAGACAGGCAACAAAAACTCTGCCAGTATTACTTTATAGAAAGCTCCTGGTATGGTATGCTTTTCTAAAGTATGATGTCCACTGTTATTACAGACAACATGAAATAAAAGCGTTATTTGGAGCTTTTATTCTGTTGTTGATTTTGTGGTTTATACACCATGCCGCATTTTTTTTCTTCCTAACTGGTTTCCTCTATTTTGTCAGTGGTCAGTCATGCTCTGGCAGCAGCACTAACATGACACTGCTGTGCCTGCACGTGGGGCATGGCCATGCCTGCACGCTGTTCTCTGCTGTGCTTTTTTCCAGGCAAGGCTGGAGGAAACCTGCCTTTCATATGTGTAGCGTATATAGCTGAAAGCAAAAAGACATCAGGTAGGTGGGTTTATTCAGGGAGGATGGTAAGGAGAAATGATGAACCAGGCAGCTTTTGTTCAGTGCTTTCAGTTCAGCTCCAGCATCTGCCTCTTATAAACTGTAACTGAGAATTTGGCATAACCTACTCCCTTTTCTTGGTTCACTAGCACTTTTAATTTAAAAGATCTCCTGCTTGACATTATAGTTATTTTAAAATTCTTTCTTAACCCATTGCAGATGTCTTTATCAGTCAACTAAAAAGTAAAGAATTATTGTTGACAGGAATTGGTATAACTCATTTGTTTTGTTTCTTAATTTAAATAATATTTCTAGATAATGTCAATCAGTTTGCCTGTAATTATACATTTAGATGTAGAGAGCGTGCACACCTCTGGTTGTTTTAATGCTTGTATTTACAAAACAGTGTTTTTAAAGACTTTATGGTAGAATCTTAGTTGTAGGATAATGTTGAGGGCTTACATTAACAGTTTGGACGCCTATTAAGCAGTTTCACATTTCACAAAAGAATGAGGAATAAAAAAGCCAAGTTAAAGAAACCAACAAACAGGAAGTGTGTACCAGCCTGTATTTTGATGAAAGTTGGTCACCAAAGCTTCTGTTTATAAAAGAGATTTAAAATTGAGTGCTAGACCTTATTTGAATAACTTTCTGGAAACCTGTGCAGTGTGTTTCTGTAGGTTAAGGTAGTTCTTTGCTAAGCCTCACTTCAGAGATGTGAGGAGATCTGAGAGAGAGAGCAAGGTTGTTTGACAACTGCAGCACAATGCTTAACAGCTCCTCACGTGTGCTGGGGAAACGCTGTAAGAATACCAGGACAGGAAAAGCCTTAGTCTTCCTTTAAACATCCATATGTTTATAAATCAGAATAATCTGAGTAGCTATAAAGTGATCAAGTCATTTATGGGCTAATCTTTCATCACTTTATACCAGGTAATTGATAATAAAGGTACAAAATTTGGTACAAGAGCACTGGTGGGAATGGCATACATTCATTTGAACTCCCCAGCCAGTAAAGTACTGAAGCACATGTTTGTCTCCCATTGAAGTCACTGGGTTTTAAGCACATGCAGAAACACTTTCCTGAGCTGGGTCCGAGGGAGGAGAGTCAGTTAAGCAGGGCCAAACACAGAAAGAGGGAAACCAGCGTAGTGACTGTGAGTGGGAAATAGCTATCATGTTCATTATTTTACAGGGAAAAACTCTACCTATAGCTGTGTGATGCACTGCTAAAATTTGTACCAGACCTCAAAACCTCATCTTCAAATATATCTGATCCCCAGTGCCTCCACACGGGGTGTAGCCCAGTGTGAGGTCAGTGCATTTGGAAAACATAGGCTTGCTTTGGTGCCTGAGCAGGGTGAAGAGAGAGAGCAGGGGAACTGGGGCCTGCCTGCTGTCCCCTGGCTTTGCCAGCCTTCTTGTTTCAGTTTCAGAAATACGCTATTCAGAGGGATAATATTTCTGCTGCACCTTCATCCCAGTGTGCTGTCTGCAAGCAGGGAAAGGCAGAAATCTGGAGCCAGTAGTTTTGAGGAACTGCTCAGAACATTGCTGTTTGGAAGGACTCTGTGTTTCATGAGCATAAAATCAGAGTACACATTCAGTGCCAGTCTTTTCACCTAAATTTTACATGAGGGCTGAATGCTCATTTAATCCTGTTTATTTGGGGGCATTCAGCACATAATACTAAATGTGCTTGATTTTTTTTTATTTGCAGGTCACCTTTTAATGGAGCTGTAAAAGTAAGTGTAAACTGCACCTTCTTTTGTCATCAGAAAGTGCTGGAGGGTGTAATGCTCAGGGCAGGAGTGGCTCTGGGCTCACATGTGGGAGAAGGATGGGCAAACTACCCAGTAAGTAAAAGGGCTGAAAGGCATCATGTGCTCTTGTTCATTTGCACTGTTTGTACAGGCCTCCTCAACACTACAAATACTTCCTTTGGGATACTTCTCAGAGGCCCTGTTGTGCTAATCCTAACAAAGACATGTCCAGAAGGACAGTTTTTGCACTGAAGAGTTTGTCTGCAATAGCTAATGGTTCTCCTGCTTGGTTGAAAAAGAGATCTAGATAGCTTGTCTTGATGTCCTCCAGGTCAGATATAATTAGGAAACAGAGCTCAGGCTGCTGCTCTGCACAGGGAAGTAGCACATACCCCTTTCAGAGTGTCTTACAGAGGACTTTGTCCTTGGTAGAAGTCAATTAAGTACATTTTCCACACAGTGCAGGCAATTCCTGTGGTCCCTGTCTATAGCGAAGAGAGTATGATCTGGATGCACTTTGCACATATGCCAGAAATGCAAGCGTGGGCCAGATGAAGCAGTCATAGATTTCAAACCCCCTTTTCCCCTCCCTGATTTGCAGCTGTTGAATTCATTATCAGTGCACATAAATGGGAAATTACCCAAAGGGGGTTCAAATTCACAGTATACTGTGAATGCTTTGGGCTGTAATCTGAATGGGTGGTGGAATAAAACGTCAGATCAGGAGTCAGTGTCTTTCCGAGCTGCCCTCTTCTGTCACAGGAGCAGGTTATAACGCTGCTGCTGCAGATCCTCCTCATTCACTCCCTTCCTTGGCAGCTCCTGTGTTTGAATAGGCAATGTCTGCATATCTGATGATGGGAGGAGATGGGAATTAGGATGTCTCACCCCAGAAGATCATCAGTGCCTTTCAGGCACCAGGCAGGAATGGGCAGTGTCTGGAGGTGGCTGCCCAACTGTTCTGCATGTCTGTCTGCTGGGCCCGGGTGCTGAGTGCTGTTCCTCTAGCAGTCATGTGATCTCTGAAATAGGGATTAAGTTCTCATTTCTTAAAGAAACTCTGTGTGTTTATTTTAAATCACAACTTTTTGGAAGAAAACTCAATTGTTTAACCATGGCATTTCCAGGAAGGTGGCAAAAATGCCAAATGGAAGCAAATGTTGTGAGAAGCGGACTTGAGGATCTTACACGGCATCCACTTACACGTGGATGCCATCACTGCAGAAGTTGTTTTTCTCTGCACAAGGCTGAGCTTCCCTGTGTAAAGTCAGCATTGTTGGAAATCATATAAAGCAGATCTGATGTCTTACCTCTCAGTGCCAGACATGGGAATTTCTCTCCTTTGAATCAGTTGCAATAATTAAAAAACACTTTGGCTTGTCCCCAGCACCTGAAACATACCTTTATGATTGTTGGTGATTTCATCTCAGTTGTTTTTTTCAGATCCAAACAGTTTGGATGATGTTTGTTGGGTCTGTTCTGTGAACATGGAAGAAAGTTGTGTTAAGTGCCAGAAGCTCAGAGCTGAGAAAGGCCTCAGCCCTTGTGCAGGCATGGCTGTGTTGAGGGTCACTGTGGTGTCAGTGAGCTCTTACATGAAGTCATGTGCATATTTGAAAATATAGTTCAACTTGAACTTGTCAGGAGGAAACACTTGAGTCATGCAGATACAGAGAGGTTGGTGCAGGACATTTTGTCTGTAGAACGGTGTAATGACATTTGCATGAGATGGTCTGCCTGTCTCCCAGCTCAGACCCACTGTGTTGTAGCTTTTTTTTTTCAGACACTGTGTGAATCAAGTCAGGAGCAGAAGGTTGAAACAGCAAGATAGCTGCTCTCCATTCCTTTGAGACAAGGAAGTGTCAGCATGCCACCACACCTGCTTATATTACGTGGGCAAAACATGCTCAGTTCCCTTCTTACGTGTGTTTTTCATCAAAAGGTTAGAGCACAAGCTGAAAGAAGAGGGACTTTGAAGGGCCTCTGCCTAATTATGCATTAGGCCCCTTACAGTAAAAAATAGGTCAGAGGCTGTCTCCTAAGTGGTCTAATTCCTATTGTACAAACCCACAAAGGAGTAGTGGTGTTCAGTTCCTGCTTTCCCTTGATGTTCACAGAGCTCACTCCCAAGTACCTTCTCTGCCTGAAAGCCTGCTCTGTGGCCAGGGACAGACACCCTGTTAGATGTGAGACAAGGAGGGGGAGGATCATTGTTTCCAGGGGAAGTGCTTTTGGCAGTGAGTGTTTACCTGTGAGAACCAGGAACAAGCTTGGGTGCCTACCAGTCCATTCTGAACCTGTGATTTGGCAAATGTCAGACAGTAGGAGGGAAAGCACCCAACAAGTGTGGAGAAGCACACCTAAAAGATCAGTTTGTCCAGCTGTGTGCTCTGTGTCCCTGGGTAGCTGAGGCCCAAGCACTTCTTTTACAGGCTGACCATGCTGCGAGGAGCAGCAGAGGGGATGAGCAGGTTGGCAGCCTACCCCCTGTTGGACCCTTGGCAAGATGTGTGCCCTCAGGAGTGCGCTTGGAGAAATGCTTCCCTAGCAGAATACTTGACAGCAATTTAAATGTCTGATCAGGGCCAAATGAACCTGCCTTTGCTTCCAGCACTGTGTGGTGAAAGAGCCCACCTGTCCAACCGTCTCATGTTTTTCACGTTCTTTCTGGCAGCTTCCATCATAGTGCCTCTGCCTTGAAACACATCTTGTGATCCTGCTTTAGACTAGAGAGTGGTAAAAGGCTGATGTGGGTGGCATGGCTCTGCTCTGCAGTTAGCTTCTGTTACTGGCCACATGTGACAATAGCCCATGTTTCAGCTCTTTCCTGACCCATTCTCCAGCTTGCTTTTCTGCATTATCCCAGGGTTTCTGGAATCTCTCTTATAACCCTCTGGCTTTTAGTCAGAGGCTTCAGGATTATTTTCTTTTTTACAGCTTTTCAAATTGTCCAGAGGTCCTGCTGGAATTCTTGGTTGGCTTCCAGTATCCATGTTTTCCACTCTCTTCTTTTTGATGCTGGACAGGCAAATTGTCTCTTGCCTGAGCTCTTACGTCCCTGCAGAGGCCCTGGAGATGCAGGGAAAAGGGCTGAGCAAGGACTTCTGTGTGGGTAGAACAGGGGACAGAAGAGTCCACCCAGCTGCTAACAGTGACAAATGTTGTGGGGAGAAGCACTGTCTGTATTTGTTTGCATTAGGAGGACAAGGAGACATTTACAGAGAGAGGAAGGAAAGCACAGTTTAAGTATATTTAATATTCATTTGAGCTTAAAAGCACATAAATGTTTATTATCAAATAGATAATTCAAATCTACTGAAGTATACCTTCAAGAAGGAAATATTGCAAGCTAAGGGCTTTGTGATTGCTTTGTTGATGGGGATGGACTTTGGTGAGGTTATTACAGTATCAACTTGAAGAGGATGGATTTGCTAACAGGGCAGGTGATCTTGTCTGGCCTCAGCCAAGGAAAAAAAATGAGGGAAGTTAAGAAACTAGTGCCAGCTTGTGGCATTGGCTGTGTAACCTCAAACAGCCATAAATATATTGTAGCTTTAAAGTCATAGAATTATATGGTAAGGAAAAGGAAGATTTCATTCAGTAGACAGGATAGTGGCAGTCAAGAGAATTAGTTTGCATTTTTATTAGGCATTCTCATTAAGGGAATCGGAGAGCAGGATTTATTCCCTTCCTGTCTCATAAGGCTTATTGGGGATGTTTCACTACTTAGATCCTTAAGCATCTCAAACTAATGAAAAGATCATTTCAGGGCTCTTGAACTGCTTTATAGCTTGTGATAACAGAAAAGATGTGTTTATTTCAGGAAAGATTGTTTAACTGGTAAGGAAATGTTCTTAGGCACTGGCAGAGCAATATGCCAGCAGTTATCACATGCATATGTAACACCGTAGCTGAATATGGATCTAATCTGTTTACCAAGAAAGCAAATAATAAGATTGTGGGGTTTGCCCTTGCTCAGAACAACAGTGAATTAACCTGAAGAGATTTTATTTCTTATGCCAAGAGATTGTATATTATATTAAGAGACTTTGTATATTATTTGGAGAGATTGTAGAGGTTCTGACAGATTTTTCTGTAAAACAAATGTTAAATCTGAAGAAATTATAAATAGGTTTTTATCTAAGCACTGGAGGTCTGATTAATTTTCAGTTTTATGGCCTCTTTTTACATTGTATATGAATTCATTGACTAAACGAATTCATTAGTTATACATTATTAATATTAGTAATTTAGTTGTTAGTTGTTAAATGTCAATTATTGCTAATTCATTAGCTGTACATTAAAGCATACTTTATGCCTTAGATAAATGCACAAATTGCCATATTTTAATGAATTTTGAATTAAGTAAATGAATTTTTACTAGTATTTCCTAGTGTCTAATGTGTATTGGTTTAAAGCAACTCCACTGACATCAGTGATATTAGTTTAGCCTTGCACAAGACTGAGAACAGAATTTGGTCAAAGGGACTGAATACATTTGTTCATTTTAATAATGCTCTGCATAGCCTATGCCAGCAAAATATTTCCATGCCAACTAAATATACTAACCATTATATACCCTGCATGCATCCTGTGAAATGCTACAGATTAAAATAGCTCTGCTGAAATCTTTTCAACCTCCTCCATTAAACTTGGGGGGAGCATCTACCCAGAAAGCCTTTAAATAGGAAAATGTCCTCAGTTTTGGATCTTAATTGGCATTTATTGTCTCCCTCTCTCCTCCCCTGTTGCATGTTTCTTGGATTTGCCACTGAAAGCCATGAGCAGCTCAAGTGCTAAACCTGCTCATCACATTGACACAAGCAGTGAGTAGTCCAGCTTCAGGCAGAGAAATCAGCTCCTGTACCTGGATCCCCCTGGTTCCCTGAGACTACTCAAGGTCTCAGTAAATCTTCAGGAAAGGGGACAATAGGATTTCCTCCTGTAGTGTGTTCTGCATGGAATGTATCCAAAGTTGTTCCAGCCAACATGAACTCTTACCACTGTAGGAACAGAAGGTAATACTGTGTATTTTGCTGATCTCATTTGTCATTTTAAGGCTCTATTTCGTTGACCTCTTACTGCTGGCATTTGTTACATTTCCCAGATAATAAAACTGAGCCTGTCTGACTTTCCATAACCACTGGGACAAGGGTCCTCTCTGCCCCACTCCTCTCCACAAGTTCCCATGGACCCTCTGCTGACAGATCCTCAGCACTCATGTGAATTCTCCCCGCAAGTCTGGACCTGAGCACACAGCTTTTGTTTCATTTTTGGAAATGCCTTTCTATGCTGTTCTTCTAAGTAAGAATCAAGATTGCATCCAGCTGCTCCAGACTATTTAAATTTTTCTGAAAGCATGTTTGTCCTGGAACAGCCCTGCTGAAAGGAACAGAGGAGTGGGACATGCCAAGTGTCTCCTTGGCAGCTCTGAACAAACCCTGCCTGATAACATGTTTCTGTTTGTTGTTCAACAGTGGAGTAAGTTTATTGAATTCTCAATGATCATGATTAGGCTTCAAAAGTTAATGTTGTGTCAGCATATAGAAAGGATGTTGAATGTTGCCTTGGAGTTAAATTTCAGGCTTGGTGTCACTAGTTCCTGTGTGCATGGTACATCTGCCAGGCCAATGACATCTGTAACCTCTTCTTCAGCAGATGTTCCCATCTATAACAGCTCTAGTATAGGGCATCTTGTGCATCCTTTTGGTGCAGGACATAGAGGCAGGCCCTCAGGTGCTGAGGGAACAGTGCTGACCCCTTTCCAGCCAAACTTTTCTTTATTTAAAATCCTGTGTGAGTAGCTTCGTTTGATGAGCAGCTCCTTGGAATGCAATGAGTCAACTGATAGAGTTCAGTTCACTTCATCTAATACCAAATTAGTCTCTACCTCAGCAGAGTTTATTTTTGGTGTTTCTGTAATTAATAAAACCAAACACATAGAATTTGAGGGTTTAGTTTTTGGGCTCAGAGTCTTTCTGGTTTCTTGTTGCTAAAACACCCATGGGACCTGTAAGTCTGGAGGTGGCATTTGACCTGGAAAACACCTATCAGTTACAGAGTAGGGCACAGCCCAGAGGCCAGTAAACACCATACAGATAGCTTTAACTTCTCAGCATTACCCATTTTATGCCAGGCAGGGAAATGGATTGATGCAGCACTCAGTTGGCTTGTTTCCAGAGTTCATTCATGGAATCACCATGAACAAGGCCTGCTCCCACCTCCCTCAGCACTGGTGTGTCATATATTCCCAGAGCAGAGTGTGGCACTGAGATGAGTTTTGGGAAAAACAACTTAATTTTTTTTCCATATTATTTGTGTGCACCACATGACGGTGGAGTTTTCCTGCTGCTCTTTCCTTCTTGCTCTGGTGGCTTCTTTCTGGTGCTGAAGCCTGATTGTTCTTGAAGGATCCAGTCATTCAGTAGCTGTGCAGAAATCCCTGAGAATGTTTCTGTAGGTTTTAACTGTGTTGTGTGTGCTTTTGCCAGTGTGTCTTCTGTGGGTGTGTCTGTGCTGCAAGCCTGAGAAATCCAGCCTCAGGCGGGTGAAGAACTTTCTTTGTCCCTCAGGGAGAGCTGGTTTAGTTCAGGTGTGCTGCTGCTGGGATCATTTTTTATCTTCTTCAGTAATGCAGCTATGGTTTGAATCTAAGTCCTCAACTAAACTAAAAGTAAAGCATTTGAGAAAACTAAATCAAAAGAAATCAAATGTTTCTGTGTTAAAAAAGGAAAGACTGTTTACGGGTTTTTTTAAAAAATAAGTGAATGAGAAGTGAATGAGATAATGTCTTTACAGATGAAAACCATTCTCACAGATGAGGGGTCTGCAGAATAAATTATTCAATCCTTTGTCTTTTTTGTGAATATTTGAGTATTACCATGTATCATCTCAATCTCTGATTCAGATACACATTGCAGAAAAGTAACATCAGTGTCATGTAGCTGAAAGAAAGCAGGAGGCAGGGAAGCAGCCTTGTGCGTGGCAAGCGTACAGGATGTCATGGTCAGGGGACTGGGAGCAACAAGGAAACTCGGTGTATTTGGCTGAGAACTGACTGTGAAGAAATCAGAAGCTTTTTTATGTCTTACCATTTGTAGGCTTTCTTACAAAAAATGAGTTTGGAGTACTAAGCTCAGAAGGAATGCAGCTGCTGCTGCTGCTTGGATAACTTTACAAATACCCAAGTGTAAAACAATTGCAAATCCGTATGTGTATATGTAGTTATATAGTAAACAGACTAATAGCAGTATCTCTAAAACTGTACATATACAACTGTCCTGTACTGTGCAGTTGCTTTAAATTTCTGTTTTTCAAATTGGGGATGCTGGGTTTTCCTGTTTTCATGTGCACTTAATACATCCTGTAATTTTTTATTTCTTGTATATTTGCCTCATTCTTCTGTTATGACACTGGCATTAGTTTGATGTCTTTCCTAGCAGAAAGGCCCTGCTATTCTCCAAGACTTTTTCTTCCTTACCGAAGTTACTGGTTGTATAACATGTTATTCCTTTTAGCAGTGGAACTGTCATTCTTGTAATTCTCTCAAGGGAGGTTAGTGGTGAACTCAGCTTGGCATATGAGCCATAGTTGTTCTCTGGTATTTTGACTGGCAGGAGCTGGGTATAGACAGTCTGCTGTATAGGTTATAGGTACAAAATATTTGTCTTACTAATAGGTGGTGTCTCTGAAGCTGTGAAAAATTATTTAAGAGAGAGTGTACAGTCAGGTAGTTAAAGGGAATGTCAGGAACTTATAGGAGAGTTGAGAATTAAAAGTTGTCATGTGTAACTTTGAATTTAGCATTACCTAGTTTATGAATATTTAATCATCTCCTCTAATATTTCCTTGTCATTTTCCTTTTCCTTTTTTATTCCTTACTATTGAAATATTTCTAGATTAAAAAGAAAGATTTTTAAGTAGAAATAAATGTTGACAGGAGGAATATAAGCCCTGTTAACAGATCAAAGTATTTCAGGTAACTGCAGCAGATTTGCATTGATATAGTTTTGAGATTAAGATACAAACAGCTAGAGGCAGTGTATCATCCTCTTTAGACTTAATTTATAGTAAAAACATGATTATTTTCATATTATGCAACAGATGTATACCAGCTTAGAAGTGTTTTGCCAGTGTGGGGAGGGAAGGGTTGAAAGTGGAAGAATGGCAAGGAGGATGGTAGATTCCATCAAGTGACCTTGCAGCTGGGAATGCCAAGGCCTGGAGAATAACAGTGTGGGAAACCATACATTATGCCTACTGCTGTTTATCCTTTGTCTGTTTGAGAAGTAGAATTTCTGCATAGAGATAACACAAGTGTTTACAGAAACTTGGAGGCCCACTCCCAGATGTGCTCAAGCTCTCTGCCTTGGGAGAGAGATCAAAACAGAGACCATAAAAAGCAGAGAGGAACATCACAGCATGGTGTTAACCCAGGCATGTGTGGCCTTTTGATAAATGGGTGTAAACAGCAGCCCTGATGCCTTGCCTGGGACCGGGCTGAGCCTGACGGTGCCTGTGCCCTCATTTTGCGTATCTGCAGCCCAATGTGGTTTTGGGATCCTCTAGCCAGCGAGGTAACGAAATAAATTTACTCTTTGCATTTCAGCTGTGGTTTTTTTGGTTGTCCTCAACCAGCTGTGTGTGTTGACTCACACAACCACATAAAAAGAGGGTCATTTGACTAGAAATTCAGGAAGAAAAAACTCTCTAGTTCTCAGTAGTTGCTGTTAGTTGTATGGCATGCTCAGAAGTAAAGTTGTTTAAATGAAACTCCTCCAGTTTGAATATGACTCTAAGGTGAATAATTCAAGCAAGTTGGAATCAGTGATGGCGAATGACGCTTTGGTGTTGCTGTGTGTCTGATATGTATTTTCAACAGATAGAAAGCACATAACTATGCCATTTATAATTAATGTTTCTTCCTTGAATCTGAAGGA
Organism: Illadopsis cleaveri; assembly: GCA_013399915.1. NCBI lineage: Eukaryota > Metazoa > Chordata > Aves > Passeriformes > Timaliidae > Illadopsis > Illadopsis cleaveri. Next base: position 496,899 of record VXBB01019583.1, on the reverse strand, counting down.
TTGTCTAGGAAAAGGAATTTTGTCTTCATGGGATGAAGATTGCCTTCATTGTAAAAAGAGTAACAGTTAGAAGGATTACTAGGGGCATATTGAAGGAAGGGGCAGAAGATCTCTTTAGGAAGAGATGGGAGGCATTCAGCTGGGCCAGATGGAGGAAGAGAGGTAGAGCAAATGTATGCTCATTCGGGGAGAACCGCAGTCGGTCTCTGCTGGCTGAGCCTTTAGTGAAGACATACATTTTTTCTTGCATTCCTGAAGGGAGGTTGAGAAGGCTGTGAATGGAGTGGGAAGGTGTAAAAGAGCTTGAAAATTTGAACTATAAGGAGGCTAGAAACATACAGTCTGCAGAAGTGGTACATTAGTTTTGTGGACCAAACTTGTCAAAATTAGTCAAACAACAAGGCTGGAGGGAAGTCAATGTTTAAAAGCTGGGATTTATTTTTCTGTTGGCTGCTTTCTGATGCCAGATAGACAGCTATGTTTAGGTTATTTGTGCTTGGCATATCAAATTTACCATGTTGTTTGGATACAACCCTTAGCCATTCCTGCTTCACCTTGTTCCTTGACTCTGTGATCTGCTGCTTGGAGCTGTGCCCAGAGACCATTCAGAAGCTAAAATCCAGCATGTGCCTGTTTGTTAGGCAGCACTTCATTGGAAGCGCCAGCAAAATTGCCTCCTGGCTTTTCTTTGGGTTTGAGGGTGAAGCCTGACCTTCAGAGCATTAGAGATTTTCAAGGCTGGGATATTTGCAAGGTGGGTCCTTGCTGCTCCCTTCCTGCTGCCTGGGGAGGGCCTCCAAGGGGTATCCCAATGGCACTCTCTCTCCAGAGTCTGGCAGGTTCACCCTTTTCAGTGCTCCACAAAGTACTCCCCACACCACACTGCAGGTCTGGTCAGGATTTGTAGCTCCAATATAATTGAGCTGAGTGGATTAGTTTATGACTGTGTAGGCAGTTGATTTTTAAGTGACTAATGTAATTCTTGTTCGTAGGAAGGCTTGGCATAACCACTTAGTTGATCTGAGAAGCACAGAAATGCCAATCTGCAGAGTATATATAAAGCTTTCAAAACAGAAAGAAGAATGCAAAGAAGCATCATCTGAACTATATCACCATGATACGTTCCACTTCATATTGCTAATTGCTGTCTTTATACCTTGAGTGGTTTAGCACCTTGTGTAAGGCATGGATTGCTGCATCTTCCATGGCTCAGATGAATCAGTGGTTAATGAGGTCATGCCAGGTGCTGGAGGTCCCTCCAGGGCACATCTTGAAGGGGAGGAGCAAACTCTGAAGTGTTTGAGAGGCGTGTGAAAGTGTTATAGATGGACTGCTTCAGAGCATGCTAGGTGATCTATCTTTTCAAAAAGCCACACTTCTAAAATCACTGTTACAATGGCAGAAATTTGTTAACATTTAAAAAAACCAGAAGACTACTCATAAAAGTGTTTAAGGCATTCAGGATAGCATGGGGAGCCAAGTACCCTGGAGAAAAATGGTATAAATCTTTTATTTGCCTTTATATATAAAAAAACTTAGGATGGGCTCCTGAGAGCTATCAAGATTGACAAGGAACGCTAATGCAAAAAGTCAGAAATGACTGATAGATCAGTTCAGCATTGACTGTCAGCAGAATAGTACTGCATTTTGCAGTACTTCTCCTCATAGAATATATTCTAAACAGTTTTTTGCTTAGTCTGATTGATAAAAAAAACCCCAGTGTTGCTGCCTTAGCATTACACTTTTGACTCCCACGTGGAAGCCCACACAGGCCTCAAGTTATCACAGCCATGCAGTTCAGGAGCAGCACTGCCTTGAATGAATGAGGCTTCTTGCTTCCTTTCTTCCAAAGGCACAGTGTAGTAGAACATGTAGTAGAAGGGGCCAGTCATTTCCAGGTTTTACTACTTGGGAGCTGTGGCCATACCAGCAACAGAGAGATCATGTCATTCTGTGCCTGCTAAAAGGGCAGCTTCATGTCACCACAGTCTTCCTGAATAGTCATCCACATGTGAACACAGTTATTAATTCTATGTTTGCCACTTCCTTTTAGCCATGGAGGTTTTGTAGGGAATACTAGTGTTTGCTTGATAAAGCAGCTCAAATTAAGATTGTGATTTACGTGTCACTTGGTTTGGAACATTCCTTCTGTAGTATTGGTTCTTATAAACTTGATATTTCTGAATGCTTTTGAATATCAGCTACTGAGAACCATATTTTAGGTACTTAAGTTAGTATTTTGGAGATGGGAGGTAAGATGGTGCTTTTAACAGATGACCTTCAACCCTCAAGGAGTACAGAGTATTGTAGGCTTATTACCTGAAATGCATGCATCTAAATACATTTAAAACTGAGTGCTGGTAAAGGTTACTTATTTTTATAGTGTGTAATTGACAACATCCACAGGGTAGAATTTGTACAAAACAAAAGTGAAGGTATTGCTTCCAGTTTTAGTCATGACTGTCTTTCCAGAGCAGGTGGCATTCAGTGGTCTTGGTGTTCTGCCCAAGGTGAAAATTCTTTTGTCCAAAGAGGTTTAAATAAAGCAGTGCTGACGTTAAACAGGATATTCCCACTGTACAGCTACCACAAATCTGTATGTCACCATTCCTCTTGGCTCTGGGCATAGGATAAGTTTCCTAGGTAATTAAGAGTCCTCTTCCCTTCCAGAGCACAGTCAGAGGATGGTCAGACATTGCTTTGCAGTCAGCTGCACATACAGAGGTGGTACCAGCTGCTTTCTTTGGTGTTTCAAACCCCTCCCAGCTCTGCCAGCTGGGGGGTTCATGTGAATGGGGTCTATATTCCCGCTTCATATTAAATCCATCCAGTTACTTGGTAAGTATCCCTGTGAAATAGGTTGTATCAAACTGACAGTCTCCTGTGTCAGCAGTGCTGCAGAAACAGAAATACTCAACCAGCACCTCAGCTTTTTCACTATATGCCCCAAGATGAGGCATTTTCAAATAATTTCTCTCCTTGCAAATTGTAGACTTGAACGCTCAGTGCTCAGCAGAGTATATCTCTGCATGGCCACTAGCATTTATTTGGAGTAAAATGTTGTGGACAAAACTGTTGCATCTAAGTAAATGCCTGACTTGGTCCACTTCTCTTTTCGTCCCTCTATAAGATTTTATTTTAGATTATCTTCAATAAGTGCCTCACTTGAGTGGCCATATGCTTGGCAAAACACATAGATAATTTACAACTGTTGTTTGCATTCATTTTGTAGTTCTGAAGTTATTTTAAAAACACAGCCTAAAGGACTTCTTCCAGAATTAATGTTTTCACATAAATCTGGAAATGCCCATACGTCTGCTCAGATCTCCAGAAAAGTGCATTTAGTTCATTAATTTCATGCTGAAGTGTTAACATTTTAGGTTGTTTTATTAGGAGAGAACAAAGAGCTCCTGCCTTGTTGAAAATTTGTTTCACAAAATAAGGATGAAGGGCTTCCAAAAGAGCTAATGCTAAGTATTGGAAACGGGATGAAGTTGTGCAGATTGGAAAGATTTCCAAGACATCTGGTAATTAGCTTCCAGTTCTTATGGAGTCCTGTCCTGTGAAAGCTGCTGCTGCTTGTGGTGAAGGGAGGAGTGAGACGAAGCATAACTCCAAAAAGCTGGATCCTTGTGTCACAAATTATCAGTGGGCTATTGAAAACTCTGAGTACTCCTTTGGAAAACTAACTCCTTCCAAATAAAATGTCCAGTATGTCTCCCATTGCAGGATCTGTTCTGGCATTTGCTTGGTGCAATGGGGAGAGGGAACAAGCTATCAAAGAGCTCTTCATGGCTTTTCCTGCCTGAGCCCATGTGCCAGTCTGCCCCACACCAGCGTGCTGTGCTCCCCAGGGGCTGCACCACAGCTGGGAGTGCTGGAGCGTGACTGGCTGGTTACCTCCCCTGCCCAACCCAAAATGTCAGAGAGACTTGGCAATGCTATCAGAGCTGGCACCTGGCAACCCTCTCCAGGGAAGTAAGGTAGCACACTCGGGTGCAAGGGACCCAGAGCCAGGCCAGAGCTTGATCCTTTTGTTATTATTATCATTATTGTTGTTACTACTACTATTGACATTTTCCGGAACTGTTTTTTTTTGTTTGTTTGTTTCATTAAGGAAGATTTAAGCAAGAAGGAAAGCTTGTCATTTAAGTTAGTTTTGTAAGTTGTCTCTTGGGAGCACTTATCTACACCTGGTTATAGGATGAGGGGTGTTTGTGGGATTTCTGGAGTTCAGATGTATAAACCTTCAAGCACTGAATGGGAATTGCTGAGACCTGGTGCTTTGGTTACTTATCAGAGGCTTGGGAGACTACTTTTATACTCTGTTCTGCCCCTTACCTGTGCACTTTTATCAAGTCATTGCCCTGTCTTGTTTATTATTCTTTGTGTAAAACAGAATATTAATCTTGTCTTAGATATCTGCAGTAAAAGTGGTTAAGAACAAAATGATATATTTACTACTTCTTTTTTTTACAAATATTTTACCATCTAAACATCAGCAATCAGTCCCAGCACACTCACTGCCAGCAAAAATGTTTATCTTTTCAGCTCTGAGTCTATTAAGTGCAATGAGCAGACCGCCTGTCTTAAGTTAATTTTTATAGCAGTGCACTACTTAAAATTTAGGCATCTGCAGCAGAGAAAAAGCTTTATTGAGATTTGTTATCAGAAAGAAAATTATTTTTCCTAGATTGCAAATGTAAGTCAATGTGTGCTTAATAGTGTTCACTACATTATCCTGACTGAAAATATGAAGGAAGTAAAGTTATGTATAAATATATATTAGGACATGTTGGAAGAGATTATACTTAATTTGTATATAACCTGATGAATTTTGCTGCAGTAGACATTAAGCTTATTCTCTCCACTGATAAATCATGCTTATAGCCTCAAATAAAAACCATACACAGTGTGAGCCTTCTCAAGTTCACAGCCATTCCATGTCTGTGTTGTAGCAGTGTGTAATTTCTGAATGTGGTGCAGCTGGTGCAGCTTCCTGAGCCATTGGAAAGAAGGATTCAGCACCCAGTGTCGGTCCTATCCATGTGCTTTTGATTTGCCCACGGTCTGAGCTGCTGTATCCTGCTGCAGGCTAAACTGCCACTTCCCAACAGCTGCCTGGAATCTGGGCTGCGGGAGAAAATGACTTTTCTTACAATGGAATTCCAGCAAATCTTAGTCTAGTGGTACCAGTGTTCAACTGCAGAATTCTGTGGGGGTCACAAATTCCCATGGTTGTCCTGAGCAGTGGCAGCTCTCTTAGAAGAGGGGTACAAAGCCCTGTTCCCAGGGCTAACCCAAACAGTCTCTGCTCCTTACACTACAGCTATATCCACAGAGAACATTTGCTTTGAATATTAAATTATTATTGGTAGAGGAAGCAATAGTTGGGCAGGATCTGGCTTTTCAGTAAACATATTTTACTAGGTGAGACTTGTTTCACTCAGATGTTTATTGACCTTTCTTTCCCGTGAAATTATTATTATTTTCACATTTTTCTTTAATGTAGTACACCTTTGTGGAGTAAAATGAACTCATATCAGACATTGATTTCTGTGTATTTGTATGCATGATGCTTTCTCTATTCCTTTGAATTGCTCTGCTTTTAGAACTAAAGTTGGTATTCCCAGAGTGTTTTAATGCTTTTTATCCACAAATTACATTTATATATTCTCTGTACCAAGTGTTGCTTCAACTGTCTCCAGTTGTGCATTACACAAAGCAGATTCTGATCCTCAACTGCTTTTGCTTTGAAACTCTCCAAGCACTCATATTTAATTAGAGAAGTGGCCATTGTTGGGCTAATGTTTCAGAACCCAAATGGAGCCTGCCCTGTGCTGGTATAGGGCAGTTAATGCTCCTAACATTGGGTCACTCTGTTACTCACATACTAAATGAACATTGTGGGATGGTGTCAGAGGGAGGATCCTGAGCCCCAACTTTATCTCTACTCTAGCTCTGGAATTGCACACACACAATATAATTCCAGCATGTGTTAAGCCAGTTCAGGTTGAGCTGCTGCAGCCGCCACTTTTGCCCTCCTCCCCACTGCAGCAGTTCCTGTGCTGGTGCTGGCATCCGAGCCAGTCTGCAGCCAGCTGCTGCTTCCAGGAGTCTTGGTAGCAAGCACTGGTTACTTCTCAACCTGCTCAGCACCACAGAGCAATTAATATCAAAGAATAAATTAGATATGTAAAAATTGCCAGCAATGATAAACTTGTCCCCTGCGTGGAATGCGAAGCTTGTCATCATTTTGCTCTAAGCAGAGTTTAAAGCTCAAGTTAGCTCCTGCTGAACATTTGGTTTATTTACAATTTCTTCATGCCTGTGAGTCCTGAGATTTCTGTGTTCAGAACTCATGTTTGGTGAACTTTTTTGTGCATTGTCTGGATACAACTCCTCTGTCAAAAGCATAGACATAGACAATCTGATGTGTTTTGTTACATGGTTTAAATTAAGTATTTCTGGTGTAATTTAGCAAAATGTGTTCTGGTATTTAGGATTTTTTTCAAAAAAAACAGTTACAGGAATTCTGCCTCCATAATTGGCTAGGGTTGTTCTGGAAGATGGAAAGGACTTGCGCAGACTTCTAATAGCAGCAAGAAAGGTCCTAGGACCTAGCAGGAATACAAGAAGGAAAGTAATCTAAAGCTATTGTAGCAATGAACCAATTTAATGGGGCTTTAGGCAGTGGAAAAACTGTCAGCTTTCCAAAATACATTGCTTGGGGTTTCTACATATTACAGCTTCGATGGAATTAGCAAATGATTTGTTACTTAGCTTCCTTTGGTAAAAACAGTGTATATTCTTCTACTGATGGCAGGTTTAGTGCTGGAGGTTCTACTGGTCTAAAACACATCTTTCCTATCAGGGTGATTAATAGCAGATCTGCACTGGCTTAGATCCCCTGGTGGTACAATGTGACCTGAACCAAACACAGCCACATGGTCACGTTTCTAAGCCAGAGCAAGTGACTAAAGTTCATCCCTACTCTGGCTGCCAGGGGACAAATGACACCTGATTAAGCATAAAGCTCATAATCCATTGATGGCCTTTGAATGTGTATGGTTTGGCCAAGTTAGTTTAGGCTGGATCAGCACTTTGCTTGGAGCAGCCACGCGGCTTTTGAGGAGCTCTCAAGTTGCACTTGCTTTGCATTGACCCATGTCCTTGGGCACAAGTCCTGCACTGCTTTACAACCATCTGAATTATCTGGGGATCCATGAGGTAAAAATAGGTCGTTGTTTTTGTTTTTTTCTTTTTAATGCAAATTTCTAGATTTCACTCTTAAGGACATGATAGACTTTAGGGAAGTGACAGAAGGAAAGAATTCTTCACTGAACTAGATCCTTGTATGCTCAATTCCACAGGGCCTCTGTGGATCAGCTAGAAGCAGTAAATAACCTTTTCCAGCAAACAAATGTAGCAGGTAGTTCAGTGGCAGGTAAAATAAAAACAGTTGTAGCTATATAAAGAACACAATAGACTGAAAGTTTTTCTTTGTAAAAAATTGCATATAACATGTAACCCTTTATAACAGTGAACACCTTACCAAAACATGTTGTCTGCAGGGTTTTGATACATTGCTATAGACAGCCCTCCTGTGTCCAACCTTAGGAAAATGCTGTAATCCTAAAACTAGGGCTATACTTGTAGCTCTTGCCAGTGAAATCAGAATGCTTTCTGTGTCTATGGGATGTAGTGCCCAGATTCTGTGAGTAGAGGTGCTTAGGCACTGGCAGTGATAATATGAATGCTGAGCATAAGCAGTCCAGAGAGCCTTGTAAACAAGGCATTGAAAAATGAAGAAAATGGAAATTGTTATCCATGCTTGTCACAGGTCACAGTACTGAAAGCCACCCTCAAACACATGCCTTTTAATTAATGTTCATTTTCTTTCTTGCCCACTATAACCAAAACCACAAGAGTGCCTCCACACTTGGAAAAGAGAATTAAGAAAAAAAAAAGGATAATGCCCAAATTTTCTTCAAAATGTTGAAAATACCAAAGCAAGAAAATATTTTGAGCATTTTCTATTCCCATGCTTAACATTAAAACATAACTATTGGTTAGTGATTTGTGCTCTTTCCAGGCCTCACTGAGCAACTCAGGCAGCTTGCGCCAGATAGAGATCCTTTGGTTCCTTGTGAGATTATATTTTATTATTTAATTACCAGCAGCTAGAATAAAAGGTAGTGTGCTACAAAATAGGATTGTCTAGCTCTGTTTTCACTCACTTTCTCACTGCATGGAGGAGTGAGAAGGATTTTCTCAAGTGCTGAGCTTAGTGGTTTGAGTTAGGAGCCAGGCTCCCCATGCTGTTGGTGAAAAGTAGGTGTCACCAGAGGGAGATGGAAAACACTGGTGTTAAGGAGTATTTAGATGTTCCGTGTGCTGGAGTCACTCTTCTCTCTACCCTGATTGTCTGGGTAGTTTGAGGTGCAAACATCAGCATCCACACTAGATATCCTGCATGGTAAATATGAATCTCTGCCTCTGTGATAAGTTGAAGTTACCTGAGCTTGGGGCATTTTTCTTCGGCTGGAAATGAGTTCATCAAGCTCAAAAGCTGAGAGGGTGAAGCAGGCAGACTCCCTAGAGATGGGGTCTGTGTATTTGCCTGCATTGTATATGCTGATGGGATCTGTCACAGCCCCTGTAGTATCTTGTGGTGTCGCACTGAACTAGATCATCCAACCGCTTTAGCTGAGACAGTGGTGTCCAAAACAGAGCCTTTTGTGCTGGTAATATCCTGAGTGCCCTTCTTCCAGCAGGATTTGTAAAAGTCAATTTCTGAAGCTATGTTGAAGATTTTGCAGAACTTCACTATACTGTAGCATTCTGAAGTGGATTTTTTAAGCACAAGGTTGTGGAAAATGCTTGAGGGCATTTTTCTTTCTTTACTTAGTAGCTTCAGTTGAAATGAGAAAAATCAAAAGAGATATCTTATTCCTCTCTTAAAGCACTATCTTCACTTACACTGCTGTAAAAATTGCATAGTGACAGAGTTGTGGCTGAGCAGTCTGTGAAGAACTTCCAAGAGTTTTACTTTTGTTGAATCTCATTTTGAAATAAGCATTTGGGAAGGATGGAGGGAGGTCTTTCCTTATGTAATTCTCACCCTAGGTGCCCCATTTGGGTTGTTAGCTGCTGCCTTTGTAATGATCAGTAGAGATCTTTTCCAGCCTTTAGAGTTTTATGATTCTTCCGGCTTGGGTATCACACCTGAGGGTGGAGCCTTTGCAAGAACATGAGCAAACATTCCACCACTGAAACCTGTGCCATATAGGCACCCCTGGTGGTTTTCTTGAGGCATAGACCAATACCTTTAGTTTTATGATACCAGAGACATTTCTCATACAACTTTTAGAGTCTGACAGACTTCATTGTTGGAAGCTTCCTAAAAAGAAGCACACTCACCCCCCAGTTGTATGCTAGTGCAGATCTATATTCTATATCATAATAAAGCATAACACAGAGTTGACATCAAATCTAGCCAAATTACATTTCCCTTCACATTTTTTCTTCTCAATTAGCACAGTCTCAGTACTATGAAGTTGCATTCTGTTGTCAAATTTGGAGCCCTGTGTTTTGGAGGAGTGCTGTTGACAGCAGTGCATTTAGCGAGGGCAGAAAGCAAAATGCTACCAGCATCATGTAGATTGGAAATTTCTTGTCCTAGTTTCTTGTCCTGCATTTAGTTCCGTACGGGCAGCTTCAATGCATTTTGATTTAGTGAATTGTAATAAAAGCTGAACTTGGATTTCTTTAACCTCGGTATCAGTCTAACAGGCTTCTTGCTGGTGTGAATGCTGCTGCATTCACATGAATGCTCTTAGCACTGTGCTGGAAAAGCTATTCTTCATCTTTGGGAAACTTGAGAGGCAGGGTTCAGCAGAGTTAAGTTTGAAAGGCCTGGTGTGAACCTATGGCGCCCTCAACTTTAACCTCATGTCTTTTCAAATTCACCATCTGAAGTCACACCTGTAAATTAAATTTGTTCAGTAGACTAGCTTGGCTACAACATGGTTATAAATCTTTTATCTTATCTCTGAATCAGGTATAGATCCCTCGGTGAAGTGGTATAATGAGTATTTGCTTAGAAAGCAGATGCAGCCAGTTAACTCTAATTTATTTTTAAAAGGCAATCCGTCTTTAATGTATGAAGTAAACCCCTCTAATTTTGCAAATAATATTTTGTCATTTCAATTAAATTGTTTTGTTATTTTGTCTGAGGTTTTTTAGTCCATATTGTAAAAAAAATAATCAAGTGGATATTTTATTGAGAATGAAGTATTGGTGCCTTTACTGAATTTCTGATGTTTAGAGGCTAATTTAGGAGGACAGCAGTCTGTTAGCAATGGGCTGCACTTGTATGGTCTGTAGCCAAAACACTGAAGTTGTCATGAGACCTGTTGCTCCATCAAGATTTTGTTTTAAAGAACTGGATAGAGAAGGCTTTTTGTCTGTAGAGAGTCCATGTGGGAAGTTGTAAGGCGCTGGGTCTGTCAGTGATGAATAGAGAAGGGGAAGAAAACCATGGAAGTTCCCCATTGTAGTGCTGTGCCTGGGGTGTTCTGTCCAGTGTGGCAGACAGCAAGAAAGAGTCCTAGGCTGTCATTCATCACAGTTCTCAGGGTTTTAGGTGAGATGGTTGCAGCCTGTGCTTGCAGAAGGAAAGTCTCTTGAACACCAGGAGAGCTTCTGGGAATGAAGAGCTCAAGAACAGCCCCTGGAAGGCCTCCTGTGCCAGCCTCTTTAGTGCCCAGCAGGAGGACAGCATTTCTACTGATTGTATCAATATAGAATGTTAATAGAAATATTCAATAGAAAATATTTTCAATAGAAAAATATGGACAGAGTAAAGCTTCCTTACTCCCAGCTTTCAGCCTGGGTTTTCTGCTGTTCTCTGGGAATGGAGAAGCAGTTCCCTCCCCGTGTGTCTGCAGCCCTGAGTGCTGCTCTGCAGAGACAGGAGCAGAAGGCAGTGCCTCCAGCAGGGCTCCAGCACCACTCACAGCTCGGACGCAGCGAGGTGTGGCCTGAGGCAGGCAGGGCTGCACTTTCTGCTCTGCCTGCAGGCAGCCAAGTGGGTGGAACCCCACTGCCCTGTCCTTGTGGAAATCACTGCAGGGGCCGCCACTGCTGGGAATTGGTCTGCTGTCTTCTGCTGAGTCAGAGAGAAAGTGGATTTGTTTGCTTCCAGAAAAGATTACGTTGGCATTTATACAGAAAGCAAAAGTGGAGTATGGCTGGCTGAGGATGATTCCTAGTGGAAATACACAGGTTGCCAAAGTCAGGTGAGATGTCTTGACTCTAGTCTGTAGTCTTGTGTCTCCTCAAACCAATAATGTAGCAATTGCAGGTGTTTTTAGGCTGCTTGTGAAGCAGGGGTATTTTTTACACCATTGGAAGTGAGACATTGCTTCAGCTGTTAGGTAGAAATTTAACAAATCTCAATCAGATATAATGATTTAACATTTTAAATTTTTCTCCTTTTTCTAAGTGCAGTTACTATTGCAGCTTTGTGTTTCTGTTGACATTGCAGCAATCTTTGCTCAGCAGTTAGGATGAGTTTCAAACACAGCATTTTCTTCTGTTACAAGGTTAGAGCCTTGCAACCCTTCTCATGTTGTAGCCCAATCCTTTTCTGTATTGCTGGTGGTAGGAGAAGAGCAGATAAAATAACAGGCAGAGGGCCATGGCACTGGGCTCATGGATGCCCGTGCTCTGACTTGGAAAGTGATTACCACATAGTTTGACCCTGGACAGGTGCTGCACTTAATTGTGACATTCATTGGGCTGAAACATGTCACTGATTTGATACATCCATTTCATTAATTTGATTGAATTGCATCCAGCTGTTGGAGATGTAGGAAAGAAGGGTACCTGACATGCAGGGCAAGAGCAGTAACCTCTGCATTAAACTATAAAACAGTCATTAGGACATCTAATGCAGAAATTGATTTGCTCCACAAAAATTTGGTTTTCAAGCACAATACTAATTAGCTGTAAGCTTGATGAATGTCAAGAATTAATTGAAACATTTCAGTGTCCTGTGTGGGTTTTAAATATTGTTATTATTGCCCCAATATTTTCAGTTCTTACAATAATTGCTTTTTAGGGAGCATGAATAAAATTACCTTCTGCACTGACTCAAGGTACAAATGGTTCATTGCATTACCAAAAATGGACCTGTTTGCTTCTGGATTTCCCTTTTTTTTCTTTAAAATGTATCCAGTATTTTCCTTCCACTTTTATGCATGCATTGCAATTAGAAAGTAAGATTTTAGAACCAAAGGTTATTTTTGACAGCACTTGTTAGGTTTGGGTTTTTTTCCTTAGCTATGCTCTGGAGGCCAGCATTCTCTTGTTACCCGCTTTCATTTTGGCAACAGGAAAATAGCTACAGCTTCATAAAATATTTTTTTTGTTTTTATCAAATAAGATGTCATCCAAATTCCATCATTATTTTGTCCTGTTTATGAAAAAACTGCAACATTTGGTACATGAAATGTCTACAAAATAAAAAACATCTTGGAAAATTATGAAAGAGAATTCATAATCAAAATCAGCATTTTTTTCTCAAATGTGATCTTAATGTAAAAATAGCTAAATTTTTCGTGTGGGGATTGCAGATCCATAGTGCAGACTGCTCATATTCCTTGTCTCTGATGAGTGTCTCCATGTTTGACTACGTAGTAAGGATGAATGTCCAACATGCTGTGTTACAGACTGCACACAGATGTGTGACAAATACGTGGGGTGACACGACATAGGAAGAGCTTCAACATTTGTAAGGAGTTTCCTCTGTGTGTCGTGCAGTTCCAGAAACCACAAATTCCCAGGCTGCAGTGTGGTGCCGTGCCCTGTCGCTCGCTCCATGGGCAATCACGTGTGACAGTCCTCAGGGCCTGTTCCTGGGCACCACTGTTCCTGCTTTAGCGTGTCTGGGAAATGGAAGTGGTGCCTGGGAAGCTGCCTTGGTGGGAAGAACTGAAAGGATCTTTTACAGTGCTGTGTAAAAGACTATGCAGACTTTTTTGCATAGATGTGATCAATCCACTGTGTCTGCATGAGCTCAGTGCTGTTGTTCTCCACAGAGACAACAGTCAGTTCAGTAAGTTTGGATCTCAGCAGGGTGGGTTCAGGACCTTTTGTGGAAGGTTAGGTTAATTTTTATCCAGACTTTCTTAAAGATTGGATTTTTTTGGTGGTGGTTTCTTTTTTGGGGATGTGGGGGGGACAGAAGGATTTATTGTTTGGTTAGGGTTTTTTGTGAGGAGGTTAGATGGTTACTGTGTGATAGTAGCATTAGTAGTAGCTCAGAAATTGAGCAAATGCTGGGTCATTATCCATTTTTTCAAACCTTTAGTAATTAATTATGCAGGAGCCCTTCCCTTAGTGAGAAATGCAGTCGGTATTGTATTTCTTAAAATAAAGTAGTCTTGGCTCATTTTCTCATTGCTGATTGCCCAGGGGCATAACACAAATATATCCTGAAGAGTTATTTGGAATGACTGCTGCAAGAAGCTCAATTCCATGTTACTTGATTCTCTCTCCCTTCCCTAGTTTTGCTGCCCAAGGGTGTAACATTTCACTCTAGCCTATGAAACAAGTAGCAATAAATGTGTATCAATATACTTGAGAGCCACATTTTTTGTGAAGGCGTGATCTGTTAAATGCTTGAAGAAGATGAATATGGTCAAGATGTACAACTCCTTTTGTGTCTGAATAATGGCAGAGAATCTCTGATGGAGAAAGGGTGATGAAAGGGTGATGTGGAACCTCAGAGCAATGACATACTCAAGAAAATAGATCTGGGGATACATTTTGGACAGTGTAAAACCAGTAGTTCATGGTCATTCTGTTTCATTGCTGTTTCTCCGAAGAGACAGCAGAGTATCCACCTTTTGTGCCAGTGTAAAACACCGAGCCCACTGAAATCAGCTGGAAATTGGGCAGGTGATAAAAATAGTCAAATGGTTTTTTCATTAAATAAAATGAATGCTGAAGGAAATCCATAAAATGCCTCTCTCAGAGGTACATCTGACTCTTTCTTTCCCTCTCCTCTTCTTTCTTTACACAGTGCTGGTCCTAAAGGAGATAACATTTATGAATGGAGATCTACTATACTTGGACCGCCAGGTTCTGTATATGAAGGAGGCGTTTTCTTCTTGGATATCACATTTTCATCTGACTATCCATTCAAGCCACCAAAGGTAAGGGTAAGGTTTTTATTGTGCCTATCATTTTTTCATGTGAGAAGAATGCAGCTTGCAGTCAAGTGAGTGCTCATTGCTTTCTGAATATCAAATCTGTTTATGGTCTCTTGAAAACTACAAGGTCCAAAATCTTGGCTTGCAGCCTCAGATAAATCCCATCTAATTTACTTCTTGATTACCAGTCAGTACTGATTTCCAAACTTCACCAAGTGATAAATGAGATGATAACTATGATGAAGAGGTAAGATTCAAGAAATTTTAGTTCTAGTAGGAGACAACACGAGACTTCCTTATGTTTTCTTATTATTATTATTCTAGCTACTAAAGTATATGTGTAATAGTGTTTTCTGTTATGAGCCAGATTATATATTAAATATTATCCTGTATTTTTTAGCAAAATAAGAAAAAGCTAAAATAAGTTCACATAGAAAACTGGAGTGTTATATTGTGACTTAAAACTGGGTAAATTAGTGTGATGAATTTCCATTATTTTAAAATGTCTATTTACTACTGCTAAAATCATCTATCTTGTTTGATAAAGTTTTTGAGCAAAAGCTTTTGTTACTAAATTAAGCTAATCTTAAATTAAAATGTCAATTCCTTGCTCAGAAATAGTATAGACACCTAATAAATTGTAATTTACTAATGGATGTGAAAGAATTTAAAGGTCGTTCCCTTTTCCCCTCTCTTACTGCCAAATCACAACTCTTGACCAAGTCACCAGAAAAAAAACACTGCAAAACTCTCACAACTGAATACATTCTACCACACAACATTCTCTGACTTACAGCTTTGGGGGCTCTAACTTTGTTACTATAAATCTAATACCTTCATTTAATATGTTCTGAATTAAGAATGTTATACTGAAGTGATGCACAGTTTTAGACAAACTCCTCATTCAAATCTTGTAGATTTTTTTAGAGCATGATAGTTTTTGAATTTTCAGGTTACATTGTGGTTTCCACTTCCCCCCCATCGATATGAAAAAGAAAAATTTCTCTATTTTCTTGTGCTTTGTGCAATTAAAGCAGTCACATGTTTCTCACTTCTTATTTGTGCAGAATGTTCACATGCTTCATCAATATTAGTCTGAAATAATTCAAAACCAAGGATGGATTTAGTTAGTGTAATAGCATCGTTTTGGCTGTATATTATATTCTGCCTAATGAAGGGTAAGGATGAAGATTTCATTGTTAATTTAACAGACTAATTTTCATGATCTGTATTTAGGCTTCTGAAAGAAAGAAAAAGATCAGCTAATACTGCACATCCAGACAAATTCTGTGAACTTCTTCACCTTCAGAAACCACAGTAAAGTTACATTTGTGATTAGAATGTTCTTGACATGTGGTATGTTCACTAAATAGTTACCATACTATAAAGTAGGTCCTAATTTTTGTGGGTATCATACAGAGAGCCTGTGTGAAAGCAGTTTATGCCCCTAATCTCATCATGGTAGGTTTCTTAAAGGCAGCCCTGGCTACAGAAAATAGTCACTCCTCTGTTAAAGAATTGTGGTTTGGAAACCAGGCAGCGAGGAGCTGCCTCTGCAGAAGCTCTGCAGGACTGGGCGTCCCACAGGCTGCTCAGAGCCAAGGGGCACCATCCCTGGGCAGCACTGACTCTCTCTGTCTCTTGTGCTGTGATTCCAGGTTACTTTCCGCACCAGAATTTATCACTGCAACATCAACAGTCAGGGAGTCATCTGTCTGGATATCCTGAAAGACAACTGGAGCCCTGCTTTGACTATTTCAAAGGTTCTGCTGTCTATTTGTTCTCTTCTGACAGACTGCAACCCAGGTAAGGAGCTGATAGTTCACTGAGAGACTCTCAGTTGTTTGACTTAGTTACCATGGAATGCAATTTGTATATTTGATTGCATGCAGAATAAATAAAATTTAATTTTTTTGAAATTTGTGATGAAGCATTCCAGATTGGACACAGTCCCACTTTTAATGATGTTTTTCACCCCTGTGACACAACAGAAAGTAAATAGCACTAAGTCCTTTTTTTTCCAAGATACGATGGAGAAAATAAGCTGATGTCACTGAAGGTCTGTATTGAAGGAGCTCCAGCAAATGAGTGTTTAATCCAGGAAAGGAGCAACATTCTCCTGAGTTATAAATCCTGCGAGTCGGAAGGGGCTGCAGGAAGTCTGTTAAGACAGCAGTTGAAAGGTTTAATCTTGCAAATGTGAGGAGGTGATGTTCTGAGAGAACTCTCCCTTTTTCCAAGAGACTTCCTGTGGGGAGGGGAGGAGCTCCACGGAGCCAGTACACATTCTCACACAGCAACAACTTGTGTGACCAGTGTCATTAGGCAATGGATGCTAATTGCCTGCGGTCAGGGCAGGAACTGAGCAATAGTGCTGCCGTTCATTTACAGAAAGGGTCACAGTTAGGGAGAAATGGATCAGCCTCTCAGGTACAAAGGCTTGATGACTCCTGAAGCAGCTCCCCTCGGTATGTTCTGCAGCCCCAATGCTCTAACTCACACTAGTCCTTTGCACCTCCCTGACAGGAGGGTGCCAGGCAGTGCTCGCTGAATGTCTCCTGCACCCCAAAGGGCTGAAAGCAGAGCACCTGCCTGAGGCAAGATTCATTCATATGCAGATAACCACAATAGATTCTCCTGTTTTGTCTCTTTCTCGTGCTTTGTTCATGTGTGCTTTGTTCATGTATGCTTTCTTGGAAATGTCATATATTGTAAGAGCTCCACTATATTTCTGGTCTAAACTATATTTTGGAATGGATGCTGTGTTTTAAAATGTGTTTTTGCTTGGGAATTTTTGTTACTTGTAGGATGGTTCTGATGCATTTTCTCCTGCCTTTTGCAGCTGACCCTCTGGTTGGAAGCATAGCCACTCAATACCTGACCAACAGAGCAGAACATGACAGGATAGCCAGACAGTGGACCAAGAGATATGCAACATAAATGACAAACTACTTGTGCAGTGTGAAGGTGCAGAAGGCAACTTTGCAGTGTGCAACAAATCTTTATAGCCTTTACAATACGGACTTCTGTGTATATGTTATACTGATTCTACTCTGCTTTTATCCTTTTGAAGACTGGGATACTGCCCCCCAAAAAGGTAAATGCTATCAAGGGTAGAAGTTTGTAGCTGTAGATTAGTTATGTTTAAAATGCCTACTTGCAAGTCTTGCTTCTTTGGGATATCAAAATGTATTTTGTGATGTACTAAGGATACTGTTCCTGAAGTCAACCAAATATTATAGTGCATTTTAGCCTAATTCATTATCTGTATGAAGTTATTAAAGGTAGCTGTAGATTACTAGGAATTATGTCATTTGTATTAAACCCAGATCTATTTCCAATATGTGGTACATGCTGTTGTGAAAACTGTTTTAACTTTTACCTTTGTCAGTTTGTAATGAAAGGATTTCCTTTTTCCCTTTGTAGCTCAGAGAGCACCCAGTGTATCATCTCAAACACAATAAACATGTTCCCCAAGGAGTAGTTTCTTTGTTTTCCTGTTTTAAATTAATATTTTAATAAATTTAATTATAGTAACAAGGCAAGGCCAATGTATCACAGATCTCTGTGGATAATTTTTAAATTAATATACATAAGCAAAGGCTTGCTATTAAATGTTTAATGCACACCTGTGGATTGTTTAAGTTTTCCCTGTTTTGCTTTTAACTGAACAAGTGAGATTTCTGAAATTTTCTGAAATTGAATAGTTTTCAGCTCTTTCTCTAGTTGAAATGATCACATTTCATAGCTTACTCCTGAAGTTAACGTAGCTGGTTGCTTCATGGCCAGTCCTGCTCTCAGAACAGGCTGCCTCAGTCTTGCTACAGAGGTTTTTTTGCAGGAGGAGGGCCAAGTTAGAGATAGTCTGGTGCTTTTATTTCTGAGTAAAGCACGTTGGACTTGCTGACCTAGAGAACCGAGTTATCCATTGAAAAAGGTCTTCCAAAGCATGATTGAACACTGTATCATCTACCCAGAAAAGAGAGGTGTACAATAAATTTAATCAGATTTATATGACATAATAACAGTTGTGGAGAAAATAACCTTTCTTGGTAAAAATGAAATCTTTAAAAGTGTTTTAGACTACCTTTTCCCCCCTTCACTTTCTGCCTTGGAAATTTTGTAACATCTGTAAGTACAAAAATACAGCTTTATAGTACATACAGTTTAAAAGGTAGAGTCACTAATAGTTTTATAATTTAGGCTTTTATAGTTTGCCAGTCACAATATTGATTATTAAAAATAGGCACTTGATTCCTTTAAATGATTTTTTAAATTACACTTAATTTTAAATTTTACAATCTCCCTTACTAGCTGGTATTTTCAGAGATAACATAGTACTTCCTTCAATAAGATGCTCTGCTCATTTAATATATGAAAACTGAATGTTAAGTTTAAATATTAAAGCAATACAAAAAATGCTAAAAAATTAGATCTAAAGTTAACCATTACTATAAAAGTCCCTGGTTTTTGTATCACTTAACCTTTGACCATGAATTGTCCACCCTACTTTAAATATTTCTACAGATGCCTGAAGGTGGCTTGAAGAACTGTGTATCCCAAATATCTCAACCTAGAAGCCAGTCTCTCTTGGTAGCTACAAGATAGCTTTAGAGTTCAGGTTAAAAAGTGCAAAAGGGAATGAGAAACAGGATCTGGCAGGTGAATATGCCTAAGTCAGGTAACAGACTAATGCCAGGAGATGAAGTGCTGGAAATCACTGCTGAAGGTGACCAGAATTTCTTGTCACGTCATTGGATGTGTGAGAAATAGCACAGATTGGCAAAGAAACAAGGGGCTATCACGTCTGGGCTGCACGTGTAAAGTCTGCTCCCTGCTGACCATTGGTGCACTCGGGGGCCACGCGGTGCTCGTGCACCACTCCAGTGACCTTCCAGCAGAGAGCAAACTGTGGAGTTCATGCATTAACTGTGTTGCCTACAGAATTTACAGATGTTTATATCATGAAATAATATGGTATGAAAATACAGGTTTTAATTCTAATTTTAATGTATTTTGGGTTTGTATTGTACCTACAACTTCAGATACCTAGGTGTACAAATGGGATGCCTTGTTAGTGTTGCCCCATCTTGCCTTCCTTGCAATTGGATCCTTTACACTGAATTCCCATCCTCCTTTTTTTTTTTTTCTTTTTTTGTTGGTTTGTCATGATTCTGTTCTTTTTTAATGTAGATTTTTTTTGTGTGTAAATTTTATATTTACTGAAGTAAAGGTTGTTTTTGTGTAAACATTTAAACTTTAAAAGAAAAAGAAAAGAAGCTAATTTTGTTTCTCAAGTTCTCTCTGCTAAACCATGCAGTAGAAAGAAATTTGTATTGTTAAATAAATCAATTAGTTGTTAAATGAGAATCTGTGTCTGTTTTCATGGGGAGGGAAGAAACCCCTGCTAGAAATACATCCAAAGCACTGGTTGTGAAGAGCATCTGGTGTTTCAAACTACTTCCTTCCTGGCTGTGCTGGGGTGAATACTGTATGCTACCAAAGAATGGCACTGGATCCTCTTTTACTGTTTTAATAAGATAGAACAGAAAATTATCACAAATCACTGGGCTCTATATTCAGGAAAAAGTGAACTGAAATTACATTTTTGTGTAAAGCTGAAGATAGTGCACATGCCCCCTTCTTCACCATTTTGGATGGTCTTTTCTTTTTCTGTTGTCTTTGGGATTTGAATGGGGAATGTGTGCAGCTGGCTGGGAAGCTGCCCAAACTGGGCTCCATGATGACCTGGCATAAAGAGATCTGGTGTGGAAACCAGTAGTCCCAGCCCGTGACACTGCTGAGGAATGAAGGGGCAAACACCTCTTCAGCTCAGCTGGTGGCTGCATTCAGAGCAAGTGAGAAGGGATGGGTGAATGTAAGTGTTTTAAAAATAAAGATACTGCATACAGAGGAGAAGCTAATAAATATCAGCCTTGTTGTTTCTGTACTAGCATGTTCTTGGTGTCTCAGTGATGTGTGGTGTGCCTTATGTAGAGACAGTCTTGCTGATCAATGTTGAGTAGTGATCCTTCCCAGTCTATAGCCAGGAAGGGAAGGGAGTCATGAAAAGCAATACTGCAGGGCAGCCCAAGCCATGGGCCAGGCTTGTACAGCCTCGTAAGGAAATCAACTGAACCAGGCCTGGTTCATGCTCTGCTCCTTCCCTACCTCTTGGGTGGAAAAGGAAACTCTTCCAGGCTTTGTGGTACACAGTTCCTGCTCTGTACTGGCTTATTTTTGGCCATGGATATTGCAGAAAGTGAGACCAAATTTCTTCCTTTGTTCACCTTTGTGTGTGAGACCCAAATTTGTGGCCTCTCAGAGGTGTTCTCACCTGTCTGCACCATGGCAGGAGAACTACAGGGCTCTGGCTGAGGGGCTTTGCAGTGGCTGGGTGCAGTTCTGAGCCATGGGGCAGCCCTGGTTGCATGGCTGCTCCAAGGCTCTGCCTGAGTCCCAACAGTGCTGGAGGGAAGAAAGCTGCAGACCACAGCAGCTTCTACATAGAGCTCATGCCCTTCTGCCCCTGGGGTTTTGTGTGCATGGGCAGCAGCAGCAAAGGATGGACTCCTGACTGCAGACTGAAGAGGGAATTCTGCCTTGCCTGCATTTTCTTCAGCAAAAGTCATCAATGGATATTTATGTGAAAGAAGGAAAGCTTGTGCAGGAATCCTGGACTAAAGCAGTTGCAAAGGACAATGGCAGTAGTGTGACTAAAGTGCAATTTGACTCAGCCATAAACCAGTGCTGTGTTTTGGCAGCCTGTGCTATAGTCTGGGAAACAGATGCCTTTGAGAACTTGGCGCTGCTTGATGTACAGCATCCCTTCAACTTCTCCTTGGTGGCACCAATTGCATTTGTGCTGCACAGCAACTTCCAAGGCTGAAGCCTCACTCCCTTTCCTTCACTAACCACTCCTGACTGGAAGTGGCTGTAGAGGTTCCAGGACACCAGGAGGGATTATGTAATAGAGCACTGGTTCCAAAGGGAGAAGCAGGACAACAGCACGGCTGCCTGTACTGCTGCCTGCCCTTGCTGATGTCAGTGAGAGTTGGACACATTCAATGTTCAGCGTGTTCAGCTTAGATGAGAGAGCAGATCATGTACTTGGAAAATAGTGGCTGGAACATTTACAGTACACTGGGGCTTTTGCTTTTTTAATCCTTATAAAGGGAAGCCTGCTTCAGCTTGTCTCTCCCCATCTCTCTGCATGCATGTCTCTGGAGGGCAGCTATGACTTCCTCTGTTGCTGGGTAGAATAGATGGCACCCAACATACTAGCAGCAATTTGGGGATCCTTAAAAATAAAAACTGCCAGGAATAGATAGAAGAGACACAGTATGAAAATATATATATATCTTCTCCCTTCATGGGGACCACAGGCTCTGCATCTAGAGGGATCTAGGATGTGGTGGAACCACAAGCATGAATATAAATGCGTAGAGTCGTCTCATTGCTGTTGCTATTGCTCTTCCACAGCTAAGGTGTGGATGGCCCTATCTATTTATATAGTGTATCCAAGAAGGATTTTGTAACTTTGTGGTCCAAGGTAAATACCTCATTTAACCATCCTAAATTACTACCATAACATCCTTTGACAGTTAATGCTATAGGTATGTATTGGCTGTGTGAAAAAAGCACTTTGTTAGGTAATTATTTCATACAACCTGGTATGTGAGCACTTCATTTTATGTCTTCCAGTTTTATCCTGTGAAAAATAATGAATAATTGCATCTGTTCTCCTGAATCCTGTTGGTTATTTTATGTGTCATCATTATTATTAGCTCCTAGTAACCTCTTTTTTTCAGGCTGGAAAGTCCTCATTTATTTAATCTCTGCTTATATGGAATATGCTCTGGTTGTCCTGGTCACTTTTGTCTGTACATTTTGTAATTCTGCTCTAGCTAATTTAAAGGAATGAGAGCTCCACACTGTATGCAAAATATGAACTCAAAGTTCATCTGGAACAATGTTTTCTGGTTTGATCTGTTTGCCTACTAGTTCAGAATGCTTTGCTTCTTTGACCTTTATTGCTTAGCTAATGCCTTGATTAAACTATTCAGACAAGCTGAGATCTCTTTTCTGGGCAATAGCTAATTTAACCTTTTATATAGGTCTAACAAGTGGCTTTCCTAATATTTACTGCTTTGTATTTATCAGCACCAAATTAAAATGTGATCTTATTTCCCACTTCTCAGAAACATGAAATCCTTCATGATTCTTGGCAGTAAATTTTAGTTTAGTCTGCCTTGAATATTGACTCTGTGTGTGTGCTGCATGCACCAGGGGTGGGATGTAACAGCAAAAGTAATAGCAAAGTGCACTGGACAGGTCTGACTGCCGAGAAGTGATGGGTCCCCGAGGACAAATTTTCATCTGGCTTCTGAATGGCACAAATGAAAGCAGCTGCCAACGTTTTCATCAGTCTGGGCTTTGTCTCCCTCTACAGAACAAATGTCAAGTCATTATTTAAAGAGGAGCTCAGCGTGGGTAAATTTCCAGAGTGCTGAGTGAGCTGTCATCCTGGAGATTAGTTTTCTGGGATATCATATAGGTAGACAGGGTGAATGGCAAATCTTGTGGGAGACCATTCCTCTGAACACAGCCTCAACATGTATGTCTGAAGGACACAGTTGGGTTGGAAATCTGCAGCCTAGCATGCGTTCACAGCGCCAGGCAGCAATAGTGGAGCTGCAAATGTAGCAGTGATCAAATGGAGCAGTGAGGAGAATGAAACTACTGTTGAAGTACAGAAGAGTGTGATGGCATTTCTTACACTCAGGAAGGCAGCTTTGTGCAAGTGCAGAAGTTTAGGGTTGTGATTATATGTTCCAGCATTTAAAATGCATGTACTTTTGTGAAAATTTGCACCAAGCTGAGACTCTTGACTACGTGCTGAATAAAGGTTACCAGTACTTACAGTTCCTAATATATAGGCAGTGGACTTAAAGTGACAGAAAGTTTAAAAATTGTAGTCAGTTTCTGAGGAGAAATATTAATACATCCTATGCTATTCTGCCCCTGCCTGGGTTTCCCTGTTAACTGGGGAGCAAATATGCTGCCATTTCATTGGAATGATCAGTTATTACAGAAAAGTGACATTTTTATTCTATTCACTGTTACATGTTGCTGCTTTCAAATAGCTTTTTTTAAAAATCAGTATGGATTTGATGAAGAACTAAAAACATTGTGTCAGTAAAGCTTCATTCGTTGATTCAGTGGATATTTTACTGTAAAATGACCTGAATTACCTTTCTTACATGAAAAACATTTATGTCTGGACCTAGCCATAAGGAAAAACTAAAATTAGGCAAAAACAAGCCAGATTCTGGCCTTGTTTAGTCCATCTAATTTCCTACCTTTCCACGTGGAAANGGCCGAGCGGGGCCGAGCGGGGCCAGCAGCCTTCAGCCGCAGGGTGACGGAGCCCCCGGGTGTGCTCCCGGGCCGGCGCCTCAAGCCCCGCAGTCCCGGCGTGTGCGGGAGCTGCGCGCCGGTTCCCCTCGCCCAGCAAAGCCGCGGGGAAGGCAGCGAGCCTACACCGACACCCGGGTACGGGCGGGCGAGACCCCGCGGCCCGGGGCTTCCCCTGCTCGTGGGGCATGGATGCCTGCGGGAGCGATCGCTGCATGTTCTGCTCCACAGCCGCCGCGTTGCATTCTAAGGACAGGCAATTCGCTTTAAAATGTAGTTTTACCCCAAAATTGTTAAAAATTAGAAGCTGCGACTCATTAAGCGAAGTCGCTGCCCCTAGCCCCATACTCCATCTCTCTCAAGTTCATTAAGCTGCCTAAGCTCCACAAAGTTAAATAGCACTTACGTAAGTCCAACAGCCCTAGGGGCACACGAGGCGTTGGCGCGCTGGCCGGTGCCTGTCAGCTTGCTCATTCTCTCGTAGTGTCTCTTTCTTCTCAGACAGACGGACCATATATTTAGAATAGTGGTGCTGCTGCAACTTAGATGCCACTGCTTCCAAAGAACAGACTGTTAAAGAAAATAAACACGCAAGTTAAGAAGAGATATTTTCAACTATCTTTCAAACTTAAACCTTTGCAGATGGATTGATTTAGTCCAGATGGAGTAAAATATCATGTTCAGTTTCTATTTTGTATAGGAAATTAAATATTAGACTCCTGGCATCAGTAAGTTATTTTCGCTCTTTTTATAGACCACATTCATTCATATGCTCCACTCTAAAAGCAGGCCTTGCTATTCACTGGTTTTCTCTCAGTAACAAAGGACTCTGATGGTGCCTCTTCCTTTCCTCCTTTGCACAGTCCATTCTGCTGCTCCAGCTCAGAGTTCATCCAAACTTGTGGCATTTGGAGGGGACTACTGCTCTGTAGACCAGCAAGGTTTTTCCAAGATTTTGACATGTATTTGGCCACTTGAAGAGTAACCTCGGCTAAACATTGTAAATCAGGTAAAGCTCACGGGGGTGACTTGTGTCTCTCCCACCCTTTCAGCTCCGATGATACACTTGCCTACTCAGCCATAGTGCACTAACGCTGTTCTGTTTACCCCTCTGGCAGCAGTTCCCCAGTGTAACAAATGTACTTGTGCTGCTCTGGCACTCTCTGTTTAAAATTGACGTATGGTTAAGTATTTTAAATTTACCAAATTGCTAATGATTTTCAAAGGCTTTAATTGAGTGATTATAGCAGTCATTGATTTTTCAGGCTTCAACCTACACCATAATTCAGACACTCTGCAAAGGAAGTCATGCACAATCAGATTTAGCCGTCATTCACAGTGAGGGCTGTGCAATTACCATTGCAAACGTCAGGTATTGTGTTTGCCTTATTAACTTACATTAGGAACCTGTAGTGAAGCTGTGAAATAGCAGTTGTCTTAAGACGTTTCCTATGGTAGGGTTTTTATTAAAGACATTTACATAGCCATAAACTGCAAAGGAGGATGTTTGATGCAAATTGATGAGATTTATGCTTGAATGTGTTGTATGTCTGCAAATGTGCTGGAAATCCTACAAAAGTACTGTTACATCTGCAGACAGCATTGGGAGGAACCAGTACTGCCTGGCTGTGGGCTTTTTAAACATTTAACAATTTTAACAGTCAGCAGCAGTGCTTGGTAAGCTGGTTAAAGATGATCAGGTGTTTTGCAATCAGGCCAGGATTCAGGTTGGAAGTTGGGCACAGAGCAGTACTGTGGGAGGTCTCATGGCACTATGCCTCCACCCTAGGCACTGCATGACCTATCTGCCCCATCCATCACCATGATGCTCCCTGGAGACGGTTGCTACTACATGAGGAAACTTCTTTCCCACTTCCTTGGGGTGTTGGAACTTCTACCTGCTGATACGTCTGGCTGGATTTTGGGAACCTTCAAATTTCCAGTTAGAGGGGGAGCTACAAAGAGAGGATGAGCATTTCACAACCCAACTCAATTTTTTTGTATAATGGCAATCATTCAGAGCTAAGGAACATTTGCCATGCAATAATATAAAAACACTCACAAAACAAGAATCAAATTAGAAGGTTATTTGAGAGCAATTTCAAAGTGTAATGGCAAGCTGTTCCTTGGTATTCAAGCCCCAGCTCTTCAGAGAGAGTGGATGACGTCCTTGCAGTGTCCTAGGACTCAAACATCTGTGAAACATGAAGCTCTAGAGACAGGAAAGTTTAAAATTCTACAAGGTTACTACCTGCTCTGACTGGCCAGAATGAACTTCTACTGTGAACATCTGACTGTCTCTTGGAATCTAAGACTAAAGATTTTTTTTTCATATTAGACAACACAGAGAGCTGAATTAGCTCTTTTCAGGTCTTGTCCCCATCTTATTTTCACCCTTAAGTTTACAGTAGTTCCTGCTTTCCTGCTTTTGTTGTCATACAATTAACTCTGATGCAACCAGCCATTTTTAGTGATGCATTGGGAAAGAGGCTTTGGGAGCTGCTTCTTCTGGTTTAAGACCAACTAATTTACTGTAGCAAGTGCCAAGCAGGCTGCAAGCACCAGATGAGTACACCTTCCTCATGGCATTTTTACTATGCACCAGTACAAAAGATTTTTCTCCCAAGACCATCCTTCCAAACCTCACTAATGTTTTCTTTGCCACTCACTTTAAGCATTTTGAAAGAAGAGTTAATTTCCTCCAATTTGTAATTATGAAATACTAATGTGGAGGTAGGGGTTCAGTCTTGAATTAATATAAGGTTGACACTCACGGCGGCTGAGTGATGGGGAAGCAGAAGTGGCTCTGGCTGACGCTGGCACGCAGAAGGTCCCTGGAGGCCATCACACTGGCAAGAATTATTGCCTGAAGGGCAATTACATTGGCAAGCATCAGCTGGAGCGCTGTGCACCCTACTTTCTCACCTCATCATGCCAATTCATGCCGCCAGCTTTGTTCTGACACCCATCCTCTATCACAGGAGCAGGTGGCAAGGAGCCAGCTATGCTCAGCATGGTGGTCTCTGCTCCTCAGAGAGACAGTAACTGAGGGCCAGCCCAGCCTCCACTCTGTCTACAAAAATCCAGCACAATGCAAAGGGCAGAAATAAAGCCCCACTGAATAAAACCCAAAAACTTGGACTGGTCTGAAGAATTTTTCTGGTAAGCAAGAGGTGCAAGACAGTGGAAGCAAAGAAAATAAAACACCTTCTGGGTGTAGACCTGACTGGTGGCAAATGAACAGATGGACAGCTCTGCTCATCCTCCTCCTAGGGAAAAGGGTGGTCATTCGACTGTGAGACAAAAGACATGGACAGGAAGGTGCAGATTTCCCCATCCTGGTTTCCATCCTGCCACCCTCTGAGGCAGCTGTGATCCCACTGGCCTTTTATTGCTCTCATCCCATTAGGGTCAGGGATGGGGTTGGGAGGCAGACAAAGCCTGGCCCCGGGTTGGAGAGCTGTAGGATGGAGGCCACCAAGGGAGAGGCCATGCTGCCCAAAGACTGGATAAGCATGAGCTTATCCTCTGGTCCCTGGCCAGGTGTCTCAGGCACAGCCTGAGCCCCAGACAAGGACTAGGGTTAGGGATAAGGCTGGTTCTGGAACTGTTGGGTTATTGCACTTTTTTTTTAATAAATTAAGAAATTATTGGAAGACTGGAAATGTGAGATTGAGTGGCCACAGAAAGTACCTGTGAATGAAAAAGAGAAGCGCCACAGCTCTACTTGTTGCAGACAAAATGCTATTTTTCCAGAGCTACCCTAATAGTGCCCAAAATATGCTTTCATTTTGCTCCAGAAACCAAGACATATTTGGAAAAATAAAATAAATAAAAATCAATACCACAATTCAATCATCACCTCTAAATGTTTACATGCCACTTACTGGCACTTTGCTTGCCCTATACAGCTTTTTAAAATGCCTTCAGCATTAAGAAATGAATGGTTTTTTTCTAGAGGAACTCCACCTTTGCTGAAGATATGGAGAAAAAAGAAAAAAAGGGGTAAGAACAGAAAAAATAAGTATTTGATTTTACACGTGCAGTGAATAGCCCAGATGTCTTCCATGAAAGATTTGAACATCGCCATCTAAATTTTTCTCTTGGCCGTACACCAGCTGCACCAAACCCAACAGATACTGCACTGGTGCAGATGTGGGGGTTTGAGCCTACACTAAATGAAAAAGCAATCATTCAACACATGTCGGGCATCACATTATTGAATCACAATAAGAAGCCCTGCCAGCCCCACTCTGCCCCATACATTCAGTGGCTACTACCATGCACTGAGGACTGTACCCACTGAGAGCTGCAATTTCCAGCCTTCTAGCAGCTGACAAATCAACAACAGGCCAAGCCAACTCATTAAACCAGCAAATAAGGAACATAGGGAAAAGAATCTATAGTTTTGTGCAGCTGCCTTGCATCAGGTCAGTGTGGGGGCAGATATGTGCTAGAGCTCATGCACATGCAGGGGTGAGACTGTATAGTTGTGAGTAGGGCCAGAGACGCAGAGACAGGGAGGATGGGAAGATGTTTGCCCCTCTCAGTAAAATGAGCTGCCCTCTTCCTGCAGAGTGGTTAGCTGCTTAGCTTAGCTTAGCTGCTTGCTTAAAATCAGTCCTAAACTAGGGCCCTTCAAAATGGGGACCCTATCTTCAGACTTGAACGTGCTCTGCTCTTGTCAAACAACTGCGGTTCTACCTCTCCGTTTACATTGCTTTCTAGTGATATCCAGTTGCATTCAATTACAAATAACCTTGGAAACCTGGCACAGGTAGATCTTTCTGATTAGTTATCAGGAATGTCAAATTAAATATTACATTATCTCCACTCCTTTAACAGATAAGTCCATTATCTCCTGTCAGTGTCTGGTCAATTTTCCTCTCTACTGAATGCTTAAAAAGCATGATGGAGAGGCACGTGCTAGAGCAGGAATTTCTAAAGCCTTATTTATTACCTGTCTGTGGTGCTTTAGCTCTCTCATTTAGACTGCATGACTTATAAATGGACTCAAGATATATAGTGAAATAAGTTTTCTTTCTCTTCAAATAGAAATCCTGTTTTATTTCATTATTTCTATATTCATAATGCTTATTTGTTCTTACTACTAGATACAGAAATGTGTATTTTTCTTTCCAGTCTTTAGTAGACTTATGTAAAAACACAGTAGCATTTTTTTTCTAGGTTGTGAGTTTCATATTTTTTCACACCATCAAATATTGTGGGTTTTTTATACCTTTAGCCTAGAAAATAACTAGCAGCATGGTCTCCTTACCTATTTTAACTCTGTTTATGTCTCCATTACTTAAATGCAGATTTGAATGTGTACCTGCACATGTAGAGGCATGATTTCTCACTCTTGATCACTGGGGGTTGGAAAGTATATTCAGTGTCCATTCCCCTCACTCATCACTTCTAGGTATTGGGTAGTGAGTTCCAGTGGCCAGTGATTAGTAATACACACTGCAGCTACCACTAGTGCACATTTCCCTCTTTTTCTTTCCTATTTGTCAGGGAACCACAGTGCCAGGCACTCCAGTTCCCAGTACACAGTGTCAGCCACTGTAGTGACATACAAAGCTCAGCACCAGAATAAGAGGGAGAAGGTTTCTTCTGAATGCATAATTATAAATTAGTTAGGGTTCTTACAAAAAAATTAATGCTCTGGACCTGTGTGTTGAGTTTGGGAAGGATAGTGCTGTAGGAGTTGAGGAGATGGGAAGGGAAGCATGCAGAAATTAGCAGCTGGTAAGGACTGTGCAAATAGAAGTCAGTGCAGTTTCAGATTCTGGGAGGACTTGAAGATTAAGCCATTTAGATAGGAAACATCAAATAATAAAGTAGCACCTAGGCCCTTGCCTTGAGTTTTGAGTACAGTCTTTCCTAATGTTCACATTAATATGTACTTTTTTTCTCAGTTCTGAAGAATCTAGCTCCAAATGATCAAATTTTAATTGAGGTCCTGTTCCACCCTATTTTTTTCACATGCATTCACACCAGCTAATTTGGGAAATGATCTGGTCAGTCTGGGCTTTTGAACTCAAACCTCCATGCTCCTGAGCATGTCATCTACCCAAAGTCAATCCATTACTAATTAACACAAATCACAAGGACATAACCTTTGAAAAATACTGCTGATGCACAAAGCATTTCAACACAGTATCCAGCACTGAGATGTGACTTGTTGAGAACACTGTTATAAATATTCTTTTGCACAAGAGAAGCATGGCTAAGAAGAAAACCTTATCTAATCCTGTTTTATGCCACATGCCAGATTAAATGTATCAATGGCTATCATACAGGATCCAGATGTGAACATGCTGTCAGCTTTAACGGTATTATAATTTTATAAAAATATAAACCCTATGGCTGAAATATTTTTTCTGGTTTCTCTTTCCCATGTTGGATTAACACATCAACAGCTGTGAAAGAATGTTTCCAACCATGCTACAGGATCTTATTATTAAAATACTGTCCATACATAATGTCCAACATAAGAAAATTTTAAGCCTTGAACTCTCTGCCTCTGCTGCACACACATGAACAAATATCAGGCTTAACATTTCAGCATTTACTTTCACCCCAAAACAGAATTAGGAGTTGACATTTCAAAATTCATGGAATAGAAAAAAATCAGTAACTTTGCAAATACCAAAAGGAATTTTATTGGGCAATGGGCTGAAAGAAGATCAGTATTTTTCATTTTGGTGTTGCCATTTGCATATGTGCCTTCCAGAGCACCATCATCAGCATCCGAGCAGCCAGAACAAAGTGGCTTCACCTGATCAAAAGCACAGAGGGGATTTTCAATAATTTCCATGAAAGACAGTATTAATGAACATCATGTGCTCTTGTAAAAATTTGGTTACATCAAACCTATATTTCTTCAATGCAGAAAAAGGAACTTTTCTTCAGAAAGATAAAGCAGGGAACAGTTCATAGTGCAGGGATGGTTAGAGACAAAAGGTTTTGCAAATTTTGTGAACAATGCAAAATTAGACCATAAGCCCCATAGCTCTATGAAATATTTCAGTAAATACATATGTATGCCTTGTAGGGCGTTTCCCTTCACCACTGTTTTGTTCTCATCCACACCTATGTGAAACTAGAATCACTTCCCCCAAGCGGTTCTGCTTTGGACATTTTCATTTTTCTGTGCATGAATTTCTGATTTCCTCTCTTTATGTTTAGCATTTTATCTATTTCTTTAATCCCATTTATAGAGTCCTCCTTTCAATCCTCCTTCAATTGCACTGGAGATTTATACACCCTGCTGTTTCAATGGGGAAAAGAAATATCCTTCTCTTATGCTGTTGCACTATTAATGTTGAATTTACAGCCATACTTTGGAGTAGGATGCTTTTCGTGGTTCTTTTTAGCCAAAAGGGAAAATATAAATTAAACCAGGAAGAACTGGCAGTCCCTGGTCTGCTGCACATTCAAGGGAACATTAAACTTGCTGAAGAAAAAAAGAGTCCTCATCTCTAACAAATCAAACATGCAAGAGTTTTCTTCCCTTATAGGCTTTTCATGTCCATCCCACATCTTCACTCATGAGATGAGGGCTTGTGCTGCAGTCACAGTCTCTGATCTGTTCCCTATTTGGCAGAGCAGAGCCCCAGCAAACAGCTTCAGGACATCTGAGCTCTCTCTGTGCATGATTTTCCCTGGGGAAATCCACCAGTGCACCTCATATTTCCACTGAGCATTTACCAACTTGCTGCTGCTTACAAGGCAGTTATTTCTGCCTACTAAAAGGCAGATATTTCTTACCTACTAAATATTTGGGGCTGGGTCACAGTGGCAATCATAACAGACATTAGTGTACAGCCAAGAGAATCCATGTACCAACATAGCTGGTATGCAAATACAGACTTTGGAAAAAAAATCAACACCTTAGAGCCAGAAGTTGTTATCTTTGAATTAGCTGTTTGGACTACATTGAAAAATAAGCACAGAAATGCCCCTCCTGAAGATCTATCTGGAGATTTGCTTCTGGACAACACAATCCGGAAGATTGCGTAGCCCTCCAAGCCCTGTTCCCTTGCCATCCCTGTTTGCAATTCATCCTGCAAAGGGAAAATTGTTACTCCACTTAGTCATGTGTACGGTCTCCTTCTGACTCGCCACCCTCCCACAGCTTCTCTGTCCCTGGGCATTTTTAATGACAGGAAGAGGAAAAAGCCGCTCTCAGCTTATGCCTCCATTTTCCTGGCAGTGCCCCGTGAGACACAGACGGCTGCCCCAGGCCCTCTCGTGGCTGCAGCACCCTGGTGTGCAGGGTGCCTTCACACCTCGGGCACTGAGCAGCACACAAAGCACCCAGGACAGGGGCAAGATGAAGTGCCAGACCCAGGCTGGGTTAGGCTCTGGATACCCACAAAGTGCTCGGCCCTCTGGGAGGCTGCCAGTGCCCAAAGACGTGCAGGGCTGCTCTCGTGCTGCCTTTGTCCTGGCAGCAAACCCCCTGCTTTGTGTGCTTGAGCAGTTTCATCTTAGAAACCAGGGCATCCAAATTGATCCTGCTGCTTCATGGTTTGATATTGCTTGCCTGTATTTGCATGTTTTCCTGTGTGTACCTCCCTATAAGCAGACAGAGTGTGACTTTCTTTTAAAATTTGTTTGTTGTAGATAGTAATTTTTAGTAGATGATAATTTGAATAGACTCATAGATACTCAGAACAGTTGGGGCTGGAAGGGGTCTCCAGAGCTGATCCAGTCCCACCACTGGCTCAATCTGGGTCAGCCAGAGCCAGGTGACTGCCCACCCAGCCAGGCTTCAAGTATTTCCAGAGATGGGGATGCCTCAACTTCTCTGGGTAAACTGTTCCCGTGTTTGACCATCCTCACTAGGTGAAGATTTTCTCTTGTGCTTAAAGGGAATTTCATGTCTTCAAGTCTTTTAAATAGTGCTCCTGAAACATGTTGCTTTCAGTTGTCAGCAGAGTGTCAGGTGGAAAGGGATACACACCCTGAAAAGCACAGCTGTGATTCACTCAGTGATATTAAGTGAAATATAAAAGCTTTACTACTGAGAGCTTTTCAAATTGAATGTGGTACATTCATTCAACAGTTCTTTGTGTACATAGGTCAAGTGGAGGATATTTTCTTTACTCTGTCTTCTATCCTTTATACAATTCCTGGTGTTCCCAGCAGCTCAAAATGATCTTTAGGTTAGATACAGTTTCTGCTTGTTATCAGGCCATTACCTTGTCATTCTGCCACAGTGGCAGCTGAATAACTTCAACATGCCTGGTACAGTGCTATAAATATGAAGATATTTTAAAACATTCCACAAGTTCACCACTTACATGACATTCTGTTTCTTTTTTTCCACTGAAGATTTCATAATAATTTGAGAAAAAACACACATTATTTCCCTCAGCCAAACTGGCAGAAGTTACCTGGTCTACCATAAAATACAAGTACAGGTCTCAGCTAGTTCAAAGGTCCTTAATTTTCCTTTTAGATCCATCCTACACCATTTTATCTCTTTCCTGATCTTCACCAACAACTGTACAGATGGGTCAGACCCCCTAATTCCACCAGAGAGGTTGTGCCACGGCTGTGTCCAGCCACAGCTGTCCTAACGCACAGAGACAAGAGCATCTGATTACTTTGTTTCACTAGGCAGGATAATAAAGCTTTCCTGAACAGCAGTGTTTACAGCAAGTGAACTATGCGAAATCTCTCCCCTCAACTGCTATTACACAGCTTGCAACCTTTCATTCAGGAGATTAAGTTTGCATCTTTTCGAATTATCTCTTTGTAATTGGAAAACTTTCGTTTTGACAGAGACAATGTGGCAGCCTCCCTGCGAGCCTCACTACAAGCCAGTGCTGAGTGCCATCTGGAGAACCGATGCCAGAGTCAAGCAGCAACATCCTGTCACATTTTATCTGGAACTTTGGAACAGAACAACTAATAACATCTTAAGCTTCATTTGTCTGGCTCTCTCATGCTCTTGGCAGAGGTCATAACCAACGGTGGCTTTGCTGATTTGCTGCATCAAAACTAATTAGGTTACAGTGCTCACTGACAGAACCTCTCATAATGGCATAAAAGCCTTGGGCTTTAACTTTACTCACTATGTCAAGGTAAAGTTTCACACTCATAAAACTTGTGCCTGTATCATCTTCTCATAATTTTAACATCCATTAACAGTGCTTATTCAGCTTGACAGAGTTATCGACTCCTACATTTCACTTTTCCCTTCCCTCTTTAAAAATGCTGCTGGTGAGAAGTGGGGCTCATGGCATGAAGGCGTGTGCCTGGTGTTACAGATGCAGAATTCCAAGCACAGCCTCTTTGCTTTCTGCATTCTTTACAGCAGCAAGAATGCCCCAGTCTGACTAGATGGGATTTGTATGTCAGTGCACTAAGACTGACTCCTGCTTCCTCTGAAGAAAGCCTGGTAAGATGACCTTTTTGCCGAGCTTATAGGAAATCTATTCTTTTACCCAGACACTTTCAGTTTGTCTTATTGAATGAGTCAATTCCAAAATTCTGAGTAAAATTAAGATAACCGTTGCACAAGGTTAAAATTAGGGCAATGCTCAGGGTAAAAGTCAGGGCACATCTTAACGGCTCTTAATTCAAGAGAGAGAGACCAGCAGGAAGGAAGATTTCTGTCTGCACTGAGGGAAAAGAGAGAAGTAAGGTTTAACAGTTTCCTTCTTAAATGTCGTAAAACATGTCAGCAGGGGGCTGTGGCAGTAAGAAGAATTGTGCTTTCTCACAGCAGGACAGTGGTACTTCACTAGACTGGCTACATTGATTATCAAGATGAGGCCATCTTAAAGAGCAAGCACAGTACTTAAATGTATTATAATGTGTGGAAGAATCATTATTAAAGAAGACAGCACTGTGTATTTGCTCTAAGACTTTCCACCTGCTACTGTTTGCAGGGGCTACAGTGGGAAGATGCAACTCTCTTTTTCACTTGTCTGATGAAAATATCAGCCGAATACTAGGGAGAGCTAATGATTTTGCACAGCCTGGATTTTGCTGAACATAAATGCCAGATCCTCTGTATTTGAGAAAGACATCAGAAGTGTGTAAGAAGGAGGGTTAAATAAGGATTTATTTATATATTTCTATGTTCAATATGATTAGCATGCTGTTACTTAATATTCTTTCACTTCCTATTTATTTATTTATTTGCTTGTTTTTTATGCCTTTTTTCTTTTTATATGGGAACACCATAAAATCCTTGAAATTCCAGTACTCTTAATTTCCTTTTAATTGAGAAAAAGGGTCTGAAATACATTAAATTAATAGTTGCAGTTTAGAGCATTTCAAATAGCACTGCACCTTTAGACCTGCTTGATTTGTCTCAATAGAGAATGTCCTGGGGTCTATGAAATCTTCATACTCTTTTTGTCCTCTTTAATGTATTTCATACACTATAAAAAAAAAAGTAGGGAAAATTTTTGAGCAACACACATTCCAGTGTCATAAAATGGAACATATGCTGATCACCCCCAGGAGCATTTCCAGTTGGAAGCTGTGTCTTTCTGAACATGGATGTACAGCAATGGTTGTGACCAAACATGTGAATGAGTGTTATATGGTAATGAAGAGATGCAAAGAAATCAGATCTGGAATACTGTGCACAAATTAGGATACCTGAAGGATAACTGAAGAGACAGGATATTTAACAGGGAAAAATCAGTACATGTTTAATCATGTGGATGGATTGCTTTCAGACAGGACACTAACCTAGGCAAAATGTGTAGGTTGACAATGCAGCATTTAAGGGATTGTAGCCATTTGAGGGAAAAGATATTTGAGGATATTTAGATCCCCAACACCCTATACACATAAACACACTCATTGCTTTACCACCTTTATCTCATATGCCTTGTGATAACAAAGTTAATTGTATGCATAAATATGTGCAGAACTATAGCTTTATAATGGAGAGAAAGTAGTTAGCATGACATACACAGCTACAATTAAGAAGTAGAAATTAAAGGAATGAAAATTAAGACTGAAAATCAAGAGAGTTCTTGTCATGGAAATATCAGGTTGTGAACTGTTTACTGTGGTTGATGAGTAAAGTTTCATTGTTTGGGTTTTAAAACCAAAACAAAGCAACCAAATTCTTGATAAAAACAGAACAGCAACCAACACACCCTAAATGGGTCAGGCATTCACCGACTGTAACCTCTACATCCACTTGTGTGTCTCCAGACTGATGTTTTGCACAAGCAGAACAAAAGCAATACCTAATTATCTGAGCTTGGTAGGATCTAAAGGTACAGATCATTTAGTCCTTTGGGAATATACACAGTGTTATGTGGCCACAGCTAGCACTGTGGCAGTACAGCAGCTAGCACTTCTGATTTGGGAACTTAGCATGAACTGGTAATCCTGACTGTCTCTAGTGTGAAGTATTTTATTTACTATTATTTGATTAGGAAACTTAAAATTCCAAGACTGCTCTCTTGGGACAGAAAATATGAGCTGAGAAACTGCACCATGGACTAATAAATATGGCCTTATTTGCATACATGCAGCAATATCACTGAGGACTTGGGGGAAGGAAAAAACCCAAGTGGTTGTATTATATTTATTCTGTGGATTTTTTTTAGATGGAGTTTTAAACCAGAGTGATATAACCAAAATATATACAACTTAGATTTCAAAAATATGCTTTCAGAAGAGAAGACGCACTTCATTTCCTATTTTTCTTAAACCGCTCAGCTGAAATACGAGCTTTAAAAGTGCTTACCTCAGGGAAAAGGGTGTTGTCTGAATTTTCTTACCACATTAGATGGGTTTGGTGTGACAACACATGACAGAGGCTGGGTGAGACTACTGCCCATTACTCAAGCCTGCTTCCAGTGCAGGAGTGCTGTGAGGACCATGTGTTATATAGCTGCTTTGTCCTATGAGGTAACTTAAAGAGGGACATAATCCAGCCATAAATTCACAACATGAATTCCCTGCTGTAGAGGAGCGCTGCTGGATATAAATGTGCCACAGTCAATCTGTGCAGAGGCATAAAAACATGTTGGAAAAGAAGGAGCAGGACTGAGGTGCAGTGAGATTGTGCTATTCCTGGTCTCTGCTGCTGTGTGGGCATCAGGGTTTTCCCTATGCCTGTGTGCCTGGGACCACACCAGAGCACATCCCACCCAGAGCTGCCCTCTGCTCTCCAGTGGGGACAGAAATGACCCTGAGAGAGAATGGCCCTCTGAAAGACTAAAGGTCTGGAAACTGAGAAGCTCCTACTCCAACTCTCTTTTCCCTTGTGTTCTCATGTTACACAGGAACAACTCTTCCCATCATTAATGTAATACACACTAATGATGTATCCCAAAACTTTCCTCTTTCAGTAATGGCTTTGTATCCCTCAGGTCTTGCAAACTTGTAGAAAAGCTGAGTTCTTCAGATCATTGTCCTTCATGGTGGCAGGATTCAGTTCTAACATACATCTTCAAATTAAAAACCCCCAAACATTAAGCTGACAGTGGTTACAATTTGGACACCACTAATCAAATCTGGAGAATAGATGCTGTCACTGACAGAATGGCACAGGGCAATAAAAATGGAACTTAGAAATGGAGATGTGACTTAGACCTCAGCCTTTGGGGATGGAGATCATCAGGTTCTCTGCATGACAGCTGCAGTTGCCTTCTGTTTCTTATTTTGCTAAGTTGCTTTTCCACAGTTGGAGATGGGTGCTGAAGAGACATTGCCAGTATCCAGCCTTTCTGCCAAAAGTGGAACTGTCACCGGCATTGTGCAAACTTGATTTGGCCTCTGAGCGTGCTAAATCATGTTCTACATTGATAACATTCAGTTTATTTAACTGTCTGCAAAAGACTGTGTAGATTGCATGTTGTCGAGGGATATCTCTGTGTGTGAGCATGAGAGGAAATCAGTCACCAGTCCAGGGTTCAGTGCTGGAGAAAGAGGCCCTTGTGGTTCCCCCAGAATTCATGACATGCTCAGATAGCCAAGATTAATATTGAAGTTTCATTCTTCTTATAGGACTTAGTTCTGACTGCAGTGAGTTTTCTAAACCCACTCAGCTGGCACCATTATAAAATGAAGAACATTATAACCTAGAGAACATATAATAATCTCCTCAAATGAAACACATTTTGTTTGCAAATGTGTTGCTTCTATAGTCTGTTAACATGGTTTCGCATCTTGTAGGCTATGTTCAGTGTATTTTCCCATGCCCAGCAAGAACAAGTCTTTTCAGCTAGTATGTTTCAGAGATATGTTCTGTTAAAACAAAGAACCGTGCTCCCACACCCTGGTAAGGAGAGGCAGTTCAGACTGCTAAAAGTGCCAGAAATGTAGAGATATATCTGCTGCATATCTTCTAAAGAGATCTGAAATAAGCATCAGCAAAGCCAGCCCAACTCTATTGCTTGAAGGGAATGTGATGTCTCCATGTGTTTTTATCTTCCAAACACAGGGTACTGAAGCCTATAAGACTTGTTTGATTAAGTAAGGTCCTGTGGCTGCAGTAGGACACCCAGTCGTTTTGTGAAGGGAGGTTTTATTTAGCTCCTGGCCTTTCCAATAAAAACCCAGTTGTTTCAAAACCTCCATCTTTGGAGGAGATTTTTTTTTTTACTTTTGTAGATCAGCTGCCAGCAAGCTCCTAGGCCTGTGAAGAGGCAGAGTTCAGTCAGTCTGTTCACAATATGGAAAGTCATTGGCAAGGCAGCAAGGATTCTGTTGAGAGAGCACAGCACTCTCTCTGCCCATAGAATCAACCGTCGCTCTTATCAGGGGCAAACATTAGTTCCTATATTTTGCAGTGCAATGTGCATTTTCAAAGGCCATCTTCTGAGAAACTGGAGGGAAAATGAAAGGGCTTTTTCTCTTTGTCTCTGCCTTCTGATTTAAAAAGTAACTTGCACTCTTTTGGAACCTTTGCTTGCTTTTAGCTGCTCTCCATCTCTGTGAATAGTTGACAAGGTCTAGAAATAAAGGCCATTGTGAATGTTGTTGCTGTTCTTTCTGCCTGCATGAGAGGAGGCAAGAGAGAAGCAGATCTGAAGTTGTCACAGTTTCTCCTTTAATTTTTTGTTGCACTGAAGAAGATTCAGAAGATTAGACAAATAAATCTGTCTTAGGGGAATACATAGGTAAATGCATGCTAGACCCACTTAAATGCCTTATATGTTGATAAATGAAGTTGCAGTCTGCTGCTTCAAGCTTTATCTGCAATTGCTTTCATTCCCCTGTGTGTCCCTCTAACACAAGAACTGACAAAAATATGATAGGAAGCCACATATTTTGCCTTCAAAAGGC
This sequence comes from Illadopsis cleaveri, assembly GCA_013399915.1. NCBI lineage: Eukaryota > Metazoa > Chordata > Aves > Passeriformes > Timaliidae > Illadopsis > Illadopsis cleaveri. The sequence goes on along the minus strand of VXBB01019583.1, from coordinate 457,975 downwards.
AAGTGTAAATGTTGTCATAGCAACACAGAAAAGCAGAATGCTACTTTTAAAAAGTGGTAGTGGGGAAATGAGGAAGAGATAAACAGAGAGAGAATTAAGGGTTTACAGAAAGAGACAGTTCTAGGATGACTAAATGAACAGAAATTTGCCATGTGACACCTGAAGCTACTTGCAGGAAAAATTTCTCTGAAACATAAGCAACTCCAATGAAGCCTTTTTAGCATATCTAAAAAAAAGTCAGATTATTTTCATCTCCTGTGCCTTATATGACAGAAAATCTGATTAACCAGGAGGCAGACAGAACTTGGGCTTACCCAGGTCTGTTACTGGAAAAAGGAACTGATGACTAACAGGATCTTTCATTTTTATAAGCAGCTTGGGACATCCCACAGCACTGTCAAGATTTGAAAGTTTCCACTGAAACTGCTAGACATTAAATATTATAAATAAATCCAGGAGGGCAGATGCTAGCATATCTATCTCACACTAGACCCTTTAGTTGGAAAGCTTTTTCTTCTGCTTGCATGTTCTTTGGTGATGTAAAAGATGTCCTATTATGGTGTCCCAAGGATAGGTTTTCAGTAGTTTTATCAGTGAACTGAATACAAATGGTTTCAGTAAGAAAAAGGAAAATTGAGAAGGAGCCATTAAAGAAACATCCTTGTAACTGTGTTTAAAAAAAATCCACAACAATTTTGTTCTCATCCCATGAGAAAAAGCTGTGTTTATTTCCAAACCACAGTTGAAGGTATTTTACTTTAAATGTTTTGTGTACATCTGTTTGTGTAGGTGGTGAATCTGGGTGCTGCCGACTTGAGAAGCTGGTGTCAACAAACTCAAGGAGATGAGAAAGAGCCCAGGGCCCTTTGGTGGTTGGCAGATTCAGTCCTTTAAATGCTGAGCCCCAAGCTGAAGCCTGAGCAGAGTCTGTTTCACAGAACTATGTGAATGCCATCAGAAACTTTTTTCGTTTTAGCTTGTTGTTTAAATATATCAGCCATCTGAGGAAAATTCATTTCCAGGACTTTATGTAACATGTAAAGTACTGTGAGGGGATATTTTTAATGTATTTCCAGTTTGTTCTAGTATCATAGATCAAGGAGAATGTCTTAGCTTAGTTTTTTCCATTCTTGTAGCCTGTACTATAGATACAGATTATACCATTCAAGAGGGAACAGAAGGCTGCATTTTCGTTTGGAGTTGACAAGTGGCACATTATTTCCAGATTTATGAATGTGAAATCCATGTAGAAATAGAAAAAATTTCTGGCTGCCATATTTACAAAACTAAAATGTTATTGCTAAATGCCTTAAAAGCAAAGTGAAAGAAATACCTATGTAGAGAAATCTTTCAGGCAGCTTTGGCATCTGCCTGTATTTCTGTCTTTCTGGTGGATTTCTTCAGGTCTGAATTACCCACAAGAATCTCTCCAGACCTTCCTTTTCTTGTTCTCTACAAAGGTTCGTCTCCCCCTAAGTAACAGATAACCATAAATGTAGGGAGAGGAAGTTGCTAGCAGCCACAGTACTGCCGGTATTTTGGTTAGAACACCTCACCATTTCCTCCCTCACTCTGCAACTATTGGCTTATGGTGTTGATGGCTGAAAAATCACAAAACCAAAATCAAAACAAAACTAACACAATGAAAGTCAAGCACAAAAAGTCTTCTCAGTCCGTTTCATAAACATGCTGATGGTTGTAGCACTACATCTTGGATAAGAAATCAGGAGCTCTGTTCACCTGGCAAGAAAGAACTGTTTCCTGGTTCCCTACAAAGTTGCGAATTTACTGTCCCATCCTATTTTCTGTATATAAACAAATCAATTTTTCACCAGCAGTAAAATACTTTGAGAGAACTAATTTTTACTTCTTTATTTTCTAATGTGGAGAGATGACAATTTGCAAACCTGTCCTGTATTCTGAGCACAAAACAGGCACTAGTATCACATCCACTTGCTGTGATTCTAACCACAGAACCCTTCAGAGTGCCTTATTTGCCATGTTCAGTGGTACTGGATGCAAACAAACTGTGATTTTCTGGGGAACAGGCAAATTTCGTGACAGGACAGGCACTGCAGCTCGAAGCCAGTTTTTAGAGCAGAACACAGCCCTGGAAAGCCTTTTTCATATAAGTCAGACTATCCCAACAATGTTGCTGGGTTCCCAAGTCAGTCATAAGTGATTTCCTGTACACATAAATAAGCTGTAACCAGTGTTCCCTTTCTCATCAGGACATTCCCCATCAACTGTAGTTGTAGTTATTCCAGCGAGAAACCTTGTTCACAGTTTAAATGCTTTCCAGCCCCTTTGGGTAAGTGCAGATCTGGAGCATCTGGGGCATGGTGCCTGCTCAGTAAAGTCAGTCATGATGGCTCACAGCTTCAGGGGGAGGCTTTCTGACTACTTTCACAGGTAGAAAACACAAAAAATAAACCAAGGAAAAGTGAAAACCAAACCAATCCTCTGCTGCTTCCTCTACTCTAGCCTCAGATTTTACCACTTGACTTCCATTTAAATATTGGGCAAGGTTGTGGATACATTTTTTACAATGAAAGCTTTAGTTCACCTGACTTTGCAGTATTGAACTTGCAATCATAAATTTCAACTGGGGTTTGTATCATTTTATTCTTAGTTCTGAGTCCAGTGAGGGGAAGTAGATCTTTAAGATCTTTAAAAGATCTTTGAGACAAAGAAAGGGTTTCTTTTAAGAGCACTGGAAATGGAATCACAGGAGTCTAAGCACATATTTGAGAATGTCACCTTGATTTCACAATGCAGAGCTATGTGCTGAGGGGTGTCTATGGCAGGTAGGTAAACACAGAAAACAAACTGTTCATGAAAATAGCTGTACACATGTGTGTTTAAGGTTTTGGACATATGACCATATCAAGACAATATGTTGTTTCAGGAAGTTAAAAAATGTCTCAAAAATTACTAAGAAAACCGATCTTTGAACCAAAATGGTGAGGCTTAAGCAGAGAAAGGAAAGCAAGATTGTATCATACAACCCCCTGTGGAGGGGGATATTCCCAGGCAATGTAAAGCAAACACTACTGCTTATTACTTTGTGGCACATGAGTGTTCTGGCCGCTCCAGCAGACTGTGCTGTCATGTACTCCCATACTCCTCATTACCACATGGTCCCACAGTCCATCTGGAGTAGCAGTGCAGCACAGGGCCACACAAAACCATTAGGAGCCTGGGATGAAGCAGAGACAGAGCACTGAAAGAACCACAGCAGTGTCTGCAGCTTGGCAGCTCCTGCAGCCCCCAGACAGCCTCACTGGGCAGAACTAGTGAGAGAAAATCCACTCCTGCTCCATTAGCTGCATGAATCTTAATTGCTTTCTCTTGTAGAGATACCAAATATCTTTGTAAACAGCATGTTCAGATCATTACATGCAAACGTACATGTGATACCTTTATGAAATATGCAAATATGACATGCTGGGCTATGATCTGATCTGTGTGTGTATTTGAAAGCCTTTCCCATGCTTTGCTTCGTGTACTGAAAATTTCTGACAGTTTGTTTAAGGTAAACAGAGCCAATCTGTCAGCATGATTTATTACCAGCACATCTGATAAGTATGACTTAACTTGCAGTAGCCTTGTATGTTTTTAAAGCACTTGCCTGCTTTACAGTTAGTAAATTACCGCGAGGCAAAGCAAAAACAAAAGGAGATAATAAAAGGAATGATGGATTCGATCACATTACAGAGCAAGTGAGATGATGAAGAGATTACTTTACTGAGCTCAGACACCTGGAAAGTAGAGTGTGTCTCAGCTGCTCAGAAGTAGTGTGATGCAGAAGCCTCATGCTGTGCACAGGCATTGAAACAAGAGGCTGTCATCACATACTGTCCCACATTCCCTTTTATATGTATTTCGCTGATTAAGTTTCTGTTGTGACAGCTTTTGAACAGTAACACCTTTCTATTTTTTGCCTCTGAATTTTCTCCCTCGAAAGATGCAAATTATGGTTTTACTGTGGCTTACTAGAGGTGCAAATAAGCACAACACAGCCAAATTGGGACAATCTTGAAGTAGTAAAATATCAGGGCTGAATCCTGGTGAAAGCTAATATGTATATATTGCTATGCTGGGGCTAAATGGTGGGAAATATATGTGTGAACTTCTTCATGTTGTGTGAAGTTCTGTATTTGCACGGCTTGGGATATTGGTAAAACCAATGATGAGGGAGACACAAGCACCCTAAGAATGGTTAAATTCTGGGAGCAAAGCCACTTTTGGTGCCAATTGCTACAAGAAAGTTATATTTTGTCCTTTCTTCACTTGGCTAGGACCAAGTAAATGCCTTGCAGAGTAAAAGGTGCAACTGTCATTACTTGCTTCTGAACTTGTTTTGACTTCTCATTCTTAGTATTACAGAAATTCTGCCTGACTAGGCAGCCATTCAAGTACCACTTGTACCTGCTGTTATACAGAACAGAAACCACTTCCTCAACCACAACTTATCACTTGCTGTTTGCCGCCAGCGTACATTAAGCTCTCGTTATTGTAGTGCAGCTTCTTGGCTCTAAGTGCAGAAAAAAGAGAAACAGAACCACATTTGCTTCTGTAGTTTCTTTTCTTTCTATTCATGGAAATAGGCTAAAAGAAATTTCTGAGTTTATATGGCTTTGTTTCTATATCTTCACATTATTAAAACTTAATAAATAATGATTAGAATTCAATAAGAGTACATGTTTTCTGATCTGCACGTGTCCTATTTTCACTTGCATGAAGACAGAAAAAAATCGACCTTCAGGGAAAATCTCTTGATGTTTAACCACAAGTGAGAGAGAGCATTTATTTTGGACTGAAAGGAGCACCTCTTTCATTTCCACACCAAGAACAGCAAAAGTCTCCTCTGCTACAGAATTAAAAATGTCTATTTCATGCACAGCTTGAAAAAGTAGAGCCTTTTTCTAATGTGCCTGCTGGCAGAGTTGGAGAGAGCCTGGTTGAGAAGGAAACTTTATCAGCCAATTTTTAAATGTTTTTCAGATCATTTTACCTTGATTTTTTTAAAGTTTATCATCTTATTAGAATACCTGAAAGAAATGTTAAAATTGTATGAAAATAGGAAAAATTGCAGGATATGAACCCTTCTTTGGGTTCAGTTTAACCTCATGTTTGTATGCTTGAACACAGTTGTGTTCTCACTTTCTTTTTTTGTTTGGTTTAACAAATGATACCAGCTCTGCCTGCAAACAATCCCTGCATCTCCTAAATTAGCAACTGTTCTGGCTGCTCCCATTACCACTTCAGGAGTTTTATTACAGAGCTGTAAAGTTCTTTCTGTGGCACCAGGGTGTCTTTTATTTTTACACCAAGTGGGAAGCCCACAGGGTTTCAGCTGAGCTAATTGTATGCAGGACATTGCTAAGCTGCCAGTGTAACCACGCTGGAGAGTCTTTGCGAGCAAAAACTGCTGCTTGAAGGTGAGCAAAATAAAGATGTGAGTGAAGGAAGAAAAATCCACTGTGTATTTTAAGAGGTACTTCTCATTTCTAGTGTATATATTGTTTAGAAGATATATTGGGCTTTCTTTCAAAAGAAGGATGTATTTTTACCACTTACTTAACAGTCACAAATATAACTCAGCCATAATATATTGCTCCTTACTTCCCTCATTAAATTCAGCCATTTGCAACAGTTCTGCATATTTCTGTATCCAATTATTTCAGTGAGATATGAGCTTTTGTGGTTAACTGGATCTTTTAGATATTTCTAAGATTCTTTTTCTTTTACAAAATGCTGAATGGAAAATCAAATGCCATTTTAGTTTGAATTAAGATTTTAAAATCCAAAGAAAATAAAGTAAATTAAATTAAAAGTTAGCATTTTAACACTATATATTCAATGGTATCAATTTAACATTATTTTAGCAGAAGTGAATTATGAAAGAATAACTCCCTCTGCAGAAACATGCATTTATACATGTGTGAGGCAGCCAAATGAACATTTTGCAGTTGAAAGTCTCAAATATGACAAACCTTTTCAATTAACAAAGTATTAGTTCTGACATTGTTTTTCTTTTCCCTTGCTTAATAAAGTTCAACTCATCACTTCACAGAGATTAGATACACTGAGGCAAAATAGTTGCAAAATAGATGCTGGTTTTGCTCAGGATGCATTTCTGCGAGCAGGGAAGTCCCAGCTGGCACGATTTCATAGACAAAAGTGCAAATTCTGCTGGGTCCCTTGACTTGGAAACTGTCATTGAATTTTTCTCTCTTGTTCATTTGAAGTCTGTCTTGAGTAAGCTGCTTCTGCAACCTGACACACCCTTTCAGTTCCACCAGGTTACAGAGCACCACGTGACATAATACATTTTGACACGTGCAGATGTAACGTGGTGCACATGTCACAAGAAATAAAACAAAGCAGAGATATAATTTTTCTCCTCCTCAGTGGACTCATAATATCCACAGGTGGTTGATTTTTTCCTCATCTGTGCCCTGATTCTTGCTAAAGGACTAGAGTAGCTGAGGGTAGCCCTGAGCAGTGGCAGAATGTAAGATATCCTGGGTGACTGCTGTGTTTTCACACTGTCCCACGTTTCACTGGGTGCCACCCAGCTGTTTGCATTGTGTTAGACTGAAATTCCATCAGGTGAGTTTTCCTGCTTTGTGCCTGGCAGAGAAGTCATACAAGGCATGTCCACAGTGATTTTCAGCTCCCCTCTGTAGACAGCCGTGGCAGCAGTAAGGCCAAGTGGGCGCTGCCACAGCCGGCAGCTGACAGACAAGGTGCTGCTCCCCTTGCTGGATGCAGTAAACCTTTGGGCACGCCTGGGGCTCTACTGGAGCTGTCCTGAGGGTGCTGGGATGCAGGGGGGAGCCATGGGGCTGGCACAATTCAGTTGCTCTCTGGTCTACACTGCCTGAAGCAATAAAGATGTAGTCGCAGCACCGTGTGTCATTTCCTGACATGTGGCAAAAGCAGTAGGAGTGTGTTCAGATATGAAGACCTCTAAGCACTTCCTTCAGGTACCAAAGTGTTACTTAAAGCTGAGACCTAGAGGTGAGAACTACCAGATAGATACACTGTAGTATTTTTCTCTTTAGTACAAAACTTGAGGCAAAAAATACCTTTGTCAGCATTTGAAATTGGTTACTGACTTCACAGGTGCTGGCAAAGGGTGAATTTGCTATATTTGTTTCTTATTGAACACACAACATTTGAGGGGGGAGAAGGAACCTTTTCTTTATCTTTGCAGATGGATAGTGCAACTAACAGCATGAGCAGTAGTCAAATGGTTTGCTGTCTTTTCCTTTTGCTATTTGGGTGCTGAGGTACAAAGTTGAATTTATCAGCAAGTGAGGCTGACAATTTTTTGGTTTTTTTCAGATAGCTGCAGTGGGGAAGCAGTCCCTGCCACAATGCCTCCTCTCATCCTCTCCAGTAATCTCAGCAGTCCCTACATAAGTAGATAGCTAGTTTTTCTAGGTTTAGATATTTTTATCAAAAATATAAATCACTTGATCTTGTTGCCCTTTGTGCATTTGGCAAAATAGTTTAACATATATACATGTGTAAGTGTAAGCAAACACTGTGCCTGTGTGTTTGCTGTTCCTGAACAAAGGGCATTGTCCTGAAGTTAATGGAGTCTCAGTCCTTCCCTCAGATTTTATCATCTCCACCGCAGGTACTTAAGTTGCAGGGAAGAGATGAGATGCTCCTCTCTTGAGAGGTGATAACCAAGCCTGTGGCTCACCTCTCCTGCTGGTTGGTGGTGCCCAGTTTATACACACACATAAACTCATCTGTCTGGGCTCAGTGGGACTGTTAACCAGCCACTTCTGAATTTCTCAGTGTTGGCAGGTGTTCATACACACGTTTGTACATACTTGTGAAACAAGCACTAACATGATTAGGATAAACTTTAGACTCCAGTCTGCTGTTGGTTTGAGCTAGGTAAACAGCTTTACTCTACAGGATTAAACATTTCAAAGACATTGCATGTGAAGGAAGAAAAAATTCATAGAATCATTAGGGTTGGAAAGGACCTCTAAGATCATCAAGTCCAGTCATTTTTATATGTTTTGAAGATAACTTTCAGAATAAATGCAAACCAGCCCAAACAATTTCACTGAAGAAAGAGAATTAGCTAACTGAAATGCTATAATCACTATGAAAGCCAAATGTAGAATCAGTAGACACTGAAAAACTTACCCAGTCATACATAAAACTTCAGAAACAAATTTTGGAAATACACAGGATAAAATCAATTCTTGTAGAAAGAATTTTCTTTTCCCACAGGAAGTAACACCAGCCTGAAAATCACTTCTCTGTTCTCAGAGATGTTTCCCATATGGATTTGAAGACGTTTTAATTTCCATATGTCCTGAGATAATTTCTCAGCCTCTCATCCTGTAGTAATCCAGGATATCAGATACAATTCAGCCAAATGTTAGATGGGACGTTTGTACATTTTCGTCTTGTGAAATTCAGGGGAACTTTTATCTAAACATTAAAATGTATTCCTTTGCTCCCAAAGAAGTTCCATTTAATTTAGCATATCAACTTCTTTCTGGATTAAAATCTTTTCTATGTTACTCAAGGAATCGTTTCAAGCCTCACAAATGAAATTTTTTGAAATATGTATTTTCAAAAGTGTATGAACCTCTGGAATTTTGGTGGGAAAATAATTATCTTAATCTTAGAACGTTCTTCTAGATAAATGTATTTTGAGTGATGAAAAATGAACACCAGTGCTACAAATTTCAGTCATATAGAAGATAACCTACATAAGATCTTTTAAAAAATAAATGCCTGTCATATTTTAAATTAAGCACCCAATTCACCGTGCTTGATCTATAGACCTAATATAAATTGACAAATTATTTTGAAGAAACCTGAAAAAATGCTAATGAGAGGAATATAAACTTGAACACTTGTGTAGGTTCAGTTCAGAAAATTAAAAGACATTCTTTTTTTTTCTAAAAGAGGTGCTGGGTGGATATCAGAATTTTTAACTGGTAACAGATTTGAGCTATTCCTGGGAGTCTGTTTCAGGAAAAGAGTGTTATATTTTGATGGACACACTGTCCAGTGTCACACTGTCACAATGACACAATGTTACACTGTCACAATGTCCACATCTGTTGAGAAGTTTCTCCAATAGAAACCACAAAGATGAGATGGAGGTCAAACATTCTTGGGATAAGGGCCTTCCTCATTATCTGAGACCTCTTGATAGACATATGAGAGCATGAGTTATCAGAGGATAGTGGGGGAAAGTGACATTTAAACAAATGGAGATGAAAAATTGTTTTGATCTCAGTTTCCCACTAGGCAGCTGTAAAAATCTATTGGCCAGCATATGGTGGAAAATGATGAAGACATTCTTTTAACATCCAAAGTTAAAGCAAACTCAAAGAAAAGAATTAACGTTATACACATTCAAAGTATAGGTGGTTTTCCATTCTGAAATCTGCAGCAAACTCTTACTTTCACCAGAGCTCTTTTCAAGAATCTAAGAATCATCTTTATATTGTAAGACATTCACAGTCATAAAGAAATCACCACAAAACCTAATAATTAAATGGAAATTAAAACCAAACCATGATAAAATTCTCCACTAATCATAGAGTCACATTCTCACCAGTCTGGGCCCTTTTAAAAGGAATCAGAGCATGACCAAATATTTCCTGGAACCTTTGCATGCTCTATATGCTGTTTCGTACTTTGAGAGGAGTCTGTTATGTCCAGTGCCTTTTATTTAGCTGGTCACTGAGAAAATGAGAGTGGCTACTACAACACCAATTAAATTTTTCAGTCACTGATCCATTTACTCATTTTTTTTCTGCTCCTGAACTTGAGATACCTTTTAACAACATAAGTTTTTTAAAAGAGGGATGCTACAAGTGTACTGGTGCCAGTGCAGATTCCTCTGCAAGCACAGGAAAGTCTCAGGGGCAAAAATGATAAAGCTTTTTCCTGTATATAGATACATCTGGTTTTTCCACAGGTTCTGATGCATTTCTGTTGGTGGCCCTGAAGCTGCCATTGTGCCTCCTGTCTGACTGAGCTAGAGATGGTTGTTGTGGCTCCTTTAGCTTTCCAGTTAAAATTGTTGTTAGTGTATCCCAGATTCACTAAAACTTAAACACTTTGGAAAAGAAGACATGGTTTGGTTTGCCTTCAAGAAATAGATCTTGTTCAAAGAAATTAATAAACTAAAGGCTCTAGTTGTATTCTCAGCAGGATTTCAGGAGCTGGCCCACTGAAGCCACAGGCAGTACAGACAATTTTGCACCCAAAAGGGATCACATCAACAGGGAAAGTTAAGCCAGGTTCATGTTCAAATTCTACATGATTCTTTTTAGGTCAGCTATGTGATATGTGGTATACCCTGTCCAAACTGTGCTGTGCAGGACAGTTAGGCTGCTTGGGGCTCACTCATAGTATCTAGTGGTACCTCTGCAATTCCAGGGTCTCAGTCTTCATCAAAAGTGTGGTAAAGACTAAAGGAAAGGAGCAGTTCAACTTTAGAAAAGACAGATGGACTTTTTCAAAACCTCAGGAAATGTTTACTTGAATTTTCTTTATTAGGGTTTGAGTTGCAACACCAGGGTTGTTCAGAAAGAAGCACAACACATTCATTATACCATTGTACTCTGTGCTGATAAATATGCAGAAAAATGCTATCTGTTTAATCTGTGAGAGCATTCAAATCTTCTGTAATACTTGGTAGAAATACTGGGCTGAATAATAATTTGCACTGCAGGAAAATAAAGTAAGTCTCACAGCAGCTGTTGTGATCTTCGTAGTAAAAGCAGGAGAGTTTGTGCAGATGCTCCAGTCTTACGAGCCATAGAGGCAGCTGTATCAGAGGAAATACCAATACATGGTTTTGCATATTTTCTTCTCACTTAATCACAGCTACAGTAGCATTAGTTTTCTGCCCATCACCCTTTTCTTCCCCACTGTTTCCTGTAGTGCATCAACACCACCCAACTTCTCCCTTCCATTAGCTGACAGCACTGTACAGAAAAATAGCAGCATTTAAATACATCCACATCTTTCCAAAAACTGAATTTTGCTAATGAATCTTTCTTCTCATAAATAGGACACCAGAAGTTCCCCTACCTTCTGTACTCGTTCATGTCTCAGCCAAAGAAATAGGTTGCATGCACTTGTTGTTTGCCAGAGCAAGGAGGACAGAAGCAGCTTGCTCTTGCTGAAAGGGAAAGAAAAAGTCTCCTCAAAAGTGCATAGGTGGCATTTGTTTCACCGGTTTGGGCAGAGGTGTCAATATCAGGAACTTAAAAATGATGTGTTGGTTTGCACATACGAATGACTAATAATTTTTTCAACATAGGAAGTTAATAGGTGTATTATTATCTTCCTGTAAGGAGACAGGGGGCAGCTAAGTAATCAATAAAATATCATTCCCTAGTGGAGCAAGCCTCAATCGATTCTTCTTTGCTTATCTACAGTAAAGGATAACTCATGAAAATTACCTATTGTCAGATATATTCTGCTATCTTATGCTGATACAGCTTCTCATGATTTCCCATTTGAAAGTATCTCACAAAAAAGTGTATTTCAAGAGAAGATATTTGAGGGTGGTGATCCAAGTTAACTCCAATCTCCAGGAGAGGGAGGAATTGTTAAACAAGATGTGTATGTTGGAATTCAAACCAAGAGAACAGTAGCAGAGTGGGAAGTGGGTGAGGAAGAGCAGAATGAGAAAGAGGAGGGAGGACAGCTGATCCTTGCCAGTGGATAGAAATTATTGCCATGCTCTCCTCTCGGTCCAAGTTCCCATTGCACTCCTGTGATGACTTCTCATACGCTGTGATTCACTCACACATTTTGTAAATAGAAACAGCATTTAACTCACTTATGGGAAAATGTTACAGAAAAACATTCCTATGTCCACGTTTTCTTATGAGGTGAATTGGCAACAAACTTTAACACAAATGCTTGGCACCACATTAAATAGAAAAGTCAGAGTAAGTAGTGTACTAAGTCACATAATATTTATCACATGCTGGTAATTTTTTTTCATTCTATCTCTAATGGAAAAAAAAATTAATACTTGTGAGTTTTTAGTTTCTTTGGTTTTTTGTCCTTTTAAATAACACAGGTCTATCCTACTGCACCTGTATGAGAAAAGACAGGTCACAGAGCAGGAATGTCTGCAGTGGCTGTTCTGTTTCATGCAGATCTCTTCTTCAGTCTGAGATTATTCCAGCAAAGCTCTGTCTTCTGCATAGGTGAACTTTCGCCATATGGTAAGGATTTCTTCTGCCAGCCTTAAATCTCTGCCTAATTTTTACAGACAGGAAGAGAAGGAGATACAGGGAAGGGCTTACTGGGAGACAAGTGGTTAGGGGACAATACTCCTCTGCTCTCTATCAGGGTTTTCTAAAGACTCAGTTTTACAGCCAAATGTGTTGCTATTTTCCATTAAATAAGAGAACACTCATATGTAGGATGAAGCCACCATCTGCCAGGGAGGGACACATTCAACTATCAGTCTGATAGAGCAGAACACCTTACTCAAAAGTCTTTGAGTATTTCCTTCACAGTTCTTTTTCACCTCTCCTCGTGAGGTTTATTTTTAAGAAGCCATTATTTTCTTCATTATGTGATATTGATCAAAGACAGAGACTGACTTTAATTACTGGTATTTGATATCTTCTTGTCAAATTGTGTTCACAGGAATATTGCCAGTGCTTGCTCTCATGGCACCTCATGAGCTGTCTTAGGGGTTACTTGAAGATGTTGATTTGGACTGGAGAGCTCACTGATCATTGTAAAACTTAGTAAAAATTCTCATGCCCCTAGAGTTCCTGGGGATGAGAAGTATACTGAAAAATGAAGCACCTAGGTCACCTGCAATCACCTGAAATTGGTTTGCTTATTCAATAGATTGAAGTAAAGGACTACTGAAAGTGAAATGCAGCATAAATACAGGCCTTGGAAAACTATTAACTGTGAAATAGTCACAGAGAAAATAATGGCATTTTCCTTGATCCTACTCCTGGCTCATACTCTTTTCACTTGGGAGATCCCCAGATCTCCCAGACAGGGAAGCATTAATGCAGCAGACATTGATGGGTTGGAAAGCACTCTTTCCATGTGTGTCTCCACTGGATAAACTTGCTCAACACCACTATTTCCTCATAAGAATGCCTAAACTTCTTCTATTTCCTGTGTTGAAATCAGCTCTCAAATAAAATTTCTCATAGTTAGTATTTCTTATATATTTTTTCTCTTGTTATTGTAGTGCTTAGTACTAAAGGTATGGGAGAGAGAGCATAGGCCACACCGGAACTGCTACACCATTCCATGAAATGACTTCCAGAAATCAGAGCTTCCTATAGAAAGATAAAGAAGCATGCCAGTTTTTCAACTGTTTGGATCCATACATTTTGTCTGTGGTGTGTTGGCTAGTCAATGATTGAAGAGTCAGAAAATTATTTGTCTTTGGAAGATGGTCCATTAAAAACGCACTTTAGTTAATTAAAAAAATAGATTGTGCTTTTTCTTGTATTATTTTAAAATATTTTCTTAAATAAGAATCCTGTAATTAGGTTAGTTAACATAATAAAATGTAGTGGAATAAAGTGCCTTAAAGGCTCAAAGCCAAAATCTAAAAACGAAGACTGTATCTATTTTTATTTCAGAAATGACTAACCTCTCAGTTCATGTCTTTACCAGCTGTGGTTGTGCAGCTGAATGGGAAAAAAACCCAGATATTCACAATATGAAAACTTCCTCTCATAGTTCATGAACTCACAAATGTGTATGGTAGGAAAGTCATCTGTTTCTGTCACAAATGGGAAACATAACCATCAAATAAATGCAGCTTGAGATCCAGGCCAGAATTTTTTTACAGCAGAACAGATCTAGGGGCACTTCCCAGGATCCAGGCAAATCCCAAGATACAGGATAGTATATTTTCATTAATATTGAAGTTGGTATGATTTTCATTTACAAAAATGCATGCAGTTTCTCATAAACACATCATAAAAATATTTGTGAAACAGTTTTTAAAAACAGTTGGATTATACCATTATTATCTTTGTTATTATGGTTCAGGAGAAAAATGGGAATTGTAATTAAAACAACTGCCTTTCCAAATGTTTACATACACTGCCTTTTGGATACTGTGGTCACTCGTGTGTAATAGGGACCTGAGAATTCACAAAAGTGGGCTGCTAACAATATCTAAATAAAATCAGCTCAGATGATGACTCTTCCTACACATGTTGATTACTCTTCTAATTTGAAAATAACATAACCCCAAAATACAGAGAGTATGTCTGCTCACATGTACTTGCACAGAAACTTTTCCAACAATGACGTTTTTCTGATTCCACCACAGCAATATCAGGGACTTTCCTGGGCAGGAGCTGCAGCTCTCCTGCCCCAGCTGTCCTTGGCCAGACACTTTATTCTGTTTCTTCTGGCACCATCAAAATAAGGCTCTGTCATCACAGGGGGGGCACAGGTGCACCATCGCTTCTGATGGGGTGGAGATGTTCCCCAGGACCCTGCACCCTCTTCACAGCAGGCTAATCTCTGCTCTCCTCCCAGACTCTCCAGACAAGCCTGTGCTAGGTTTTTCATGCCACACATACTGAGCCCTAAATAAAATATCCTACACTTGAGTTGACCCTTTCCACTTCAGGTGGGTATGGGCCTGATTTTCTGTTTCCTTTAACACGTTTACCTCACTTCCAATTCTGGATCACTTCTGTCTTCAGTTCCCCTGGTTCCTCTGTTATTACAGACCAATTGAATATTTTCCCCAAATGTGAAACTTATGATGCTTTACTTAAATGGTTCCCCACACTATGAGGCTCTGATTATATTTCCAACTTCCAACTTTATAACTTTCCTGCCCTGAAGACTTTACTGTGGGCTACAATCACATGATAGTAATGATTGCATGTCCAACAAATCCTTGACTGAAGACTGAAGAGTATAGAGTCAGCCAAGCTCCCTAAATGGACCTGAAAAGTGATTCAAGTCCTTTCCATACTTCTGTGAGTTTAGTTTTTTGGGAAAGTTCTCACACTGCAATAAGCCATCTATACTTCTACAGACTGGATACAATTCCATGCCTCCAAATGAGTTGGATTAAAAACAGACTTTACCATGGTATTGCCTGGTATAACTGATTTACATTAGTAGAAAACTAGAATAAACTTAAAAATAAATGCACAAAACAAGAAAGCAATTTTCAACCCAAACTAACATCTGCTGTGGTTTTATCTTATTAAAGGAAAATGAGAAAGCCAGGTTTTAAACATGTTTTCACATGCACAAAGCACTGTCTTCAGATATGTTTTGGTTTGGAACTACAGAAGTTCTGGTCCATTATTGCCAATCTAACCTGACTTGTTGTCTATTGTATACTTAATATTTGTCTCCAAAATTTTTCTAATCAAAAAACTTCTAGTTTATCATGCAGAAAATGTAGCCATAATTACATCATTATCGTCCACAGTGGGCTGTAAAAGAGCTTTACAAAATGAATAGGCAGTATTGTGACCAAAGTATCTATGGAAGTTCCTTTATTTACGGAGAAAAATACCCAGAAGTTTTAATGTTTATTTGCTCTCAGGCAGCCTAAAGAAAATTTAAGTGGGTGTCAGTTTAAAAGAACCCCAGGAGACAGGACATTGGTTTCCCTACACAGATGTCCCTTAATCCCTGCAGTTTTTCTGTGGGAACTGAAGAAACAGGGTCTTGTTCTCCACCCACATTATACTAGTAATCTTCAGAATAAGAAATTTTGCAAAATAAAGAAACAAATACCTAAACAAAACCAAAACTCCAACAACAGCCTAGTGAAGCACACAATGAAACCTTCCAAGTTAGGAAGCATGGACTTGTGTTCACTAACAAAATCATTCCCTGTCTAATCTCAAAATGAATGCTCCTTCATCTCCTTCTCAAATAGAACTTCAAAAGCTGAAACTTTAACATAGAGGAGAAAAACCTTCAGAAATTTCTGGTTAGAGAGAGTAATACTTGACTTCATAAACAGCTATTTGGGTTTATCTTATTTATACACTGCACACAGACCAAAAACCCTTACAGTGACTGAGTTAGTTTTAATGCATTATTAAGCAGGTGATACTGCTTGACTTCTGTTAAAAAATATTCTCTTCAAAAGGTTTACTTATTTTAACAGCTTAGAGATTTATTATATTGTCATTCAAATTTGAAGGTTTATGAGGTTTTCCTGTTTATTTTGAAAGAGTTTTTAACATCATTCCTTAACTATTTGTGGCCAGAACTGAATTTTTCAGAAGCATATGTGAGTAAATGATCATATTATGAGTTGAGATACACTCGTCTATATGCACATGAGTATTTACTATTTCACATCTGGGAAAAACAAAATAAAGGGAGAAATATTTATTCAAAGAAAAAGAAAATAAAGTATTTGATTTACTGTGTGAATGAAAATTTTCTTTAAAAAGAGGCAATTTTAAAATATTATTTAGGGATTATGAGAGCATAATAGAAGAAGCAAAAAAGCTAGCAAGGTGGAAAATGTTAAAAGGGACAGAAACGAGAAAAATCTCTCTTGCCAGATTACTCAAAGCAGGCAGGAAAACTTAGTAAACGTTATTCAGGAAAGGCAGATTTTGAGAAATCATTCTGTTCTGTATTAGGAAACAGGCAGATATGGCCCTTCTCTAGCTAAGGGCAATCACACAAACACTTTGAAATGTCAAGCTAGTCTAAATAACCTCTGGGAAAGATGTTTTTCCAAGCAGGTGCTTAGCTACCCATATCTGTGAGGTGGCCGGTGAGCAGGAGTTGCTCATCCTGGCTCAGGAGGACTCAGAGATGCAGCCTGAAAGCCTGGGGTACGTCTGAGACCCAATGGCCACTGAGGGAGGTTCTTGTCTGCCTCTCCTTCTCTGCCTCTGCTCCTGTCTCTCAGCTCTGCACAGCCCACAGCACTCTCAATATCCTTCTACAATCCACTTCCAACAGTACAGCAGAAAACTGTCTGGTTTGTATTTTTGCAAGTTTTTTTCTTTTGCTGGATTAGTGAGCTTTGTCATCTCATGGAAGTTCAGAAAGGGACCATAGCTGGCACCATGTAATTAAAGAACGTAAGCAGATGGGATTTTGAAGGTAAAGGTGTTGGAAGGGGAAGGCTGAGATTACCATCTTTCAGCAGCGGTGGCCAGAGGGAATCCTATGACTCTCCCTCTCCTCATTCTTCTGCAGCTTCATCCTTGCTAAGAAATATCCCAAGGCTTTGCTGGGCTACCCAAGAAGCACTGCTGCAGAGTTCAGACTGCAGCATGTGGGCTGTGTGTATCTCACATGGTTTGCAGACACCAATTTTCAAAAATTGCTCAGCCA
This sequence comes from Illadopsis cleaveri, assembly GCA_013399915.1. NCBI lineage: Eukaryota > Metazoa > Chordata > Aves > Passeriformes > Timaliidae > Illadopsis > Illadopsis cleaveri. The sequence goes on along the minus strand of VXBB01019583.1, from coordinate 440,614 downwards.
GCAAACCTAGAGGAATAAACTGAACAGGGAATCAAGACGAAGCTCCACAGAAAAGGATCCCAGACACAATATTCATATTGGTCTGCAGCTAGACATAGACTGTGCCCTTCAGACCTTGCTGTCACTGAAAGGGAGTCAGACTGTAGCCAGGAAGAGAGGGGATTTAGTGAATGAAACAGTTTTCAGACATCTACTGAGTTTCCTGCTCTTTTTTATGCTCATATTTAACCAGGGCTTATTGTTTAAATGCATTCAAACAGACATTTACAGATGCTGGTTAAACTCAGCAGTGCAGCAAACATGCATGTCAATCATGCTATCTCCTATTGAAGTATGCTCAATCCTTCCTTTTCTCTCCTCCATTCTCTGATCGAATCACTAGCCTTTGCAGATGGCCTCTTCTCAGCATTTAAACAAGGTATCTTTCCAGTTACAGGCACCCACTAATTCCACAGCAGTTTCAAGGGCAAAATATTGGAATCACAGAGTCCAGAGCAGGAATGAGCATTACGATATCCATGGGCAGAGACTCAAAGAAAAAAGGAGCCCTCCTCAGCCTTCTGGAAATTTTCCATATCATCCCATTACATCAAGAGCCTGATGCCAGTGCCCAAAAAACTTTAAAAAGTGGTTGGTAAAAGTAACTATGTAGATGTAACAAGATTTGCTGAGACATTTGACATACTTGTTCCCATTGACAGCTATTTGTTTAGACTTGTCTAATAAAACCATCCAATATGAGATTTTTTGGTCCAGTGTACTGTTAACTTTTCACTTGGGACTAAAGCAGGAGGTTTTTATTCAATCCCTTCAGGGAATTGAAGCCATCCGGCCCAGTAATGAATATTCACATCAACGAACAGGAAAAATTATGGTGAAAAAAATTCGCAGAAGACAATGAGCAAAGATAGGCTGGGAAAGTTGAAGCAAAGTGTATTCAGATAGAGTTAAATGCAAAATATGTCTAGAGACTATGAATATAAACCCCAGCCCAGAATAATAGACTAAATCTTGGAAAGCAGTGACACTCAAGAATGTATATTTTTTAAAAGTTTTTGAATTAAAGAGGCAATGAATTCAGTTCATTCTGAGAAGAGGTGACCTGAATACTGCGCACAAATATCTGCCACAAAAAGGAAGAAATGCATATTGCAGATTCTTTAACCTTGTGGAAAATCCATAAGAAGAACAAGTGCCTGGAAGCTGAAGCCTGGGAAATTTAAATGAGGCATGTTAGAGAAACCTTAGATGAACATTAGATGTTATTAAATGAACAACTAGAATGAGTTGCTTTTGAAGGTCATGTACTTATAGTCACACTTTTCCTCCAAATAAAGAATTGATGGCTTGCAGCAGGATAGACTCTAATTAAATTCAAGTCAGACATTAGTAATTGTCAGAGCACTGGGTCAACGTGTTTAGCAGGTCATGAGGCAGCAGTATCTGATGGTCCTTTCTGCTTTAAACTTCATGAATATGTGCACAAAGTTGAACACAGTGGCTTGCATTTTTAAGTCTACATTCCAGTAATTTTTATCTGCTTTATCTTACAGTATTTTCCGCAGTGTGGCCCAGTATCTTTGGAAGTGATACTGTAGTATGCAGATACCTGAATATATAATTAACATGTAGGTGCCAAAAAAATTCTTGCATGTTTCAATATCTAGACATCATTAAAAGATCTTTACAGAAGGAATAATACAGGAAATGTGACTTGTAGTCATTAATTCTGAATTTCTTTGGCTTGTCACACATATAGAAACACCTCTGGAAGGTAAGGAACTCTCATGGATCCATTCTAGATTCTTCCTCATGTTGCAGCCTTTGTCTGCATTTACATATTATTTTTGAAAGGAAAAAACAAGGATTTGTAAATTTGAATAAAATATTTACTGCATTCAACCTTTCAGATGCTGCAATACCTGTTCTTACAAAATTACATGGCTTATGTGGGCACGTCCTTGTGGGTGATAGAAATGGGACAAGGGAGATTCTGCAACCTCTCCCCAGCACCAGGAAAAGATTTACTTCCTTCTCTTCCTTCCTTCCCTCTGGGTAGCGCTGCTACCAGACTCCTGGTGGCAACGTCACCTGTTCTCACTTTGTCTGAAATACCCACAGGGATTCACAGGCTTGCCTTTCACATGAGTTTTGAATTCCTGATCAGAGGGTCGATGTTCTTTGCTAATCTATTCTGTCTGCATTTCGATACAGGTTGACTCATGCTTTCCCATTTGAAATCAGTGTTCTGCCATGACCATCTGCTTCATTACTTTCTTCTGCTTCATAAATATGAAAGAGACAAAATAACTCCAAAAATAATGCTAAATGCAAAAGGAGAGATTGCCCTAAGATTATTCTGTAAGACTCATCCTGACATAATAAAGCAGAAATTTAGGGCCACTATGATTTATTATATCCAACCAACCATTTTCAGGACAATGCCTTAACATAACTGGCACTAGAATATGAGCTGACGTGTTATTTGATAGCAATTGATTCAAATATATTTTAAAATGAAGCTTACTGCCTTGCTTTACTAGCCTGTCTCTGCTTTGTCTATACTGGGGCTTTTTCTGTTCTGAGGCTTTCTGTTCCTCAGCTGCACGTCAGTGCTAACACATTTAGCAGCATCTTTGTGTTATAGCAAGTCTCAGGGGGCTGGGCCAGTCTGGGGTCATTGATTTTCTCAGGGCCAGGATCTTACCCAGTGTTAACAAGAGCTTCACATCTGGCATTACTGTTGAACATGGCTGCTGATGTGCAGGTTTCCTGTCCTCTTGTTTCTTGACAGACTGGGGCAGGTTCTGATGCCAGCAACCAGGATTTTCACAGCAAGTTCTCGGCACTAAACACTGCTTGAGTGAAGAACAAATCTGGCTATGGAGTTGCCATGCACGTGCAATTTGTGAACCAGAAATTGAGTTAAATGGGTTGCCTTTCCTTGTCACTTCAAAATTAGAACAGCAAGGTAATAAATAAAATAGGTCATAGCGTCATTCATAAGCCACATATATATGTATGTCAGAATTTACCTGCATGATTCTCAGGTAAATTGAATTCAATTCTATTACTCCCAAACTTATTTGCAAAACTAAACTGCTGTTGACAAAAGGAAATAGAAGAGCTTTTGCTTCATTTTGACTTATTGCTCACATCTGATTCTGTTCTTCACTGAGAAATCTTGCTTATTGTTTTTAACACAATTAGAGAAAATCTGTATTTATTGAGAATTTTCCTTTCATTTCAGTGGCTCATAATTCTACTTCATACTGTAAAAGGAAACCCTTTCCTTTGAAGAAAATGTTTTGGGCTGTTCTTCTCCAGAAAGAATGACAGACTTCTTGGGTTAGGATACTGTGTGTGCAACTCCAATGGATGGATGGTTTATCTCTCAGCTCATGGTTTCATAAATTGATACATGCATAAATATATGTATGGATCCACATGTGCATGTATATGTAATGATATGCAGCGCATATACAAGTCTTCACTTGCTAAAAATAATGAGTGGTCAGCCTCACAATTGTACCAAAAATTCCTGCTACAAAATCTGTCTCAGTCATTGGCTTTTTTTCTGGGACCTGCTCTGTTTTGGAGAAATTGTTGAGAGATGTCTGTGTTTGTTGGGCTTTTCTGTTGTTTTCTGTAACTGTGCAAACTTAACGTCACATGCAGGATAGAACAGTTGGGGCCCAGGGCTCAGGAGTTGAGCTCTATTGGTTTCATACTGCATTCACATGCAGTCCCCTTCCTACAACTGACATTCATTTTATTCATCCCACACACCAGCTAAAAGAAAGATTTGTTCTCTTCATGAACACTGGGAAAATTGTCACTAGGGAATTCTTAATCAGGTACCAGAATCAGCTATCCAAATTATAAAAAAGGAAAGCATTTGAGGCTGGTCATATCTCTGATTTCCAGGAGGCCCTACAAGTATTTCTGTTCAGGATGGGAAAAGATCAAAATGCCATTTAGATGACTGATGTTAAACCTTCTATCTTGTAGTCTTGTAAATGAATTGCTGCCTCACAGGCACTTCATGTCATGAAAACATTTTACATTCAACTGGAAAAATTGCACATTTAACTTCAAAGTTACAACCTGCCTCGGGTATTAATTTGTCAGGTCCACACTGGAACTGTAGAAATGTCAAGAGAATTGGCTCAGGATAGGACTATCATGCCCCACAAACTATTCCATCTTGTTTGTAGTCTCTACTGCAGATATTAAATCAAAATTTCCTGTAATTTAGGTAAACCCAGATGCCTGAAAATCACTGAAGAATGTTTAGCTTGCTTGAGCAAGACTACTGGGTAGTATTACAAAATGAGGAGCTATTACGTTGTACTACTGCCAGCTTGGTCTATTGCTTTTAAATTGGTTTAGTATGCACAAATAGCTACGGAGCCAGGGCATGTTCCTCAAACAGATAGTTATTTAATCTCCTTTAAATTAAAAAGAAGGCTGTGAAGTTGGTTTTATTTTTGAATCACTGTGGTAATGAATGCTTGCAAAGAGATAAAGGCTCCAGTAATACAAGCATAAGTAATGCCCAAGTGATTTAATTCACTGACTTTACAATGTTCCTGCTGGTTACAGAACCATTTGGCATTAACATCGTCATTGCTTTTAGGGACTGCTGAGAAATGCAATAAAACACCTTACATTTTATGCCAGTTTCAGGCGTCTGTGATTCAAAATCAGTGAAAAGGATTTCCCCATTTTCCGCTACTTTTTTTAAAATGCCAACAATCAGATGATGTGTGGGGCAGGGTAAACAAAGCAAGCCAAGGTAAACCTGATGGATACATGGCATCTGGGGGCAGTCTGCTGGTAACTGCTGAAGGATTCACCTTTCGTGAGCTTAAGGTAGCATTTTCTTTATTTGGCAAGGATTATTCCATAAAGACAAAGCCTTTACAAACAAAACTCCACTCAAGTAATGTATGGGTGATCTTTTGATCACAACAGAAACTTGATTTTGCTTACAGTATTTTGCTACTGAAATAATATTCCTGATTAAAATGCATGCAGAGAACTGATTAGAAAAAAAATATTGTGAAGCAGTGGTTTATTCTCAATATTTACTGAAAAGTTTTCTTCTTGGTATTTGGTGACTTATCACTTCAAATATGTCTTTACCTTAAAAATTATGATGACATAGGAGCTGCAGTTAACTTTAAATCATACATAATCTCTTAAGGCTGTGATTCAGTTTATTATGTTTGTTTATAGCACCATTGCTTCAAAATTGTTTTATTTGATCAGTCTTTGCATTTTACAATTTATGTTTAACATTTAGTAAGATAAACTCTTTTTTTTTAAATTTTCCCAACCTAAATTGAAAAGAGAAAAGATGTATTAGTAATTCAAATCTCGTGTTACTGATCATTGCTATACGGTTTCTCCCTAACAACTTGATATTATGTGTGAGATAATTCTGAAATATTTATGGGCTAAATATCTCTGAAAACATACATTAAATAGGAATGTGGTGCTATCACCATTATTGGAGTAAAATATTCTTGTTAAATGTTTCCAATAAATCAGTCAACGAAGCGGTTATTTAAGTTCTACGATCTAATGTCTTCTGCTACTTTTAATTAAAAATGTACCTAATCATGTAAACATTATTACAAGTAAAACATTTTTTACTCATGAGTTTTTAAGTGTCAGCAAACACATCTGGAACTTTGTTTAATAGATGATAGAAGTGTCCAAATTTGCCAAGAACAAAAATACAGACAGCAAATTTCAGGAGAAGGATAGGGTCTTGTGTTTACTTGGAGCAGTTTGTAGAGGTTATAGATAACATATTGAAGTCTTCATTTAACCACCAGCAGTAGACCATTAATTTAGCAAGGTAAGTGCTTTCAGAGAAGGCCAGATATTCTGAAATTCCAAATGACGTGATTTCTACATTTTTGGCATTTTCTATTTAAAAAAGTGCATAACAAAACCAGCTGTATAAGATAGCATTTAATGACTATGCCTGCAGCAAATTGAGTAGCTGTTAGTCCTGTGAGGCTTTTACTGGTGACACCAAGCCAGAAGACAATGCTGACTTCCCACAAGGTTGACTAACCACTTCAGCTTTTGTTCAGGGACATAGACATACTGAAATGTGTTAATCTGGAAGTGTGCTCCAGTGGGACATTGAAAACCCAAACTCAGGGAAAGAACAGGTTTTTGCCACAACTGCTGTGCATCAGAGCCCCAGCTCCCTGCTGTTTCCTGGAGCCAGGGCAGCAGCTGGGTAGGTGTTGGGGCTGGCTCATGGCGTGAGTCTGAAGCAAGATGTTGAATCCACACCAAGAAATTCATCAGGGTACAGAGATACCTCAGCTAGCAAGAGAACTGGGCTGTAGAGATGGATGAAATGGTGATTTGGAGAAGCCAACATGGAGCTGCATTTATTTTTCTATGTTGTAGTTCTTGAGGTATTACAAAAATTGTATTTGCTGCTAAAAGGAAAACTGGATCTTTGTTGGATCCTGCCCTTAACCTGGCTGCTGTTCCCACTGGGACCACTGAGGATCTTGCCATAGTTTCTTTTTCTTTGATATAGGGATGAGCTCTGTGAAACTGAGAGGGGAAACAGAGGCTTCCTATTGTCAAGAATCAGCAGCACAGTTAGATCAAAGTGATTATCTGGCTGGGCTTTGCCTGGAAGGACCACCCCACCATAAAAGGAGGCACAGATCAATCACACTGAGCATCTGTATTTTAGAGGAAGTGCTTGCATTAAGATTTGCATTTCTCTGAGGCTTCTGTACAACTAATAGGTGAGAGAGACATGTCCAGAGTGTGATTTAACTATTTCATAAATTAGCTAATCCAGATCCATGCAACTCTAATGTTCAGCCAAATTGCATTCAGGTAGGTCATGAAGAAGTCAGGATTTAAAAAAAGATATGTAAAATAAGGTTCCTAAGTATCTTCTCATCGTTTTTTCCTGTTCCTTTTACAAATTCTTATCTAAGTAATTGTTTACTTGTTATGCCTTTTATCACCTAAGGGGAACAGTTTTGATACCACTGAAAATTTGCCAGAAGAAAACTCAGTTAGGGTCTATTAATAATTTGAGAAGTATTTTGAATGGACTTTTCAACAGATGATTGTTCCATTGCTGTATTCATTGTCAGCCTTTCTTTCACTTTCCTGAACAGAAAACCTTATGGTGTTAGTTAATGTTCATTTTGTAAAGCTTCCTTGAAGTTTGCTGAATCATTGGCCCTCAAATTGGAGGGGAGTAGTAAGAATAACGGTTGGTTACACTTAGCAGAAATAATAGAATTTTCATTTAAATATTGTTTAGATTGTATTGTGACTGATGGCACAATAGTGTCTCTGTGCAAACAATGTTTAATATTTAACTAGAAACTGTTAAGAAATTTCAAATTTGGGTTGTAAAGCTCAGTGTTTTGGGAGCAAATTCTAAAATACTATTTGATAACCTACAATTTTATTCCTGGATTAATAATGCATCAGCACTGTCTTCAAGTGAAAAAATAGAGCTTTGTTCAAAGCACTGATAGGCAGCACGGTATGGGGAATGTTGTCAGACTTAAAGCACGCAACTTTATCAAACAGAGAGTAAACCCATGTTGTTACTGCTCTGCACAGGAATGCCACAATCAGAGCAGAATCTCTGTTTAGAGAAAGGCATTTAAAGGCACCAAAAAAGCTTTGTACACCAGCTTCAAAGTGAAGCTGCATTTAATTTAAAGGCCTGTTTGGTTTTCTAGAACAGCTCTTAATCTATTTCTATGGGATGCTCTCCTGATAACCTGCAAAGTGTTTTCTGCCTACACTTAGTTATATTTGTGTTCAGTATAAGGATTGCAGTGAAAAGATTAGAAAGAATTGGGTTCTGCAGGCAAACAATGAAACGAATTCTTGGGTTCATATGGATAGTTGGAGAATGACGTCCCTTTTTCAATGTAAAATTTCTGCTCATCTGCAGTTCCTGAGGAGTGATCTTTTGTCTGGGTGATGACAGTTCTGGTCCTTGTGCCTGTCTGTAACAGGACCCACCAAGGTGTTCTGCCCAAATAATCCCTATCGTGCCATGGAGGGAAGTCAACAGCTCAGCTCCCACCTGGCACTGATTTGTGATTTCGATGACGTTTTGTGCTTGTGGGTCCATGTTTGAGCTGTGGACCTCCCTGCTGGCATCTTCTTTAGCTTGCAGGTCTCTCTAGTTCAAATGCACTGGCTTCAAAATTAGCATCATTTGCCCTAGACACTCCAGTGTATCCCTGTGAGTTGCATGAGCAACATGCAAACAATTTCAATATTTTTATAAGATTGTTTTCTGGTTTTTTTCCTGAGGCACAATGCTTACTGTAATAAACCAGAATGCAGCCTAACATCTACTGTGATAAGTTTTCAGTGAAAGTGTTCAGAAATCATCAACATACTATTTGGTGAAATGAAGTTTCATTTCGGCAGAGAGTTAAAGAAGGCTGTGAACTATCTACTCTGAAATTACCCTGAAGGGTGACAGTTTATACATAACAAAACTCTTTTACTAGAGGAACATAAACTTTACTCAAAATCTACGGACCAAGTATCACACTTTCATTGTGAATAGGGGTTACAGAGGGAACAAAATTCTCATTAAGTTACTTCTATTTTTTACCTACTGCAAAATTAAATAATGAAGCTAAATCTAATCTCCTTCAACTACAAGAAATCAGAAATGCAGAGAGCATTGCATTTCTTATGACATTAATAATAAGTGCTACAATATTTATAAGTTTATACTTGTGTAAATATATGTTCAGCTGCTGACTAGTAATTATATATGCAACTATATTTAGCTACTGACTTCACAGAAATAAAAGACAACTTTATATGAACAGGAAAATCAACATCATAGGGGTGTTTTGTGTCACTCTATGAGTGCTCTCCTGGAAGTTAGCTTATAAGCATCTGACTATATGTATTCTTAATTAGTAATTGTGCTTTCAGTGCTTTCATCTAAAATATATTGATTTTCTAGAAAATTTACTTGAGTAAATTGCCATATTTAGCAGTCTTATCCTCTCAAATTCTTTTTCAAGCCATGGGAATTATTTCTTGCTGCGCTAAGGCAGCAGGGTTTTCTCTCTTAATTCTTATCATTCCATTAAGTAAACCTGCTGAGCAAATAGCTGCTATTATAATAGTGTAGATTTTCTGCTGCTCCATTGGAGTGAAAATAAGGTTGCTAATTGACTTATATGTTATAGCATTTATCCAGCATCTTGAGATAATCCAGTCCCTATTCAGGTGTTTTGGTTTTTGCCTATAAATACCCAAAAAAAAGGAAAAAAAGTTACCATATCAGCAAGAAATTCTGGTTAAACAGGAATGACCCACACAGACTGTCACTTCCTAGTCAGGACAACTGTCCTCCAAAGGAGAGTTTCATTCTTACTCTCAGAGTTTCGCTTTGTAGGATACTTCTCTACTTCGTTTAATTTCTTTTATATATTCTAACATTGCTGATCACTCCATGATTTTTAGGCAAGGCTTTTAAAAGAGTCAGATAAATGTATGTGCTCAAATCACACTCATTTTTGCACTATATGAGTGAGGCTTTTCCTCACTGGAATTTTCATGCTTCTCTTTAAGTCAGCAAGAAATACTGGTTTTTTGGAGTAAGAACTAGCCAGAATGAACCTGGTTTTTTTTCACCTCAATATCCAGACACTGCAGAAGAAAGAGAAGGAAATACACTATGATCTTCCACTGCAGAATCAGTGAAGTGCAGAATGAAATTCCCTATCAGCATTCCTCACTGAAGACTAAGCTCTGTAAGAGATTCTGCTACCACAGAGGCTGTTTCCCGATATAATTTCAGCTGCTAAAAAGGATTAACTTTTTTAATGACAGCATTTGCACCAGCTTTTCAGTACAAGGCCATGGATATCAATCCCTTTTCTCTCTTCATTCAGATGGTGTCCTATAAAAAGAAGACTGCTGTCTTTTGATTCAGAATTTCCTTTGTGATGGGCCCTTTAGGAATCCAAAGATGATCACTGTGGTGCACTTTAGAGGACAAGCAAAAGTTAAAACAAAAAGCAAGGCCTTGGGATTACTTAAATCCTCATTAACTTTAATAAAGGTTTTGGGTTTAGATGTCTGATGTATAAAGTTTTGGATTTATATCTTAAGGGACAAGAGAGGAACCGAAAAAAGCAGAACTGTAAGAATTCAACATTAATAAATGGACATTTCAAAATAAGGTTAAAAATAAAGATGTTAGTTTCAGAACAAAACACAAATACCAGAAATGCAAGAGGTATTACTTTCACATTGCATAGACAGAGGATAAAGAAATTTTTTTGGAGTCCAAATTAATGGCCACTTTCTTAAAGTATCCAACATTTCCCTTTTCACATCATGGCAAGAACAGATTGAGCTTGCCTAGGTGCTGTTTTTAAGACAGAAATAGAGGCTGAAAATATGGTTTATGTTTTCACCTCCGAAGAGTTATTTGGGCCTGTTTCATTCTTGGTATGGCTGTGTTTCAATCAGAGGATATTTTCTGTTCAGTCCAGCATAAAGGACCAACAAACACTCTGTGAGCTGAAACCCTTAGGTTCTTGATTAAAAACTTATATTAGTTTTTCATAGATCGATATTAAAGTAATGAATTTATGTTCAGGGAATAAGTAAAAATATTCTGAGAAAAAGAAGTATATATTGTGATAATCATGAGAGAAATTTAGTTTTTTCTTATATATATCTTGGCTCTGGTCTTTGCTCAGTGATCAAGGTAGCTCTCTTAGATAGGACTGAGTGTGTTGGGATGTAAACTCCCTTTTCATTTTTTGATCATGTGCTATTCTTGCATAACTTTTCTTTCTTTTTTAAGTGCTTCAGTTTACTCATTATTTGTAGTTACTGCATGCAGATATGGGAAGAAACTGAAGCTACATCCTTTTGCTACTCTACAAGGACTTCAAGGCCTTTCTCAAAACAGAGTGTAGCTTGTATTTTTCCAGTTAACATTTTCTTTATTTAACATGAGACTTCCTGTTACAAAAGAGTGACTTGTATACGGAAACACCAAAGTAAATGTTCAGCTCATTAGGAGTTCAGTTTGTAGAGCTAAGTTGATTTTGCTGAAGTTTACTGCCCCTTGGGAGATTATTGACTAATGCATTAGAAATGAAAAATAACAATAATTATATCTGTATAAGATCATCAGAAAGCCACATATAGAAACAAAGAGAACAATTTTTATATTCCTCTCCACTTGTCAGCCATACCATGTTATCCTAACACTGTAAATAGCTAGGATTTGGGTTGTGTTTTCACCCTCTTTGCCTCTATCCCTCAGCAGTGCACATAGCTGGACACACCAGTACAATCATGAATGTGTGTTAGCAGTTGGTACTGTAAATAGCATGAATACAGATAACATGCAAGGAAAAATTGAACATGGAAATCTGGCCCAGACACTGATGATGTCTCTGGCCTTTCAGAGAGTTTTTTAATTTTGTTGGTTGTTGGGTTGGTAGCTACTCTCTCTCCCTACCAAAATGTGTGGTGGAATTTCTTTGACCACCCCATGTGGGAATTGTGTATTTCCCTTATAATGACTGAATGCAGTCAAAAAGTTTGGTGGAGGCCTATGCAAAGCAAAACCTCAGTGCTTAGGTTTGGTGGATGCAGTCTTATTTGCCTTTCAGTATTACAGGCAAAATGCTGTGGATGACACTGGAGACTCATGGGCTGTGAAGGCTGCCAGCAGCAGCAGGGGCTTGGCCAAACTGCTCAGTCATGCAGCCCTATATGCCTAAGCCCTTGCACTGCCCTCAAGTACAAATCAAAAATCTGCAAGTGATTTCACCTGGTTCACATATACATTGGTGTGCCTGCAAAATCCAGCTCCAAACTTCTGTCACAGTCCTGTACACTTCCCAAGGCGAAGAGTGAGAGCAGGCCCTAAGTAATGGTTTCAAGTGACCCCAGTACCTGCAGACAAGCCAAAGCCACAACTACTTTAGGCTGAGAAGTTCCTGCTGATAACTACAAGGCTGAAGGGAATTAAGGGAGAACACTCAAAATCAAAACACCCAAAGGTTTTCTTCCCTCCTTGCAGAAAAAGATCCAGAGATATCATATTTGGGTCCCAAAGGTTACCCAAAAGTGGGTCACCATCAATTTCTAAAATTTTAAAATCCCGATATAGTGCAATCTTGCCAGGTTGTCCCAGAAACCTTGTCCAGTGCTTTTCTTTTTGCAACCTAGTTGACGTCTTCATTCAGGAATATTTGCATTACGCAAAGAATCTGAAATCCATCAGTGTTTTTTTTAACATGTCAAACTGAGAGACAGGCTGCACAGATTTATGAACTCTTTGTTCCATGAGAGCCAGAACTAGGGGAAAAAAAGCTTCTTGTAAATATTCCCTTGAAAAGCAAATATTAAATTAAAATTCAACTCTTTAAAATTCACTTGTTTTCAGTATAAAATGTTTACACAACTTATAGGAAATCCATTTTTGGGGCCCAACTGACTCTTCCTATAGTTCTTTTATCTTATTTCTTCCTCTTCCCAAGCAACCAATAAAACACAAGAATGCCTATAAAAATAGCTGTTAGAATCAGTAGAATAATTTATTTACATACATAAGATGTTTCACATAAGGATTTCTTTTTTCTAGAACATGCTGTGTGGCATGCAGTATCATGTCTTCTTCCTCTCCATGTCAGGAAGTTGTCTGATCTAATTCAGAAAGATCATCAGTTAACTATTTTTAAGAGTGGCACGGTTTTCACAGAGACAGCATTGAAACCATATGGTCTTTCCTTTTTCTTGTCTTGTGCTTTCATCTAACACATATTTATGTTTGAAAGTACTGGAAAGCATTTAGCTTTTGAATCTATCCCTACCTTCTGGCACTCTGCTTAATTTCCAATTTTTTCATCAATGAAATCAGTGTTGCAGCATGAAAGTATTTTTCTCTTTCTCATATCTTCCTTCCAAGGTAAGTGTTCAGTACTAATGATGAAAGAGCAAGCTGAGGACTTGCTGAAAAGAAGCAGATTTGTCTCAAAGTTTTTAAGCCCTTTTAGGTGAACCAGTACATTGAAAAAACTCTCAAAAGCATGCACGATTTTTTTAGGAATTATGAAGAAAAAGTAGCTACAAATGTATGTTGGATGGTAAAATATCTTAATTTTTTTTTTCTGGAATCATTCCAGAAAAAACTTGAAACAATTGAAGATATCTTTTATGAACAAGCAGATGATGGAGTCTATCTAACTCAGCAGGACACTTCAGTATGTGCCCACACCTAAGTACAGCTCATCTGAAGAAGGAGAGTTACACTGGTCTTGCTTACTTGCAAATCTGGTGTGTAATCAGTGCTTTCTGAGGCTGGAATGTGACTGATGGCTCAGCCTGTGTTCTCTGAGGCAGCAGCTCTTTGATATATCCCAGGGGACGTGATGATTTGCACTTCATGTCCTACGTGCCTGAAGTAGATCCCTGTGCCCTAAGGAGAAGTTAATCTCGGCTCCAGCCGCTGTTTGCCAGCGTGCAGGTTAAAAGGAGTTCAAGTTGTGGGCAGTGAATGAGCACATTTAGGAAAGTCTGAATTGAACGATGATCTCCTTTGTGCAGATGAATGCTTGTCTGTACATTCTTCCATCTGCCTCTGATTATCATGGGCATGCATCCTTAGGGACCTACAAAGGGCCAATCATGCAAGAATAAGTTTGTCTGTGCCTTCTTCCATCATTTGTTACATTTGCCTTGTCAAAATGCACACAATAATCCTCACTGGTGCCCTGCAGGATAAAGTTCCTTCCCTACCATTTATTTCCTTGTCTTCAGAAGCTTTAATTTCCCTAAATTTCTGCACAGGGGTTACAGACACTTTAGTGGGTGTCAGTTGCTAAATTTTGGCCTTAAATCCAAGGAATTCAATATACAATGATGCATCCCAGATCTAAAGAGGTGGTGGGCCACTCAGTAGCAAGGGTGAGAGTTTGCAGAGGAAGTGAGATGCATCAGACAAACAAAACCTGGCAAGGCAATTATTTAGTGACTGAGCTGAGTGTTGCATGCAATGAGTGACTCTGGCTAAATAAAAAGTCACACAGAAGGAAAAGCATGTGTGGAGACAATTATTTATGGTTATTTCCAGTTTTAAAGGGGTTCAGAAAGTTACATTTGTGCACCTTCTGTCTGCATAGATCTAGCATGACCTTTTAAGATGTTTACCCATCAAGTTACACACTTTGTTTTTATTTACATTTTGAATTGCAGATGATTTTCCCAATATGAGGTAAAGCTGTTTTTTCCTGTGACAGACAGCAACATTCATCCAGAGGAAGCTCAGTTCCGACACAGTGTTCTCGTTACTGCCACCACCGTGCCATGTTCCTGGCATTTATGGTTGAACTCAATCATCTTAAGGGTCTTTTCTGAGCCAAATGATTCTATGATTCCATAATAGGCCCCGCCAATGGATTTTGAGCAGCTCCCTGGGACTGCTGTTGTGAAACGGGATCATTGCACTGGAGCTGCCACTCCTTTGGGAAGACACTCTGGACTTGGCCTACCTGGTGTTGAAACTGGTCATTTTTTGCAAATGCAAAAAGAGAGTATTTAAATAAAGTGAAGAGGTTAAAAATTAATTCACATATTTGGAAGCATTATGTGTTAATCCCCGGAGAAAGAGATGAACATCAAAGAATCAAGCTCTTGAGAAACATTATTTTTCAAAGACCTGGGTTCAAAGGAACTAAACATATTGATGGTAGAATAAAAAAGTTAATTAGACTAGCACACCACTAAGGTATAAGATATACATACAGATAATACTAAGAAAAAAAAGTTGGAAGTAAATCTTAGCTGCACCGAAGAAGTTAACCACAAAGACCAGGAGGGTCTTTACACTTGCAAGCAGAAAGCTCAACATAGGCCTGAGGTGAACCACCTCATCAACCACCTGTCTTTACAGAGATTAGATCTGAGATGTGACAGCTTTATGTGTTAATTCTGAGATTACCTCAGTCACTGAGGCCTTGTTCTCTGTGGTCAGTTTTAATTCTATGGGTAAAAATTACCTGTGCATATGACCATTTCTTTGATTCTTTTTTTCTTCAAAATCTCTTTTTTGAGCAACTGAGAATAAAACTTCTCATATTTTCCTGCAAGTATCAAGAAAATGCTACTAGTTCCCCTTGGGTTGTCTTTATATATGGTACCCTCCTACTTGGGTTAGAAGCAGTGTTTTGTTTACACAGCAACTTGCACATAGGGATTTTGGCTCCCCTCTTGTTCTGCCATAAGAAGTGGATCAGTAACTGTTCCTTGTCCCCCAGTCTGCTCCAAGGCAGGAGCTGTGCATGTTTGTCATGACGTGCATCCTGCAGGGTTGTCAAGAGAAGCAACTCATGATGGGGAACTCTCCCACCCAGCTGCTCCTCCCCTCTACTGCTCTCAGTCCTGCTCAGGGCCAATGCTCCGTCAGGTGCCATAGGAACAAATGCGATAGAAAAGAGGAGAAAAAGGCCACATTGCAGGCAGAACAGGAATGAGCTCTGGTTCACCAAGAGCACGCACAATGACTGGGGTTCAATGACTGAGTATGGGTATAGATTGTGTAAATATTGCCCTTCTATATATTTCTTTCACGTCTTTCATGTGATTTGACGTGTCTAAATCTTGATTCTACTGAGAAAATAACAGAAACTCCATGAAGATAAGAATGTGAAGGTTCAAGGGGTCCCTTTTTAGAGCTTGCTCAGAGGGCTGCTAGAGCTTTGGTGTAGAACCAAATGGCCTGAAACCGGGTCAGTGATGCCAGTTAAAGATGCTACCTTGCAATACAGAGCCAAAACATTTCCACAGTAAGGAGAAAAAGAAATAAATTGCTAACAGTTTGGGAGGCTTTTTGAAACTCTTTCCATAAAAAGCTGTTTTGCAATCTGTCATCAATCTGCAGTAACCCAGTGAAGAAAAAGAGAGCTATGGTATCAGTTTGGATGTCAGGTCCAGTTGCAAAAAGCTGCTAAAAACATGCAAAACCAAATTTGGAAGATCTCAGTTTCATGTTCCTGGAAAAGGATACATTGGCAGAGACATGAGCAGAATTTTTAATTTGTACAAGGAGACTTGTCTAAAATATGTTTATATTCCTTATTTGACCAGTCTTTGGAACTTGAATTATCATATCTCTTTTGCCTGAGCAGGAAGATTTGCTTTCACAGTATGTAAACTTTTAATCTGTCACTGGAATAGTTAAATTCAGGAGTATTTCTGACCAATCCTCCTCTACAATGATAAAGAATATCACAAGGTAAATACTGGGAATTTCTCATTACTAGTAATTAAAGATGTCCAAAACATTTAAAAGCCCATCTTGGAGCCTGTTGTTCTGGACACTTTCCAAAGATTACCTTAAAAGCTTTAATAGACGCTTTGTACAGTCATTTCATGTAGCTGTTGTCAGTCTAGTTCTGTCTTCTCAAATTGTTTTCTCTTTTTTATGAATACATTTATTTCTGCTTCCAGGATCCACAGATAGACTCCTCTTCCTACAGGACATTCCTCTCCCCCTGCTTTTTTTTTCATGTTTATTGGTTCTCTTTTTTGAGTGAGGGGAGATTGGTGGGTCTTGGGGATTTTGGGGTGTTATTGTTTTCTTTTTTTCACTGGAGTTCATAAAAACAGGAGCCCAAAGGAAAAAGACCTTTTTGTCACATGGAATAAATAATGACAAATAAAATTTATTTTCTAGCCAGCTCAAATCATTTCAGTGGCAGAAGAGAATCAGGATTTTTCTACCTTTTCTCTTTTCCCCAGAAATTCCTTAACCAGCTGGGTAGTGCCTTTGAACCACTGCTATTTAACAACTCAGCAGAGTAACAAATGCACAGATCAGCACAGATCAGCAGGGGAGTACAGCAGAAAACCTCTACTCTGTTACACAGGATCCCGTTGAACCTTTGGCTACTGTGTGAAATCCATCTCATGGTCATGACTGTGGTCTGAGCTGGAAGGTACCTGTCATCTTCTCAGCTAAGGATCTTATGCTAGGCTTCTGTAGGCATGACTGGAAATTCATGGACTCTGCTTTTGTTGTAAAAGACCCCATATTAAAACTTGGACTTGCATAAACTGCTGTGGTTACTTGCTCATAATGTATGCAGGAAATACATTAAGACTATGTTTCTTTATTTGTAAAGCATTTCACTGTGTCTTTAGATAAGTTAAAAGTTGAACAATGACCTAATATATTCCTACTTACATTCCCTTCCAAAATACTGGCACAATAGAGTTCACAAAGAGACAGTTAAATTTTGGCTAAATGCTACAGATATTTACCTATTATTCAGATTTTTTTTTTTCTGAAGATATGAGGGATTCTAGGGAAATACCAGAATAGAATTAGAGAGACTTTCAGACTAAGATGACTAAACTGAGACTATCCTTTATAATAGTTATCTGTTATTAGAGAAGCATACAAATCCTGGATGTTTTGATGATGTATTTTAATTTATTTAATGTAAACAAACAAACTAGAATAGGAGAGCATTGTGGAATTCTGAGATCTGGCAAGTTTCAGAAGAGGGAATGTCAGTACTTATACTCAGATGTTACACCTCCAATACTACACTGCTGATATTTCATTGCCCTTAGAGTAAAGGCCCCATGGATTCTATTTCACCATCAGATCATGGAAAAATTATTCTTCATAGGATCTGTAGTTACATAAGCTGTAATACCAGTCATTCATTTTGCATGAAGATATTTGAGACTGGGAGTCCTTCATTTTTCAGAGGTTTGTCTCAACAAAGCTTCAGAATAAGAAGCAAAAATGCTCATGAAAGTGAGGAGACTCAAAACATTTGGCATTTGTACAAGAACTAAGTGTGCTACTAAGAAAATAAAGGCAGACTATTTTTATTCTGGATTCAGATTAAAATGAGCCACTCCTAGGGAACTTTGATAGAGTCAGATTCAGCGGTAACACATCTTGTAGAAGGTGTGGTGTTCCCTTAAACACATGGACCTTCATACCCAGGTAGAGCTCGTAGACATTTAATCTTAAACATTAGCATCTGGAGAACCACAAAGACAACCAAAAGACCAGTACAACTAGGGTTTAGATGTTTGGTTCTGACAGACAATATCTGTATGTTTTCTTTCATTTAGTCATTTTAAAGTATCATCACAATGACAGAATAATGAATATAAATAATATAAAGAATGAGACAAACCAGGTTTCTGATTACTCTTGATTCTTTGAAACTGGGCAAGAGATTCTCTTGTTAGACATTTATGCAAGTTGTATTTCAGATTCAAAATGGGTAGCTCCATCTCCTTATAATTAAAAGGTTAAGTTAGTATTTTGTAATCAAACAAGTTTCAAAAGGTTTTTCATATGTTTTAACAATTTTTTGGTCAGATAGCCTTGAGAATTCTCTGGCAGACTACAAACTATTTAACATTTTAGGAATGTTCTCACAAGACAGCATTGGTCAATGTTTCTTGTTTACATATGATATCATAAAGATGAGGGGTTGGACAAGTTTTGGGTTGAGCTATTTCTGTGGATATCTAAAATTTTAACAAAGAATTATAATAGTCAAAAATTTGGCAGGAATATAAATTCTCAGGCATGAGAGAATTGTGCTGCAGAACAACTGTAGTGGGGAAAATGTTTTTGTCCAGCTGCAAGTTTAGGCTGTAAGTTTCTCCTGTACATTTTCCTAAAGCAAATGTTATTGTAATATTGAAGTTAACATTATTTTGTTTAATTATTCATATTCAACATTTTGTAAGAACTAGTAAAAATAATAATAAGGAGACTGAAGATAGTTCCACTGGAGTGCTAGACTTTTATCTTCAGAGTGGCATTACCAGCTCTGGCTCTTAGCAAATGGAAACCAGTGGAAATGAAGAAGCATAAATCATATGTATTGGATTTCTTCCCAGTTCCTAATTTTTCATTTCTGTTGAAATGTGGGAACTGCTCTCAACCCAATTCCCATGGCATTTAAATAACTGACTCAAATACAGATATATTTGTTACTTCATATTAAGAGGAACATGAATACATAGAAGAAGGTGACCCACAGGAAATCAAAAACACTGTGCCTTCTTGAGATCAGAAGATAAAGTCCTGGAGGGTTCAAGCTTGTCTGCTTGCAAGCGCACTCCGCATCCTGAATCCCTGGGAGAATAACAATGGACACTACTGTAGCTTTGTGTAAACACTGAGAAACTCTGTACCTAACTTGAAGAATAAGTAAAACTAATGAGATGAGGATATCTGTAGGAGAGCCAGAGAGCAGAGAAACGGCAAGAGTGCACATTTTGCCCTTCCAAATAGGTTCTTGCTGTGGTTTAAGCCTGTAGTATATTTCTGTCACCCAGTGATGATTTTCTGGATACAGAAGCAGGAGGAACACTTCGTAATGATCACACTGCACCTTCAGTGCTGCTCTCCAAGTTATGCTTACATCCCTGCTCGGTTTTATTTGGTTGGAAGCACAGTGGCAACAGTGCTTTCAGCATCAGAAAGCTTTAAATGGCTGATATATATTGGGGCATAAATCTTCCTGCCATGACAGACAGCTGTGAATTGCCATGCTAGAATTAGCAAAATAAAAAAAATAAAGAATTCTACACAAATACCATGTAAGAAAGCATTCAAGTCTTCTAAAAATGAAAATTTAAAACTTATAAAAACTTCTCCCTACTCATTTGTGAAGAAATTAGAAACTTTATTTTGATATTTCTAGAACACTTTGAGAATTTCCTCTATATTCAGCAGGCCAAAGAGCCAGGAAACTGAGTACTCTACAGCCAGTGAAGCTGATCAGGGTTAAGTGAGAATTTCCTCTATATTCAGTAGGCCAAAGAGCCAGGAAACTGAGTACTCTACAGCCAGTGAAGCTGATCAGGGTTAAGTGAGTACTCCAAGCTTATGATCTTTGATGCATTTGTCACTGCATGTATAAAACAAAGTGTGTGATAAGGCCTAGATCCAAGAAATAGTAGGGACTCAATCAGCTTAAATTGATTGTACTATTGCTATAATTTTTTTGAATTTTTTTTTTAAGTAAGCAACAGCAAATGGAGTATGAGACGAGGATCCCAAAAATACAACTTCAATCTGGAGCTAAGGATGATGGAGTTAAAAGTAATTTCTTCAGTGTACCTAAAATCGGAAGACAGATTCTCTGAGCTGTGCTCTTCTTTACCAGAGGTATTTATCAGGAGAATCAGAGAGCAAAGTGAACATATGATAACTAATGAGCTGCAAAATACAGCATGCCAAGTAGAAGAAAGAAGAAAAGAAGCTGTGTGAAGATCAGACTGCTTTTCTGGAACACTTCCTGCTGTCTCAGTTATCTCTTATTTTTACACTGGTATATTAGTTCTGACTGCATGAGTCAAAGTGTCTGGCAGGTCTCATGCCGAGAGAATTACAAGTGGCTCTATGGAAAAGAAAGAGACAGTAATTCTGTTATTTTCCTATTTGTACTTTTTATGTTTAGTAGTAAAAGCAGCAGCAGCAGTACTATGAAATATTTTCTTCATAAAAGAAATTTTCAAATACAGAGAGGCCTGAACATAAAGTCCTTACAGTGGCAAGGTCTCCCGTTCCACCCCATGAGCTTCATCCTGCTCTGAAGGGATGGCTGAATGTTCCAGGAAAGCTGCTTAGAATATAACTATGCCCTTGAGCAATGAGCTCACGGGTTTGGAAAGCAACTGGTTTTTACAAAGCAGCTCTGGGCAGAGTGAGAGACCTTCCTCTTGAGTTGACAATAGTCTACCTGATTCATAGACACTCTGTGCTGTAATGGTGTCTGTAAGTGGCAGTGGAGGAATACCTGTTTTTCACGCAATTTATTGTAATAGAAATAACCTGTTTCTTGTGACTACTCACCACCCTTCCATCTGCTAAACATTTGGAAAAGGCACTTTCCATCCAAATTGGATCACATACTGACTACACTGGCACAAATGAAATGCTAAAGCCAGCTATTCCTGCTCGGTAAAATGTGTCTCAGACAAAGCTTAAAATCTTCTTCCGCTGACGACATTTGACATGCTTTGTTTGTTCCAGCAAAATAGGTTCCATGCAATAAAACAGAATTTTACAAAGACTAATTTTCTACTATTCAAACCCCACAGCTCTGATTTCTCAGAGCTAAGCAACTCGTAAAGCTGTGAGCACTTCCAGTGACATAACAATAAAAACATAAATGATAGTATCTGGAAGTATTTACAGGGCTGCAAAAAGTGCATTTTAGCCATTGACAAATTTTACCATGCTTTCTACTATCTCAGTGTACTTTAGCCTCTGAGACTTACTTGCTGCAGTCCAGGCTTTATGGTAACTCACTAACTTTAAATGCAGGTTTTGCAGAATGCAGATTGTGCCAACCCACCTCTCTACACCCCCTAGTAAAATTGTTTTTCTTTAAAATGCCAGTTTACATGAGTAAACATCAGCTCATTAACTTGTGAGTCTCTGTCTATTTTCCTTCAAAGTTTCCTAAGCTTCCCCTGGTGATGCAAAGAATGGCACATAGAATATGCCATATGAAACAGCAGAGCTGCTTTTTTTAAATTATTACTTCTGCACAAATAATGAGATCTATACACTCTGATATTCCTCAGGGTGAGAATCCCAGCTTTTAAAACACTTGAGGACTTTTAGTTACTTTTATAAAGACACAGCAATAGCTCTTGTGATTATGTACTACAATGAATGAGGATTAGAGCCCCTCCCTTTTCTAAGAAGGATGTATATTTGCCTCTTCTGTTTTCTTCCCTGTCACCCTTGTATTTTTTAGCTAAATATTTTCCTTTTTATTAAAACTTAATCGAAAATGTGATCCTGCTATGTACCACTCAAATGCATTTTAGTGTTTCTTCAAGTATGGATCCAGATAAACTTTCATGTTTAAGTTGATGCTGAGAGTTGAAAAAACAACTGTGTCTTGTATTCTGGGTTAGAACTGATACATTTTTGCTCTTTCATTGAGTTTTAATGCAAAACATAAGATTCGAACATTTATATCTGATGCTCTTCATATCCCAGTGGGAATATATCTCACTGAATGTATCTATTTTCTAGCAATGACTAAAATGTATAAATATTTATTGTAATTTCTCATAGCTCGTCACCACTAGCTATTGCAATGCACTGATTTTGTTGTTGCTGTTGTTTATTTGTTTCATTTTGTGGTTGTTGGTTTTATTCTATACAGCTTCTTAGTGCTAGAGTAAAATGATGAGGTGTGGAATCAACTTGGGAGGTTTTCTTGTTTCTGTCAATACTTGGCACTGCAGGCTTTCTGTGGCAAGCAGCTTTCTTTTCACTCCACTTTTATTTCCTTCCTTGCTGTCTCAGAGCGTATGTCTTTACCAATTCCAGAAGACCACCTTAATGTATCTGAAGGCACTGACCAGCAAGAATGCAATTTGCTACTAAACATTCACAAATGCAAAAAATCAAAGTCTCATATATTTACTTTTTCAGACTTGCAGGATTCACATTGATTTACTGTAAAATTTTAAAATTCACTGTATTTTACATTTTGCTTACCATTCTGTTGAACACAGAACTTTAGTTCTTTGGCAAAAGAAGTTTTTTAGGATTCTTAAAATAATTTAGACATTTATCCATTTCTTTTAACAGTATCTAATTATTCAACAGTGCCATTTTAAAATTGTTTGAGCTGTGCAGTTCCTCCCGAGACAATTTATATTTGTATTTTTAGCATTCATTACAGTCTTAAATTTTACAAAGTGAATAAATTTGGGGTTATCTTCTTTAATTATATTTAAAAGATCTCACAGAGCCCAAAATTACATGTAAAGTTTCACGTTTATTAATTTCAAGGGATTGCAAGAAGGTGGAGATATAAAAGTAACTTTTCAATGCACAGAGATAGGAGCCAGAACTTTTGGTAGCTTATGTCAGCCAGTAAGGAGCAGGGTAATGAGTATTTGTCCAGCAACATCAGGTCTTCGTTAAGAGTTCTGTGATAAGAAATGACACTAAGAAGGGCTCTTGGGTTCCATTCAAGACCCCCTCTAATTACCCACAGCTGTCTGAAGAGTGCTGGGGGTGGGAGATGCTGGGAGCTCTGCTGAGGGGGCTCAGGTGCCATTTGAACTGCCTCCTGTGCTTTCTTTGGAAAACAACTCTGGTGCATTGTTACCCACAGTGGCTTATTCCTGTTTTCTTCTCAGTTCTTGACTGTGTATTTTTTATGTCACCCACATGAAAGAAACTCTCCATGTAGAAAGAAAGAAGAGAGGTAGGTACATTGTTTCAGAATGACACAGAAATACTGTGATAAAGGTAAGCATTGTGAAATCCATTAGCTACTGATTTTCTATTTCTGTCACTTCTTAGACAGAACAACGGTTTGACAGACTACGACACTTCTTAGTTTATATAGAGCACAAAATGAGTGGAACGAGGTCATGGGTATTATTCTTAAACCAAATTAAGGACTTAGCTGGAGCATATATGCCTGAAAATCCTCAGCAAAGGTGAGCAGAATAAGGTTAAATTTATTAAGAATATTTTCAGCTTAATGGAGGTGTAAAAATTTAGACTTTATTATTGCATCATAAAAAATGTGTTAGGAAGTATGCAGTAATTCTTCCACGTATTTTTTATGTAAGAATAAGACCACAGAAAATATGACTTACCATAGAAGAAAAATATTAAAGACATGTAGATAGACATCACAGTAGAAAAGAAATGGTTATTTCATCTTTCTGTACAGAATTAAATGTAAGAAGGAAAAGGCCTAGCTTCTAATTTAGTCTCTTATTCCATTGCATAGTGTGATATGCTTAACATGGTCGTTAATTTCTTTAATCTGTTTGCATACTGGCATAAAAATTCATTGCTTTAGAGGCCCTAGAACAACTTCTCAGCCTTCAGATGATACTCTTAAGATATAACGTGACAGTATTATTGCAAGGTAATAACTTGGTTGGATAAGTATTCTTGTGTGTGTGGTCTATTTATGGTCAGTTCACCGTTGTTTTAAATGGATTTAGCAAACTGTAGCAAAAAAGGTCTGTTCTTTTTTTTTTTTTTTTTTTTGAGTAGGCTATTAGACAGTTCATTCAGCAAGTTTTTACATAGCTTAAAATCCACCCTGTATTGCAATAGGTGCAGTTTCTGCCAGACTAAAAGTTAACATGAAGACAAGTTCACACACTTCACATCATACAAGCTAAAAGGCTGCCAGGCAGCACACTCCAGTATGTTTCAGGGTTGCCTCAGAAGACATCATTGGAAAAACCCATCCACAGTGTGGATCCACATTGCCAACGGACACACTGAGCCCTGAAGCAATTTTTTCACATTTACTCTAAATATCATCATCACACAGAAACTTCTTTCAAATAGGAGATGAAATGGTTTTACCCCAAATTACCAATTTGAGTTGAACACAGCATTTTCCACATTCATTTTGATTGCTTTTACTAAAGGAAAGCAGAGCACCAAAACTATCCAATCTTGAAATAATTTGCTGCAAATTTTTAAAACAAAGTGTTTCTACAATCAAAACAGCTTTTGAATTTCTATGTATAAATTGACATCTCCTGTTAGTCTTTTGAAATGTATCAGTATGAAACAAACTATTCTATTTAGACATGAGGGAAGTATTTTTCTACATATAAAATTGAATTTACAGGAATTCCAGCCTGTCTTAATAGTAATCTTTTTCCAATTCAAACAATCAAGAACATATTCCATTATTCATAGGGCTGTGATTCTAACTGTTTGCAATTGTTTTTCCTGTTATTTGGCTGAAAGATGTGAAAATCCAACAGCAGAGGAATACAACACAATAGAAAGAACAGCTATTTAAAGGAAAGGGAGGTTGGTGTGATGAAGGAAACAGACCAGAGAATGCTCCATCGGCTGGTACACCAGCCAGTGTTACTGGACAGCCTGAGAGAAACCACCTGGCTTGTGGAAGAGCCCATTATCTAATTTACAGAAACAACATGGAGGGATGAGTCATTTATAGAGGAGGAAAGATCAGAGCAAATCCCTCATTTTTTCTTTTTGTGCTCTATTCACAATGTGCAACCCCTCCGTGTGCAGATCTCTATCCTGCAACTCCAGTACTGGGAGACTTGGCTATGATACAAGTTAGACCAGTGACCAACATAAATTTGCTTTCAAGCTGATTGGATTTACAGATGAAACAGCTGTATGCAAGAAACAAAGGCGCCCCATGCACCAATTTTGAATGGCAAGCAGTTTGATGCAGGGCCAGGAGGAAGGGCATGTGGGATCTTTTGGGAAGCTTTTATGGACAGGAACAGCACCTCCAGTCCCTGGGTGAGCATTAGTTAGGAAAGACATCATCAAGAGGTGAGGAGTAGCATGTCTTCTTTTTTCCTTCTCCCAGTCCTGGTGGGTTCCCACAAACACATATGTCCCAGGTGGTGAAAGAATAAAATATAGCAAAGATGTCAGCCTGACAGGTTGCTGCCACTATCCCCTGTCAGAGCAGGGTTTGCAGTCTCCACAGGGCTTCCTGCCCATTTGAGATTTCTCTGACTCTAGCTACAGTCCGCTGTGATTTTCATCCTGAAATGCTCTTCCCCAGGGGAAATCAGAGACTGTGGCAACCCAACATGAGATCATTCTTTAAAAAAGGAGTAGTGGAGCAGGGCCAGGACCTAGCTGCTTATGTAAGACTGACTAAGGTAGTGTCAGCATTTATACTTTCTTTCAATTATGACATAAAGAAAAGTCTTTTCATAGCTTATCCAGCTGGAAAAATTAAGAAGAAACAATAGCATGACATTTTCTAATCAGATATTTTTCCCACTTTTCCAGAAGACAGTGTCCATCTGTTTTAGCATCTGCTCGGTGCAGTTCAAAATTCTCCTAAAACCAACAAGCAAGAGAAATGGATTCACTGCCTTCAAAACGTCAAAATCTAAGAATTTCTTGGGGAAAAATAAGTTACATACGTTGTGCTTATAGCTGCAAAAAGTGTCTTTGACCCCTGCTCTCTGCCTATTTAAATAGAATATAAAATCTTCATTTATTTCAGCAGGTTTGAGAAAGTACTTGACTGAAAACTTTGATGATTGCAAACAGAAATTATTTTTTAGACGTTTAAAAATTTTCCTTTCTGCTAAAGGCACTGACCTTTTGCAGTCCTTTCTTCAGAGCCCTTACAGCAATAATGAGGGATCAAACTATGTCCTTGAAGTATCACTTATTGCATGAAATAGTTGAGTTTTTTAAGTAATAAAACAATGTACAGTTTGTTTCCACATCTCATTATCTAACCAGAGAACATAGGAAAAAAATCTGAAAAAACCTGCCTAAAACAATCAAAATTTTAAATTTTCCTGTAGTTTCTACTAAAACTTCCTGGAGAGTAAGATTTGGATCAGATTTTCACCCACACATTTGCCCCTTTTGCAGCTTCAGTGATCCAGGACACTTCACAAAAGTAATCTGGTGTCAGAACTCATGAAAAATTCAAGCTGAATGGACCATTGGAGGTAATTCAATGGTTTTGCCTCAGTTATGAACTCACAGGATATGTTCATAAAAGAATTTTATCTTGGTGATCATAACCTGAGAGCATATTGGATATTTGTCTGCCTGGCATGTGAACAGTTCTGCTGAGAGTTAAATTTATAAATTCACTCTTTTTTTCCACACACAGTTTAGTCTGTTTTGTCAGACTGGATTTATACATAAGTTTGGATATGACAAAAAATAATGCCACAACTTTCAGTTCAGTCAAAAAAGTGGAAAAGAATACACTGAAAAAAAAAATTTACTGTAGTTTTGGACATATTTTTTCACTTTTTCAGACTGTTCAACTATGTACTGACTTCTAGAAAGTTTTATAATTATTGCATCCTATATTTTGTAGTCTCCTTCGTATGTGTGCTGACCCTTCTGCCTTGTACATTATTGATTCCAAATGTGACCTTCCAGCTCGTGTTTCTGTCACTCAGTTTTGTCAGTCTGATATTACCTACTCAAAAGAGGAAGAGCAATGCAGTCACAGCTTTTCTGAGAACATCAGTCTGACAGATATTAACATGAGGAAACCTAACTGCAAACTACCAAAAGAACTGGAGGATCTTTTCACTGTGGAAGGAGGATGAGACTCCCCATAAAGAAGACAATAACATATCTACAAAAGACTACTTAGGCTCAAAACATGTAGCAAATGTATTTCTAACCAGAATGATCTCCATGTTACCCAGGGACTTCAGACTAGAGGAATGAGACACTACTCCACTGGAGTTGTTAACATGCCTGTTTTATTTGAATGCCAGTTGCCCATGCTGAACATATAGCAGCAACCAAGGCTTCAGTTTGGCTTCTGTTTTTACCACTGGGTAAAAACAAGGTCTGCAAGTAAGGAAAAGATGTTCACCCACGTGTACTGACATCTGCATTAATTAGCAATGAAATCTGATTTATCCCACATATTTCTGTTCCTTCATTTCTTTATCCCACCATCAGAACTGTTGCTGGTTCTGATTAGCATTTGTACATTCCCATGGAAATCGGTAGATTTTTAAAGAAAGGGGGTTGGAAATAACAGGAGATGACAGTGACTGGTAACTGATACAGGAATTGTGTTAACAACACAGTTATGCTACAGACAAATGTCAGGGTGGAGAGTAAAGCAGGGTGAGAAGCATCACGATGCCTTAAGAGGAGATGAAATACAGTGAAATGAAATATAGATGACACACATATCAAAACCAATATGTCTAAATGGCTGACCTTATTTAGACAAGGAATGGCATTTACATGGCAAAAGCAATGAAATTTAAATTATTACCTTTAAATGGCAGTAATTAAAGAGTATGAGGCTACAGCACTTTTCTGCAGAAATAGATATATGAGATCATGAGTTAGTGATGGAAAAGTCTCCATTCAGCACATAATTCTCAACAGATTTTCTTTATTTGAGAGGAGTGTTACAGCGTTATCATCAGAGTGACTAAAATGAAATTAATTAAAATGTCATCTGGAATTAAGTAAATCCTTTTATTATTATTCATTCTATCAACAGAATCCTTACATAACAAGGGGAAAAACCCCACAGTTTATCTGATAAAATCAGCATGATCAGTGATTTCAACATGCAATGTTTATGGCTTTCAGTAAATTGCTTAAAATGAATTGTATAAAGGCTTCCAAATTATTTATTTTTAGCACTATGTACAATTTCATTGGCTCAATCAGGTTATACTTGCTTTAGAAGGTGTAGAAGAACTGGTCTGTATGTAGATTTTGGTGAGAAATACTGGTAACAAAACTAGAAATTTTAGTGTAGATACAGTTACAATTATATGAAATACTTATTTACTATGATATAATAAGTGTTTTTCTTTCTCTTTTTGTCTGATAAATTCTGTGGAGATTTGACTCCTAATCCAGATTTCTTTGGAATCAACTTTCTTAATATATTTCCTATACAAGCATCAAAAATGATGAATCCACGTATCAGATACATATATCATACACACAGCTTTTTAAAAAAGATCCCATTTCTGAATATTGGTGAATATAGAAATGCATCCTTTCCTTTTAACATGTTTGTGATGATATAAATGTGAATAAACACTCTTTGAAAGGTCAAATTCTACAGTCACAGGAGCAGTTATATTTATTTCCTTGCACCCTTCATTAGTTTTACGTAGGAGCACTTTGAAAGCCATTGCTGCGAGTTTCTGAAGCTGGCCAAGAGTTTGCATGTGGAGGGAACTTGAGGCAGTGATGTCCTGGGGCTGGCTGCTCCCAACACTGCTGTCCCTGCAGGACAGAGCTCTGCAAGCACAGGGACAGTGAATTGCTCAGGTGCTTGAACTGATGAAGCAGCTCAAAGCTTTCCTTGTTAGGAAAAGCTCCAAGACTGCTTTTAAATTAAACCACTTGTCTCCAGCGTGTTTAATCTTGTAAAGGAAGAAAGGAAAAGAATGGGGGAAAATGCTTGAATTTTTCCTTAACACTCCTACTACTAATAAAAATAAATCCGGGAAACTCCAATCAGGATGTCAGTTTTGTTTATCCTGTAGCACTGTGTTCTATTCTTTGTAGGATCTGGGGACTGATGCTTCTGTATCCCAAGAATGCAATCCTATATGTATGAGTTGTTTAAAGAGGCCTTATATACAGGAGAAGTATTTGTTAGTGGTTTTAAGCCTAAGTGTAGATGAAGTATAATGAACAATCTGTTTAATGTTAATATAATTTATCCTTTCTTAATTTACAAACATGACATATTGCATGTATTTAGTGTTAATCTCTTTTAGACACTCATTTGTTTTGACCTATGTCCATAATATATTATGTACCTTGAGAAATTTATCTTGTCACTTTGAAACAAGATTACAATTAATATGACACACATGAGTTTAAATTACTACTCCAACTAGAGATGTGTGAGTAATGAATTAGCCACAGTCTTGAACTGTTGGCAGACAATTTAAATTGCCTGACTCTGATGCACGATCTGGAATCACTAAATATGTACACGGTCTTAAGTCAACATGTTTTTTAGATCAGTGACTGAGCAGTACTCTTTAAACGCTTTTTTTCTAAGGAAAAAGGGCTAAATAAAACTTAGCTTGGGACTGTATAATCAGATGTCTGACTGCAAACAATTCTTCCACAGATTTGTTTTGTCACACCACATTTGGTTTGCGATTGTAAGGTCAAGCCTAAAAAGTTAAGTGGTTGCCTATAGGAAGCAGGACTGTAATTGTGATATCATTAGAAATACTGAATTGTGGATAATACTTTATATTTGTACTTGTCACTTGTCTGGTTTTTGACAAGAGGAGGCAGTTTTGATGGGCTTCCTGTGGTCCTTGTGTTTTTTATCCTGTTATCCAATTTTCTGCTGCACTGCTTTCCTTCTGTCACACTGACTGCTAGCCAGCCTTGCGTCCTTTACTGGAAGGGCATACAAAGCTTTTCGTTATAGTGGACAGAAATAAAAGGAGACACAATAGCAGGGATGAATTTTGATAAGTACCTTATGTCCCCTGTCCAGGCTAAATCATACATGATATATAGATCACCTGAAGGTCTTTCAAATCTTATAGAAAAAGTAACAATTATGGAATATGTATATGTGTATTTATAATTTTAAAAATAAAATAAATCCTGAAAAGAGAGAAAGCAATCTATGATTTTAAAGGCTCTGTGTGGATGATAGGAAAACATGTAAGTTTAGTGACTTTGTATTCTTTGAAAAAAACCAAATAGACTAAACACCACCTAGTCCATAAACCACAATCAAAGTTGTAGTATATAGGTAAATGAATACTAACCCAAAACCTCTACTTTCTACACAGCTTTTAATATCCAATAATCTTGGGGTATGCATTTCCACTAACTTTCCTGGTTTTTAGGAATTAAAGTTCAGCACGAGCAAGACTGAACGTATACAAGGTTTATACTCTGTACGCTTTTACATGCTGGTTGAATCTGCTCTAGGTATATCTTATGCAAAACTGATTTAGTCTCTGCTAATAGTCACATTTTCTCCTATTCTTTGAAAGCAAGTGTAGCTATTTTGTGGGGTTTGAATTAATGGATAAATCCCTGGCTTTTTGTTATACTTGATGTTAAATTTATCTGTCTGGGTGATTTAAAACCCCACATCCATGAATTAGACCATAAGGGTTTATATAGCATATAGCAATAGTATAACATCAAGACTATGTCCAAATTCACAAAGCCAGGATGCTTTGTGTTTCTACACTTCATGCTGCATTGGGACTCCATCATCCAAAAGTTAGGAGATGTTTGTGGCACCTAACTTGCCTCTCACTATGCCCCAACCACTTTGCCAGTGATCTGCAAAGCAGAAGACAGGGAAGTGGCAGTCCCAGTCTGGAAAATCAGGAGCCATACACTGATGGCCCTAAGCTCAGGACAGCTATGTCTCATTGCATACATGCATGGTAGCCTACTCTAGGACTTCAAACTGCTCTCAGCTACTTTGTTTCCCTTCTCCCTTTTTGCATAGCTGAGGTAGAAGTGCTCTTGTTAACAGCTGTTACTACACCATTTGCCATAGACTGCCCAATAACATGGCTCTGGGCATTGTTGAGAAAGAAGACATTAAATTGGAAGAAAATGTGTTCTGTTAGCTGTCAGAGACACAACTGCATTACTGAAAGAAAGTACATCTTCAAAGCCTGGCTGAATGGGGCTTTGAGCAACCTGGTCTAGTGGAAGGCGTGGAACCCTCCACAGCAGGAGGGTTTGGGACTAGATCATCTTTTAAAGTCTCTTCCAACCCAAACCATTCCAGTACTCTATGGTTCTATGATCCAAAATGGTCCCATGACAACCTTAGAACACACTATTATCCTTATTTGTTATATTTTCACCACTGGCAATTTTTTATCTTATGTTGAACATTTTTTGTAGATTTTACCTATTGTTCTTGCTAGACTCAATACCAGTGTCTACTATAATGGAAGAAATAATTGCCTTAAATATCTGTGAAAATTTGCTAACACAATTTTTGGGGAATGAGGCAGTCTCCCAAATAAGCATCTGAATCCTTGTTAGTCACTTTTAAAACTATTTTGAATAATGTAGTAAGTCATGAGATTCTAGAAAATCCCTCTACTTTACTCATGCATTGGACTCTGATTTAGTAGCTCTCTTTTAATAACTTTTTTTTTAGGAGTTTTTTTATATGCCATATGGGGTGTAGGATGTAGCTGGAACAGACTGGTGTTCATTAATCAGTAATTCATACTTCATAAAGAGCAGAAGTAATACTACTTCTAAAAGCAACAAATTCTCTAACAAATTCTCTAACATTCTTGGTCAGGGACAGCAAGCAATTACAAACATAACGATTCCTGTCCCTACAGTGTTTCTTCCACAGCCACCTCCTTCATTCCTACCGAATAATGAGTGCTTGCAGTTTTATGTTTGGAAATAAGTGTCTGCAACATTTGCACTGGGTTATTAAGAAGCAAAGGTGATACAGACACAAACTTAGTCACACACTGAGCAAATCTGGGATGAGACCACAGGAGTTATGTGATATCATAAGAAGCCCAACCACATAAAAGAAAGTTAAAGGTTTTCAAGCTTTGAAAAGTCATGAAAAAGGAAGTCAGATCAGTGTAATGCTCAAATGTTTGGTGGGTCAGAGAGGAAGAAACATTTCTGTAAAGAAATTCATTGGATTTTTTTCTTTACTGTAACAAGCTCTAAGATGCACTATCCAATATATTACCAGGAAGTGTGTATATATATAATTTTCTGGTTTTATTTTATGCTACCAACAATCTTAAGGAATCCTACTTTTCATGAGAACACTTTAGGCTTAATAAATGGATGATACATTGTAGCTTTTATGCATAGGATCACAATCAGCAGAACAGGCACTGAAGAGTCCTCTATAAGGTATGAAAAATACCCAGAAAGTGCCTTCGTGTACAAAAGAAGTCTCTGAATTCTTAATTACTTATGTGATTAAGTCTTCTGGATTGGATTTATTTTTACATTTAATATAGCAGGAGTTTATTGACATAATCAGGTCAATAGTGGTAGTAGTGGTACATATCTCAGCTACTTTTATTCTGTTCTTTCTTACATACTGATGAGGTTTTTAGAAAATTTATTTACTTATTAGCCCAGGTGTACTTGTGTGTGTGTGCCTGCGTGTGTGTTTATACTGCTGTGTGTTCTTGGGTTTATGTGGAATATCACAAATCAAATCACTAAAAATCCTGGAGAAGTTTGACTTCTTGTTCTTAGTGTGCTGCAAAAAATGTGGCCATGTCCATCAAAGAGCTCTTAAATTTTTCCATTAAAGTACAGACTAGATGGATATAAATCAAAACATAGGCAACTCAAAGAGCTATTTCATTCAAAAGTTTACCTACATGTAGATTGTGTTTTTCTGTTTTAATGTTTCTTTTTCTCAGGTAGTTTTTATAAGCTCCCATGGTTTAGTGCTGATGAGTCAAACGTGACTGTGATGCGAATCTGAACTTCCTGGATTCTCATTCATATTGCAACTCCAGATGTCTTGTGGTTTTGGTGTCAGAGTGGAATGATGCAAAGTGCTGAATGCTGTCACCTACGATGTAAAGTAAAATGTTGTGTATCTGGATTTGAACAACCCACTGCAGAAAGCAAGTGGTTGTGGTTTTTTGGTTTAGTTTGGTTGGTTTTTTTTAACCCAGTGACTCTAGCCTTGTAATTTCTGTAACTTTGTAGCTCTGAGCTCTCTGGACCAAAGGTAGAAATAGTCTCAAGTTTCCTCAGTAATAAATGATTGCCAGAGACAATTCCTCTTCTAAGCAACAATTAGGCATTAGCTGAACAAAGAGATTCATCTGGCAATTAGTATTCCTGTGGTGAACAGGGAGAGAATTAGTCAGAGATACAAGAGGCTCAGGCTGCACGAGCTGAAGCAAAAGGCTCGGTGTGCAAGTTTTCTGATGCACCAATGCCTTTTCGCCTCTCAGTTTGAGAATCTCTTGCATTTGTTTTTCACAATAGTTCAATACTCTTGTGTTGAAAGAATACATTATGGTTCAAACATTCATCTCTGCTTCAAAAGATAGGCAACAGCTACTGGAAACAGCAGGGCTCTCTGCTGTGTTTTTAGTCCTGAGGCTGATCAATAAACTCCAGTGACACCAGGGAGGAAGGGGTAACACACTCACACACTGCTCAGCCCCAGGAATGCAGAAAGGATGAATAGAAAGCTAAATGTTTCTTTAAGGAATGAGACCCAAGCACAGATGGCACTCTGTATTCATGGAAGGCTCCCACATGGTGCAAAGAATTAGAGCCTGCAGGGCCTCATAAAAATAGCAGAATCACCTATACTCAGTCTTCAGCCTGATTCACTCTCAGCTACATTGCTGTAAGATAGTAGGAGTAAAGGTATTAAAGTCATTGGATTAATGCAGTGTAACACTGTCCTTAGAGCTGAATCTCACACCCACTGTGTGAAATGTTTATTCAAAGGGCTTGTAGTGACTGTGTCATGAATAAACCAGCCAAAAAAGCTAAAACTCCATCTTTAACCGTGATGAACCACATCATGGGTTCTATACAGGGCCATGATACCCCTGTTGAGGTGGAAATAATCCAGAAATCCAGTTTACTGGAGCATCTGGGGTTCTCACAGGGATTGGAGTTTGGTCTTGTATTAGCAATTGCTAAACTACCATCTCTATAATTCTTTTCTTTAGCTCAGAAGTAGCATGAAGCCAGGAGAAAAAAAAAAAAAAAAAAAAAAAAAAAAAAAAAAAAAAAAATCCTGTTTTTTCTGTCTAGTAATATCCATATGTCTAACACACCCATAAGAGGAAAATAAGCTGATGTCATGCTCAGCCTTCTAAGCTGCAAATCAGAAGAATAAAGTTTCAAATATTCTGTTCAGCCTGGAACAGATTACAATATTGCTGCTGAAGTGACTTGTCTTATTCCAGAAATCTGGACCTTAAATGGAAACAAGCAGAATTTATCTGCTGGACATTTGTAGTGGATATAAATAATCCATTCCACATACAGACAAACATTTGCATTAACTTTGGCCAATTAAATCTTTCCACAGTTTCAATATTGCTACATACATGAGTGCTAAAACAGGTCTAAGATGAAAATAAAACAATCTCTTGATTTTGATTCAAAACAAAGGCACAGTTTCTGTCTTTGATGTTCCCTAGTAGAACATAATTTGCCATTCACTTGGCAAATGTCATTTCTTCAGAATTCATGTGCTGTGGGTGTGCTAGTTTTGAATTCTCTCTAGTAATGGGAAAACTAGTTATGTTGGTATCATGTTTGCTGATGTTCTAAAATGAAATTTTAGCTGAAATTCTGGTCCCATAGAAATTTGGTGTAAATGGGCACAATGGTAAACTTAAAGCAATCTGGGAAGACAAAACCTCTTCATTTAACTGCTGCACACCCAGATATGCCAGACTGCACTGGAGGCAGTAGACAGGGGAGAAGTGAGATGTGACTGTGTTTCTAGCCCAGGCAGGCCCTAGGATTTGTATATGTTCCTGTCCGAAGAGTCTCGCTTTCTTGAGTTTTCACTGAGGAAAAAGCAAATTGAAGGGGACTCTATTTGTCCCATGCCCTTCATGTCTTCCCAATCTCAGTCTTCTCAACCATGAGTGATTTGTGTTGTGGCTTTCTGCTAATGGGGGCTCTCCACTCTGGGATGTCCCTTGAGCTGTGCTTCATGAGGACCAGGGAGGGTTTTCAAAAGTCACAACTTGATGTAAATCCATGAAAACAAAATTCCTGGTAGAAGGGGTTGCTGATGAGGTCCTAGCTATGAGAAATATTTGGGTTTGAAACAGAACTGACTTTGGAGGGAAAGAAACATCATCAGATGATGTGGGAAATCCAGGTACAGAAAATTCTCAAAATCCTGTGTGTGTAGGCGCAGACTCAGAAATGAATACAGGGTTTGACCTGAGAACTTGGAAAAGGTTTCCAGACCATAAGCAAGAATGTGGATTTGTAGTCTAAGCAGAAACATGTTAAGCCAGTTAGTGGAAAGTTTTAAAGCTTTGAAGTGTAGATATAGAGCTAGTTACAGAAATAGTAAAAAATTTCAAGGTGTAGCAAGTAGGTTTGCTTGTCATATGATTGGTTAAGAAAATCTGCATTGAGGCAAGACATGTGGTACAATTTAATTCCGGATCGGTGTAAAAGTAGTAACATTCTTTGTGACANAGATTGGTCTGGTCCTAGATGCATAGCTTAAATACATGATCCAAGTTCAGTGAGGATGGATTAAGCATTGATGAATTTGGGGATGGTAGAAGTGATGATCTTACAAATATACAGGCTTATTAGGCACTATAGAGCCAGCACATAAACTAAGTTGGAGTAATTAAATAAGAGGAAGGCGAAAGGGTGAAAGAAAACACCATCTGCTAACTCTCGATCAGTCATTTATAAGCAAACTGGAATATAATGAAGGCCATTGCATTCTGATCATGAATAGATCCGTCTGCTTGGCTTGTGTTATTCTTCCTCAAAAATAGTGCATATGTTTTACAACAGTTTGGTAAACACATGAAAGAGAGAGGAAAAAGAAAGCTAAAAAGTCCCTGCTGAACTGTATGAAATGAAGCAACTTGGATGCTTCATGGTATTTTTCAAATATTTATTGTACAGACAATCTTAACATTTACAGTATCAATAGCTTGGTTTGAAGGTAAGAGCTTGATTATGCAGTCAGCAGTTTCATGTTGCCACAAGATCATTTCATTTGACAGAAAGAATCTAGATCAACACTAATTCATGACTTGACATTCTCAGTTATTCATAGCCATCAACTGATGCACTGATTCTGTTAGCTGGCTGCTAAATACAGGGTACTCATGGAATCTCCTCTAGGGTTGAAATAGCAATTGTTTTTAAGTCTGCGAATTTTTCAATGGGAATGGTGACTTTCTAGGTTCTTAATATAGAAGAGTGACATAAAACGTCATAGCCACCTGTTGTGTCAACTATCAACAGCCAATAACATATGTTAACACAAGGCAAATATTCTTTAATATAGATATATGTATACATGTGTGTATGTAATGTGTGTGTATACATATACATATACTGAAAGGATAATTTGATTAGATGCAAATAATTCAATTATTGCAAATAGTAAATTTCATTTCAGCCGTGTTATTGTCATGGGCATTCAAATTCTGCTCATGAAGAACTTAAACAGGTGAATGACTTTATATTAGAAGGAAAATGCCACACTACACAGCACAATAATACGTAAGATGATTTTGTACTTAAGTCTTTTTTTGAAAGTCATTATATTGAGACATGCAATTACGAATACAATATTTTAATACTTTTCAGCACAAGTGTGGTAAAGATTCACTCCTAGCAATGTTAGCTTAATTATGAAATCAAGGGAAACTTTTGGGAAACTGCTGTGGGGTTGGTCACTGTTAATAATATTTAAAATTCAGTATCCCAATTTGAATCGAATTTTTTGAAAATACAGCTCATCACTAGTTCTTTTAAAACAGGAATACTTTTGGAAGTTGATTTTGCTATACATTTACGATAGTACTGTGCCTGTTCTGATGCCAGGACATGGTGGGATCTGTGTCAGATTACTTATTGTTTCTTTGGCTTTGAAGTTGTCAGCAATCAAGTCTGTGCTTAGGAAGGCAATGGAAGCACTCCTTTGCAAAGAAGGCAAACTGCTTCACCTGTGGAAGGCACAGCTACACCTGCCAATGCAATGGAGCTGTACAGTACGCAGGTGACAAACTGCACCTAAAACACTTCTGCGGAAATGTCCAGTCTGTCCCACCCCAAATACATATGTTTTCCAGCCCAGAATTTTTGGGGAAAGGTAGTGTGTTCCTTAAAAGCAGCACTGAGCAAAATAACCTAAGAGGACATCCATTTTATTTTAAAACCATGTTCCTGGTGCCATTAATTTTACTTAGGTTTGTTACAGCAATGAAGCACCACATTTTAGCTGAGAGAAGGAAACAGTGCACTTACACCAGGCATCAATTAGGACTTCAATGTACTTGAAACTAATTTTAAGAAGCAGTTATATATGTACTATGTTTTTCTGCTTGCAAATGCTCTCTGGCCTAATTTCAGTTAATGACTTTTAATTGTGAAAAGTAAACTGAGGGTACACAGACATAATTGTGCTTGAGATATGCTAGTGATATTCTGTAGAGAGCCAGCAGGTTTGCATCTTTTCCAGCTCTTATGCTCCCAGAGATCGTGAAATTGTTTCAGTGCAATTCAAATTGGTTTCAAGACTGTTCAGGGTAGAGAACTAGAGCACAATGTTTGGGCTGACAGTACTTCAGCCCAGAAAACCAGGATAGTTCAAGCTCACACATGAAGCAGAAACATATACCCCTCCTGGGGTGCTCATGTAAGATTTGGAGACTCTGAGACAGAGAAAAGTAAAACTCCCTCTGGATTGCTTAAAGGAATGCTTTTCTCTAGCAGCTAATTCTTGTTAACATACACAGTTGCCCAGCTATGACCAGGTAACATTTTTACACTGATGGGGCTCCCTGAGGACTTTTCCCAGAGCACAATGCTTATTTGCCTTGCAACCTCCACAAAAATAAACAGAAACCACTATGTGGCTGTTTAACTGTGAGTCTTTAGGAACTGTTTTCTAATCTCCACAGTGCAATAAGGGAATGTCAGTGCTACAGGATGATAAATGTGCTGGGGCTGAGTTTCCCTTGTTTTAGCATAAACCCTGTTTTTTCCCTTCTACTTATATCATATAATCATCAGGGACAATCGGATGCTGCGGGAGCTATTTCCACAGCTAAACTCTGGAATATCTTACAACTCAATGAAGAAAATGCATCTTTGCTGTGAATTTATTGTCTCACTGGAATTATTTAGGTGTAGCTGAACACTACATTGAATTACCTCTTGCAAAATAACCCCCCTGCTTGTCTATCTGACATCCAGAACTTGAAGATGTTACTTGCTGCCTAATGTCATAGTCAATTACATTTTAAAAGACAATTTTAGCACTTGACACCTGACTAACTGACCGTAGCTGCCCTCTCCTTGCAGGCAGCCAGCCCAGGTCAGCTCTGAAGTTCAGAGTAGGGGAGCATAAGCACCGTATAAATAAATAGATGGCATCTTCACACAAGAAATAATCTGATTTACATAAAGGCTGTGATAGGAGGTTTGTATCTGCCATTATTTAATCACTAAACTTTCATCAAGTTCCCATTCCTATTAAAATTTGAAAAGCCAGGAGGGAGAAGTATATTTTAGCATCATGAAAGACATTATTCCTTGCATGTCATTTCAAAGCAGAGCAAACATGGGCCCTGACATATTTATTACAGGGAGATAGTGTACAGCAAATGGGATAAAATTAAATTTGGGAGTGAAAACTGTCATAAAAACCAGTGGAAATCACAAAGATCCTGCAGGGTGTTCAAGAAATATGCACAATTTCAAACCATTCCCACCTCTCCAAATATGGCAATTTTGAGGCCTATGCCAAGCTATTTAAGACCCTACACAGACCAAGACTAAATGTTTACACAGGAACATTTGGAAAGATAAAATCCAAGTAAGATGAATATGTAAACCACATGAATCCCTTTATACTCTGTTTAAAATCACTTATTCTGAATGAGAGTATCCACACACTGGGATTTAAGGTAACGCAACTGACTTCAATTTCCAGCTTCAGATGAATCTTTCTGAGTGAAAACAAACCATGAATTATAACTGACACATGAAAGGTTGCCTTTTGAATGACTTGGCTGTTTGCCTGAAAGCAGATGAAAAGATGTTAAAATTAATGAGTTAAAAAGTATCCTGCCTATTTTTAGAAATAGGTAAGACTTACTCATTCTAGTATTACAGATACAATTTTACTGTCACTGTACTGATTGTTTGCAAAGTCATTCTAATGCTCTGTGTCACGGACTATTTTTTAAATAGAATTTGCTTTTAAAAATTATTTTGGTTATCCGCCTAAAATAATATACTTAAATATCAGACAAGGATATTTCCAGAAAGTATGCACTGCTATTTAATTATTTCATATCTCTAACATGTAACAACTTCATCTCCAATCAGCTTACAGAGAAATGGAAGAATTCACTGAAAACAGCAACACTGTTCATTGTTGCATGAGAGACCGTGGTTGAATGGGGTGCCCTGCAGTGTTCTCTAAACTCAGGGAAACAGGAACTCCTAACAGGATACATAACCAAAGCCTAACCTGTTCATGAAGTTTACCTCAGTAAAGGGATAGGCAGACATATTTAAAAATGATTTTACAGGGCGAAAACAAGGAAATAAATTCCATAAAAGTATAAAGAAAAATACTTCAAGAAATATGGTACTAAAAATCTCCTGTGTGACTGGGGTTATAAAATCATATAATGTAATTTGCATCATTTTATGAGCAGTGAGGAGGATGTCACACACCTACTGGCTGGGATATTTACTTCTCCCAAAGCACCTGCAGGTGCAGTTTCCAGATACTTCTCTTTAAGGCACTCTGTGCACTTGTGCTGAACTTTGTGCTCTTTCCTTCTTTGGCCTGGGAAGAGACTGTTCTGTTTGTTGGAAATTTTTCTGAATAAAAGATGCCTCATTTACATTTAATGGTTTCATGTCACCAAAATCAGATTGAATATCTGTTTTGTCATAATTTTTAGGTTCACACTTCTTAAGAAATATTGTAATTTATTGGCAGACACAAATAATGGCTATTGTTCTTAAAATTTCTTGTTGTGTGTGAAATTTCATTAAAAATGTCTTTATAGTAGGCTTTTGTTGAAAAAAGAATAAATTGCATATAAAAATATGCAGTACCTAATTTCAATTGTAGGCATTGCCAAAGCACAGACAAGAGAAGCAGATTTTGGCAAAAGCCACAGTGTAACTGTTTCTGTTAAACACAACTGTAAGCAATCATTGAAGTCAGTTGGTAGCTATATGAACAGTTTAAATTTATCCACAACATAAATCCATAATGTATTCTTGACAAACATAAAATAATAAGTTAAACATCAATATGTAATCATGTTTAGGTTAACATGAATGAGACTTTCCTTGTTTCCATCAGCAGAAACAGAAACAGATCAGATACTTTAAATTTCTTCAATCAAAATATATAAACAAGAAATGTTAATATTAGGCTAGAAGGTGAATCTTGTAAAGAAAAAAGTAATCAAGAAAATTTTAAATTAAGCTTCTGCCTAAAATAGATTCCTGTGAGAAAAGAGTCAAATAAACATCCTTTTTTTCAACTGACCCCAGGGGGACTTCCATCAGAATCCTTGTTGGACATAACTTACTATATGGGAACTTGTCCAGGAGTTATTTCTGTGATGACTGTAAGAAAAACTTGTGAATTCTTCTGGAAACATGCTACTTCAAGTCAAAAATAAAATTATTATTCTTTGGGTGGTTGTTTGTCATCAGCTGTGAGTTCCTTTCTGAATACAGCCCAGAATGAAAGAGTTGACTAAAGGAATATTTTTGGATCAAACTGGTATTTTCTCTTTTCTGTGATTCATTTTAATCTTCTGTATGAGAAAACTTCTCTGTGTTGTATAGCTGACTCTTGTCTTAAAATACAGAATAGAATAGTCATTGATGAGTCACATGGTTATAGAATAGAAGCAGATGTGAAAGATAAAAACATATGACAGAAAGCAGTCAGAAAAAAAATGAGATTAATATTATTTCATGAAATCTGTCTGCTTCCTCAGGAAATGCTTTTGCTTTGGATACCAGGGAGGCTGGACAGGGAAGTATCTTTTAGAACAGTGTTGCCTACTAATATAAGTGCTGAAATAAACACACAAACTTATAAATATACCTAATAGTCCAATTTGAAGGGCTAGAATCTTTTGATTTTTTCCAGTTACTATCACAACATTTGCATTTTTCTTTCAAGTGTATGCTAATGCACATGAAAGATGTGAACTCATGGCCTACATCTCTTTGTACATTCATTTGTCCTGTATTGCAGTACTTATCTACAGTACATGGGATAAAGGCAGCCAGACACCAGAGAAAAATATAGATATGAGAGTTCATTCTGTAGTTTTAAATCAGGAGATGGGAAATTGCATCTTGTGCCCTTTTATTCATTTAATCCCTGTAAAATTCAGTTCCATACTTAGTGGAGTATTTTGTTTGTTTTCTGTAGGACCCTGTGGGAGAATCTATCCATCATCCAAACTCACATACAACACAACCTGAATAAACAAAAGTTGGTTTCACCAGAAGATTTGCCAGCAATGCAATAAAATATACTGACACTTCTTCACATATAGTTGCCATGTCCTATGTGCTTTGCCTTCATAATTTACCTTCTGGAAAAAGTAATATGCAATAAACCTGTTGCAGCTAGCAATAAATTAGTAAATGCAGAACTGATTCAGAGTGGCTGTGTCCGCCCATCTCTAGCCCAGATGTTCTGCAGAAGATTTAGAGACTGTTTTGCAGGCTCTCAGCCTCTGAGGTGAATGTTGCATGCTTGTACAAAACTGGAAACAATGCTTTTTTGCATGTGTTCCTTTGAGTTTTTGTTTTTCCATTCCCCCACACTCCTCCATGGAAGACCCTCTCCCCTGCACAGCATGTCCATGTGCATAGATTGAAAGTGGTTTTTAATCTGCAGCACAATATCGCTTCTGGTGTATTATAGCTTTCCTTTAAAGCATCTTGTAATATTTTCACTGGGACTTCTAATTATTTCAGTAATTGTATTGACTAAGTCATCAGAAAATACTTTGATTTTATTGAAAAACTGTTGCTAGATTAGAAAAGCATAGTTTTTGTGGTCTGAAGGGCTGGTTTGATCTATCACGCTATACTTATCTTGTCATGAATAATTAATCTTTTCCATATCAACAGTAGTTCAACATTGAGTACACAGAAGATCAAGCTTTGAGATTTATGTGGCTTCTCAGCACTTCAGCTTAATATATTAATTAGGTCAAAGAGCATTGAAGACAAGTTATTTAGTTCTTGCAGTCTTATTTCCTTCAGTTGTAATGTCTTTAAACTGAAAATATAGTTGTGACAGTTAATGCTTATAGCTTAAGAACAAACTTGTCTAACAACACCACTGGCATTTCTATTAATGGCAGACAGCAATCTTTCTGATT
Source organism: Illadopsis cleaveri (assembly GCA_013399915.1). Taxonomy (NCBI): domain Eukaryota; kingdom Metazoa; phylum Chordata; class Aves; order Passeriformes; family Timaliidae; genus Illadopsis; species Illadopsis cleaveri. The sequence goes on along the minus strand of VXBB01019583.1, from coordinate 397,906 downwards.
AGATGAAAAAAATGCTGTATTTAAAACCTAATATGCAGCAAGGGCAACTTAGCAGTGACAGTGGCCACGGAGAATTTGGAGATCCTGTGAGAAGCTCTTTTGTATCTGTTCTTAGAGGGCACTAAACTGTAGAGCAGTAACAGACTAAAGGAAATTCCTAAGGAGGCCAATCCTATTTTACTGTGCAATGTACTTATAAATTAAGGGCCAGAGCTGTGGAGACATACAGGTGCTTTAAGTGCCTTGTACCTCCATTTTTGCACTTAGGTCTTCATAGATAAATGGGAGACTTCAAGGAACTTCATGGCTGTGCATTAACTTCCTTAGGTGCAGCATCAACATTACCAACATATTCATTACACATTATTTTAAAACATCTCAGCTGGTTAATGTGATCTAGCTATATATCTTTAATGACAGAAGCATCAAAAGCATATAAGCAACCCAAAAATAACAGAAAGTAATTACATTATTTCCTGGTCTGATGATGTAAATGTCCCACAGGCCACAACAGATATATAACGAGGCCAGCAAAACGTGTAAATGAAAACTTTTGTCTTGTGACAACTCCCACTGTAAGTGCACACAGCACCCTTGCTGCCTAGTTAATTTTTAGCTGTTAACACTCCACACTCTGGGAACAAAAGGTCTAGAACATCCCAAAAGCTTTACTGTGACCTTTGAGAGTCACCAACAGAAAAGCAAATTTGCTTTGGGGACTGCTCTGGGTCTACATGTTCTGTACTTCCCAGAGCACCAGTGCAGCTCTAGATAGATGGAATCTGTCATACCTGTAGGTGCACAACAGTTTCTCTGTTGGCTTATTTTGGTTTTTGTGGGTCATAGTGCTATTCTATTATACAACAGAGCTAGGTAACCCATGCCAAACTGGGAGGAGGGCAACTTTGATTCATAGCTAAGCCGATTCACAAACTGCCACAGAAACCATTTCTTTTATCTCAGTTTTTAGCAGCATGACCTGTTGTGATAGTCCATGAGGACTGGTATTCATTGAGCTGGGTCCTGCTCCTGTTGCCTCTGCTTGCTGGACATCACAAATAGTGAACGGACCCAGTGCATCACACTTCACTGTGTGTTCTCCAGGATGCTTTGACAGGGAAAGGAGCCTGACTCCTCATTTCATCAGCTATAGGAATGCCTGGTATTCACTTTTTCATTTGAATAAACACAGAGAGTACCTAAACTGCCTTTTAAAATGCTAAGAGATAAAGAATATATCCCAGTCTTTGGATTACTGCCACTGCCAAGACCAACACAGGTTCTATTCCAGTCCCAGCTGTTCTAGCTTTTCTGTTGCCCATGTGAATCTGTTACCTCCTGCAGCAGACAGATGTAAACTGGTACTTGTACCTACAAAGCTGCTACATGTTTCCTCTTCCTTCATAGTTTGCTATTCGGCTATATCTGACAAATGTTGTCATATACCTATTGACTCTTTTTAAGCAATTATACTCTCAATTAGATGTAAGGTGCTAATACCTTTTTCTGTGTTGGTATGGTCTGTAAAGTCAAAGAGAAATCAATTCTAAGCAAACCTCTGATTTTATGGTAATTATGTTGGTAACTACCCAGAGTGCATCCTCACAATGAGAAGGCTGTAGGGAGCAGTTCCCAGTACAAAGGCATTTCTGAGGTACAACTGGCAAAGATAGGCATGTAAGGGGTAGCTTACAATTCAGCATCTTCTGCTGAATTGTGAAGGCATTGGGAGCTGAGATCTTACGTCTTACAAAGATGACTTTTTGTTGTGCTCCTGGAGTGGGAACCAAAGAGCTCTCATGCCCTGAACACCAAAATGTCTTGCCCTGTGTGATATAGTATACTGATGCTAAAGTTGGGCATAATTTAATGCAGCAAAGAGATACAGCTTCACAGCTGAACAGACCTGCAAAGAATCTTATTACTGTGCACAAAGGAAACTGAATGATATGAATATGATCTGACACAACCGACAAAACCTGACAGCATGTATCAAGCTAATCATGCAGAGAGTAAGTATGGGCAGCTTTCAGATAACTTTGTCATTCAGTTATTTTCCAAAATACTGCATAAAAGACTATTTTTGACTTTCTGTCCAGTTCCCTGAAAGTGATGGAAAAATCCTCTCTGATTTCATGAGTTTTTGGATCAGGCCCAGAGATTGCAGTGGAGCAGCAATTTAGTCTGAGGGGCACTGTCAAAGCCATGCGGAGGCAGTGGGTTGGGATAGATGGAGAGATTCACATGCAGCTGATTCATAGGGAGAATTATTAATATGAATCTTGCAAAGGCCCTTCTCCACTGTGCATACCTCTGCTTAGCAAGATAAATCACTCACTTCCACATCAACCAAATTTGTCCAAGACTAGGAAGATAGTAGTAATAAATAATTAGCATTTACATCACACCTTTCATCTTCAAAGCATCTTAAAAACATTCACTAATTAATCCTCACAACAGCCTTGTGAGTTAGGGATTTTCAGCATTCATTAAGAACTCAAAAAAATCTACAAAGTTAAAAAAAAAAGGCAGCCAACTCCCCGTTCTCTGACTATATGAGTGTTTGCTCAAAATGTGGCATGTCTTGGGAACACTTCTGTACCAGTAGATCATATATCCTCTAAAAATTAAATAGAGATAGTAGTCTCATAAATGAAACATGAGGTAAAATAAACCCTATTAAGTTTTGGCATCATAAAAATATTAAATACATGAATTTTGAAACAATTATGCAGCTACTAAATCCTTCTTTTCAAAACCACAAACTTTGGGACCACATAAGCATACAGAATAGGTACCTTTAAGTGCTGACCAGTTTTATGTTTGTGCAGTGCTGATCAAAACCATGAAGTTAGGAGGTGTGTCCTTGGGTTTTTTTCCCTAGAAACAAGGAACTACCTGTTCAGGTTATGGGATGTGATTGGGGTTGAGAATCCACAGAATTCCCTGGTTTTGTTTTCTTTGGGGCTTGAGTGGCCAAGCATTATAAAAGAGGCGGTTGTCTGTAAAGGAAGCTTCTCCGGCTACCAAACACAGCTATGCTGTGACTGTAACCTCCTGGTTAAGACCAGCAGGGGTGAGGAGGGCAAAAATAATACACCTATTTTGGGCACTACCTCATTTCCACAGCAACCATGGCAAACTGGCTTTACCTTCACTCATGAAGTATTGTTCTGAGAGGCCTAAGTAGGTAAATTACTTTGTATTTTCTTTTCAATTTCAATCTTTCTTCTAATGAGACTATTGTAAGACCACATATTTGAAGTGAAAGGTGTCAGTGGGTGCTTGTCTTCAACATCTCAGTTTCCTTTTCAGGGTGCTAATGGCAGAGACAGCTCACATACCTCATAACTGGTATGGTTCTGCCTTTCAGGACTCATGTAGTTACAGACAAACCAGTATTTACTCCTGGACGAATGCCGTATTTAGCAGTCCTGGAATTGTTGTCCCATCTGCCTTGATGCAATCCTCTGGGATGTCCTGTCCTGCAGCTCCAGGTGTGCTCAGGGAGCAGAATCAGGCCAGGAGTTGTGCAACAGAAACTTTAGACTTAGTTGTCTACACATGTAGACATGTGATGAATCCCCAACATTTTGCAACTCAAGATCATAAAGCTCATTTCCAAAAGTTCTCCTGCAGAATAGATCACTATAATTGTACCTACAAACACAGTCCTCAAAGCTGACAAGTTTCATGGTTTCATTTCTAAGTTCTTCCTGCATCAGAACTGTATGAAAACATGATTTATTTATTCTTAATTAGAAACAGTAAAATTATTCCAGTTTCACTGCAGAAGACCTGCATTTATCCTCAAACACTAGGTAGAAATTGACACCTTTTTGGTGAATTCAGCCTATGAAGTTTCAAAATCTGGAAAGTGCATGTGGTATGGCAACTACTTCTAATAATTTTACAATTTCAATCATTTTTCTTTCCCTGGTCCATGGATATTCTTTCAAAAAAAATCATGACTCCATTTTGTCAAAGATGTGGATTATCTTTCATTTTGTAAATCTTTTCAAGTAAAGCAAATTGGACAGTTTGTATTCAGTAGCAGAACTCATTTTGAACAATACATAGGTAATGGAGCAAAAGATGTATAAGGTAAAAACATGTGCTGAACATATGTACTCCTCTGATGCATGCCAAACTTAATTAAAAATCAGACCCTAATTTGCTGTGGGATCTAGACAGCATACTAGTTTGTCCAGATGTTTATAAATGAGAAAAATATATTCTCTATTGTAAGTCTGCATATGCAAACTCTGGGAAACTATTGTCCAAGTCCCTTAAATAAAAACAATCACATTGTTGAAGGTATAGTTTATGAATCCTAAATACAATTGAGACCCTCTGAGGATTCTCAATTTATGTGAAAGACACCCAGTGTAAAGCCATGTATGGACGTCTTAATAAAACCCTCTGAGAACAGAGGTCCTCAGGCTATTCAACAGAAGTTTGTTAGCCTTTCTTCTGAAGTACAAGGCAAGCCATAAATTCAGATTTTCCAATACTACTTTTGTATACAGCATGAAAAACAGAGAAAAAACACTGTCTTCTAATATTTTTGTCTAGTTTAACGATGTAGAGTATCTATTGCAGGCAGTTATTTCAGCTCACAAGTTCAGTGACAGTCCTTTATTTTAGCACTGTAACACAGGCTGCAGCTAAAGGACTTTGAAATCCAGTATATTGATGTGTGTACTCATTAAATGCAATTCTGATTCTGAAATTTAATTATTAGCCTTCATGCCATAGAAGAATTGTATTACAGTTATAAAAAAAGTTAATAAAACCACAAAAATCCACTAAGCTCCAAAACGTATTTAAAATACCTGTTTGCACCATTTGCAGTCATCTACTCAAGAAATTAACTGCAAAAATTTCCTTGGGAATTATTTATGTAGCAATTTAATCAAGCCATATTGTGCTTTAGGAGAACTACTTATAGAATAAGAAAAAAAATTGTGGTTTATATCACTCAAGTTGTTTTCCTTAACACAACTTTTTTTGATATTGTTAGCTTTTGATAAAATCATAACAAAAGTGGGGCTTATAACTAGTAGTGTTTATTGAGTATAGTGGAAAATGGAAAATTCCTGACAGCTGTGTAAAACACTGACAAAATCTGATACAGTCTTTTGCATCTTTTGGGCACATCCGCTGTAAAACAGAAGAATCAATACCTCTGTATCAGCTTTAAGTGGCGTGCAAAGTTTTGTATTTGTTAATGCAATGAATTTGATTATTCAAATTAAACTAAATTATTTTATTTATTACGCATCACATTTTTAATAACCTCTTTGCTACAAAAGTAGTTTCTATTTAAGAATGTTTGAAGTAGCCAATTCTCACTCCCTTTTGTTTAATATTTACCTCTTTATATTGTGAATAATCTAATAGTACTGAAGTTTAAAAAAAAAAGCTTAAGTGATGGCTCAGAATTAGAGTCATGTGTCCCATTAGCAGCAGGGAGTTCCTAATTTAAGACCAAGGTCTTGGAATGATGAGAGCTAATGCTAAGACCTCTGCTCTGCACACAGTTCAGCTAGTTCCACTCTTCCCTTGGACTTTCCACAGCTCCATATCCAGCCCTCTGCTTTGCCTTTTTTCTCAGGTTGTGAGCTCTTTAGAAATGTCTCTTTTGTCATGCTTTTAACATTCAGCAGAGAGGCATAGCCTTTCTTGGCTGTCTTCTGGGCAATGAAATAAAATATGCAATTGCTCCTGTATTTCTAGGGAAAGAACTCTTAGAAAGGAATTTCTGGGTCCACTTTTGACTCTGAGAAACATCACAGAAAGACTCTGCATGAAAACACAGATTTTTATCATGGCATAAATATCATGAAAACACGACAGATTTTAGCTTGCTAAGAATATTGTAAGCCACTGACTCAAGCAACACTGACTATAATAAAATATGTTGAAAGTTTTCAGGGTATTAAATAACTTGATAATTTCTCAATATGTCTGTACCTTTTTTTACATACATTGTTATGGAACCTCTCATGTAAATGGACTAATTCAGTAATTGTTTTTCTTCACCCAGTTACTATTAACACACTTTCAATATTTTTCCTGTTATTTTAACCATTATTTAACTCTTTACAATGGTGGAATTCTATGGTCTATTGTGCCATTTCATTGTAGAACAAAAATGCCACCACCATTTCTTATCTTGTCTTCAGGATCAACTGACAATTACCTCTGCTGCCCTATGTGTGTAGCTGGGTGGAGACTCAGCTCCATTGAGCATGACAGAAGAAACAGAAACTCCTGCCTTAAAGATTTTCCTAACAGTTGTCTTTGCAGTAACAAGCAAAAGAGGAAAATAAAATAATTTTTTAAAAAGCAGGGAAAATTCCCCCAAGGCCACCCAATCCTCTTACCTGTCATTTAATAACTTGCACCAAAGGAACATAACTGCTTCTAATTTAATCTTCTGTTAATCAGTTACTTTTCCTTCAATTATAAATGAGTCAAGGAAAGGAAAACCTTGCTTTGCACATTTGCAGCTGTTGAAGAAGTGCCATTTTGATGTGCAGTGCTCACACTGTAACATCTGCACTGGTATCAGCAGGACACTCCACTGTCAACAGATAGCACCTGAGGTTTAATGAGAGCAGAATCCTCCTTTCTCTGTCTCACTGTTTCCAGGTAATGCTAAGAGATGATTGTTAGCAATTTAAGAATTGCTTCTTGAGACTTTACAAAATATTAAATAGAAATGAAAAATAAATAGCATATTCAGGAAAAATAAGATTACAAAAATAGGTTTGAAACAGTTATGGTCTGGTTCATTATTAACATTTTTTTCTATGTTTTCATGCTATACACCTTATTAGGTATTCTTCATTGCTCAAAGTTTTAAGTGTAAGAATCACAAGCTTAATGAGAAGCAATATTTTTCCTTACAGTGTAATTATCCTGACAATGACTCTGAAGAGCTGTTAAGAGAAGCACAGACAAGGAGTATGTCCTGTCCTGTAAAGTTGGGAAGAAGGTTCCACACATGAGGAGCTCAGGCATTCTGACAAGACCACCCAACCAGCCAGTGTGGGTGACTGTGGATTAATATTAACTTCTGATTCCAATGTAACTAATGACTGTTTGAGGTGGTCTCAATGGCAAGTCAGAACCGAAGCGTACCGATCTAATTCTCGGTAAAATCTGCAAACATCTCTATGGAGCTATGGGGTTTGATTCGCTTGATCAGTCAAAGAACATATGCTAAAGCCAAGACGTATCTTAGAAAGTAAACAGGGGATGAATGTATTTGTACATCAGGAAAAATCTGAGACTCTTAAATACTGAAATGTCAACAAAAAGTCTTAAATTTTGAGACAGAAACAATAGCTAGCTTGCTTTCACCTAGAATCATTGCTATTAGTGGCAAACCATGTTATTGGTTAAATTTTTTTCCCCTTTTCATTCCCCAAGAGGGAAGATGATAATTCATTGGTATTCCCTGATATTGACTGAGTTTTAATATTTGTAGTCAAAAGAATAATTTGTGCAAGCAAACAGGACTTATCTCTTCCAAAGGTGGGATATTCTGTCAAGTGGTGTAATCGCTGTCAAATTGTGATGTCACCTGTCTGTCTCATCAAATTAACCAGAAAATAATAAATCAGCAAACATCAGTACTGTAACAGTCTTGACTCATGTTCAGGCAATTGCACACATACTAATTTTGACTAGCATGTTCCTCTTTGTAAATACACAGCACAGATATATGATCTGCAGGAACAAGGGAAAGGCAATACACAGAAACAATTCAGACACTTCAAACTTGGGTTAATATTTTTGTCTGACTATTGGAAAAGCTGCCAACACATACTTCTCTGTGACTGCAAAACCCCAGGAAGTGAGGTTCTCTTGCACCATTTGAAGGGGCAGCACAGGAGGGCCCAAGGATGGGAATTCACAGCCAAGAGGGTGTATTTTGGACAAAGTGACAATCTTGCCTTCTACCATTACCACGGTGAGAAAACAGCTTGGTGGAAATGTTTAGCTGAAGCAACAGAATGATAGATAACTCCCCTGGGGAAAACAAGAATGAACAGAGTAGAATATAATCCCAGAAATACTAGAGAGGCAAAATTTAGCTAGCTCTCATTTAACCCTTTGATAATCCATCATTTAAGAGTGAGATTTTAGATCATGATGCATTAGGAATCTGAAATTTCTCTCTCAAATTAAACTCTTCTTTCCTTGCAAGATCTAAATAGGTTAAATTTTCTCACCATCTGTATTATTTAAAAGTGCTAGAATCTTCAACACTGCTTCTACAGCTGCCTCACGAGAAAGTCAAACAGAAAAGATATATAAATAAAATCTTAAATTTTTCTTACCTAGAAATTTTTGTAAAGGAATGTTAATGAACCTATGAGCTATACTTATCATTGTGAAACAACTTCCTCATGTCTTTTAGGGCTGCAAAGAACCACCTGCCTGCCCATGGCATTACGCCAGAAACCAACTGCATGATTTACACCCACCAGCTTCCTATGAACTGTGGGAGTGTAACCTTAACCACCATCTTCTTGCACAAAAGATCCTGAGAACCAAGTTTTTTTCTTCCCCCAGAAGAGCACAGTGAATGAAATATTAAACATACTTCCTGCCTCCACATTCTCAGAGCCTGACAGGCATAGGACCTTTTCAGGAAAGCAGCTACTATTTTTCATGCAACTTGAGAAATGCTAGCTTAGTCAAAAATTTCTGTGCTACAGTAAGAGTCTGACTATATACTGTCAGCTTTGTAAAAGGAGTTAGACACTTAAATCTCAATAGTATTAGAGCAATTTGGCTTCTGAAGATTCAAACTTTGGCTGTTATGCTATAGCCAGTCTTAATGCCTAGTTGCAGAGCTGAAATAGTAAACTGCTACCCTGGACATTTTAAGGATCCATCTCTACTGGAGGGTTTGTGAAATGTTGGTTGCATTAGGCAATAATTCATTTTATACACAGTTATAAGCCCACATGGAAGAACTTATGAAACATTATAGTAGTAAGTCAAAAAAAAAAAAAAATCCCAAAGCATGTAAATAGTTTCTTTAGGAGAAATTAAAAAAAAAAAGATAAATAGTTCGGTAAACCATTGTCACTACTAGAATATCACCCACTAAGTAAAAGATGTTTTTCAAAATCTCAAATGTTTATAAAATATAGGTAAGAGCAATGCATAGGCTAGCTTGGACACCAGGCCTAGGCTTTCTTTTCAGATTTTGGGCAGTATCTGATTGTCCACACAGCATCATTCACAGCTAATGCCAAAGAGCCCTTTCTTTATTCCCTGCATGGCTTCTAGGAGGAAATCTTTTCCCATGGGTACAGAAGGGATCATATTTTATCTCTTGGTTCTCAAAATAAAAGCTCACTCACAAGTCTCTAAAATAATTTCTTCTAGAAAGAATCCAGATGGCAGATTAACCTATTTATGTGGTGTTCTGTATAACTCTCTGAAGACTTACATCCAATTCTTTTGCATACTTCTTCTTTGGGCAGCTCACTCTTTCAAGGTGAGGCACAAGGTGGATACAAAGAAACATATGGATCAGGGGATCATGGCGTGGCAATGCTCTTCCCAGCTGTCTGCAGCCCTAATGTCACTCTCTGCCCTTCCATAGTTAGAATAACACTTAGCAAATAAAAGTAGTTGCCTTAAAATTAGAAAGAGTGAAGGAACTTCCTATAAACAATGATTCTGTTTTTTAACTATATCTAGTAAAAGGTGCTGCTTTTTAACACTGTGAGATCCTGGAAATGGCCTAGATTTTCCTTCCCTCATCAAATTTTGCAAAATTACGTCCTCATACTATTCATTGATGCAACAAAATGAGGACACTTGCTTGCTTAAAAAGTCATTGTATGCCTTCTCACTTGTGGCCTAAAAACTACTGCAAAAAATGAAATACACAGAAGCTATTCTTAGCACATACTAAGTTACACAGACCCTATTCATTGCAAGCAGATTCACCATGCAGGGTAGTTTAAAACATCTGCAGTTGTCCTACACATTTTTCAACAGTTTACACTATGGCATTTTATCTGCTTTTATCTCCCCTGATTTCCCCCTCAGAATATTTCCTTGGCTCATTGTACTCCCAGTCCCATGTGTTTTCAGCGCTCGGTCAGAGTCAGATCGTGTTTCATTCAGTGCCTGTGCCCAGACCCAGCAGCAGTGCTAAGCACAAGCTCCCATCTCCGTACATCAACTGGTTCCAGCTGCCTCTCGCTGGGGACCCCTCCTGCCTACAGGAGCTGAGCACTGACTGTGCTGCCGCCCTCCCTGATACGCTGCAGCTGTTGGTCTGCAGAGCATGGCTCAGCATGGCTGCTCCTCAGCCCCAGCAGGGAAAACACCCCCAGCACTTCCCGCAGGCACCACAGCACTGCTGCACTGCTCTTACCTGGCTGTTGATAATGCAGAAATTCCCAGCTCTTCCTAGCATCAGATAAGCTAGCTGCTATTACAGGGAGAGAGCGCTGCATCACTCAGGTTACTAAAATGAGTCTCATTAGCTAACTAGATAAACTAGGCTGTGATATTTCTATTCAGTATGGCTTTAAAAGCCAATATATACTTAACCTTTTTTACTCTTTTCTCCCCCACCCCTCATTTCTGTGCAGGTTAATGTTTGAAAATATACCTAACAACTATATTTGATATCTAATTTTTTCCTGTCTGTAACAATAGAGAGTTGTTTCATTCAACCCAAGATGGCTTTGTAGGTTTTGTTTTCTGAGTGTACATTAGTTTTCTTCCTATAGTTATTTTCCTACCAGGTATAAGGATCTCATAGGAGAAGATCACATGTGAAGAAGCTCATGGTTATTTCTTTGCTGACAGTGGGATTTGGTGAGGAGAAGGAGGGGTGGACATTGGGAGAGCGATAGCTATTGTTTTAGCAGGTGTTCTTTTTTTCCAAGAAAAAAGACCAGATTTTACACACAGCAATACAAATTATCAGCTTATTAAGTGGTATTGCCAGGTTATAATAGTGCTTTACTGTTGAGAAAATTTAAGTAAGTTCATGCTCATGATACCCATGGGCAAAGGAAAGACAAGCATGTAACAAGAGTTCAGAGATTGTAGAAAAAACCTGCTCTGTTTTTCAATTATTAAAATCATGGGGGCAGGGAGGAACAGGGGAGAGAGAAGGAGAGAATAATGTGGCAAAAAGGGATGTTCCTGGTATGGTCAGACCTTGGGCTTCCTTTTCTAGTTTCTATTTTGTGATCATAGCTTCAGGTCTTCTTTAAGTTACATGGATTTGTTATGAAGGTCAGGTCGTATATTATTGTAAACAGCTGTGCTTGAACAACTGCTGGTGTTTATAACTAATGGATATGTTATCCTAGTAAGATATGTACTTGAAGTATAACTTCAGTATTTTTGCTTTAAAAGCACATATCCAGTGCTAGAGATCTAATTCTGTACCTTTAGTTTAAAGTAAATCTTTGCTATTTCAAAGATCAAGCTCTTAATACTCACAAACAGCCTTTCAAAATATTAGTGGGAGCAGTCAAGTAAACAGTTTTCTGCGATTCACAGACACTAATACAAATCTAAGTTTTCCCAAAGCTCCATTATCTGATACTCACAGTCAAGCAAGCAGCTTTTTTGTTTATTTGCTTTTGTTAAAATTCTCTGCATCGAGTTCTTTGTAACATTCTCTGGCTGCAGTAGGGAGAGAACCACCTGTAACAAGCCATCTAATCAGCAATGAACAATTCCTACACCAGTTTGCATGTGCAGGGTCCTTGTAATATTTATGTTTTGCAAGTGTAAGGGCTCTGTTTCCACAAGGTTGCATATTTAAAAAACATTTTCTACAGTCTGCAAATCACAGGTAGAAGTCTCAGCTTCTGTTACAAAGCTGCATTTAATGATACAGAGGTGAGGTCTATGAGGTAATGCATGCTTGATAAGCATATTAAGCATAGCTGAAAACAGGAGAGATCACTTCCTAAAGCACTGTGCAAGATCCATCCATCTGCAGATAATAATTTTAAATATACCACTAAAGTATACAATATTTAAAAGAACATACAGATTTGAAAATGGAAATTATTTGATCAGTTTAAGGTTTCCCAAAATGGTCCTTGACTTCTGCACTAAGCAGCTACACTATAGTACAGTGGACAGCCCTGCTTTGTAAAATGTTTTTGGCTTGCATCAATAAAGTAGAAAGTACAACCTGAAAGTAAAATGAAATAAATTTCCTTGTAAATGTCTTAGTGAAATTTGAATTCATGTATCAGTTGTAATACTCCATTTTGCACTGAAATAATCAGTGAGTCCCACATCAAAACAGTAGGCCTTCTCCAAGCTAAAGAAAAGCTAGGGAAATTATTCACAAATGTTTGCATGAATTCTAAATTGCTTTTCTATTCAAAAGTGTTCACACCTCTTTTGGTGATTAATCCTTGAACATTTGTGCTAATGGACATCTGCCCACACAAATGTTTGGCTTTTCACTAAGTGACAACTTATTTTATTTGCAAATAAGGTATTGGTGCCTCACTAGGCACTCTACCATCATCCACTGAAAGAGTAGGAGCAGTGACACATGATTTAGGTTACAAATCTTATATAATGAGTTGTGAATAGGCAAAGATATAGCAGAATTAACAGTTAAGGAATACCTCATGAGTAGAAATGTGCTCTACATAACTGTTTGCCACACCAAACTCAACCCACCCCCCCCAAAAAAAAACTTTTGACCAAAAGAACTCGTGAAACAAATCCAAAAATCCAACTCAAAACCTAGGCTGCTGTGAAAATAGGAAAAGGGTTGCTTTCAAAGGGCTGCTTTCAAAGTGACAGCATTGGTCAACATGCTAGTCCAGGGGCACAGGAAGTGAGCTGATATCCCACTCGCAAATACTTTATAGCCTGTGCAAGAAAGATTTTAATGAAAATTTTGAAATGGGGTGTTGGTTGACAGATATCTCAAAAAGTCCTAATTGTGGATGCTAAATAATTACTTGAATGCAAGTAATTATTACTTAAGACTTACTTGGCTCAACAAGCTATAAGTAGCTAGTGATTGCAAACATATCTGTGGGAAAATACCAAGTTGAAATTCTTTTCTAATTCAGTTTGACACTTGCGTTTGGATTAGTCTGGACAAACACGTGCTCTCTCTAATCCATGGAAAATGACCCTGTCTAACAGAAGCTTTAGTTTCAGTGCATCAACACCTTTGGAGAAAAATGTACCTTTTTCATCAAGGCTCCATCACAGAATTTTCAGCTGCAACTCTGAGCTTATTGGTAATTCTGTAAGTATATCCAATAGCTTTAAAACTTGCAATTTTCAGTGGCCAGCTGTCAAGTAGTAATTCTTTTTTTCCTGAGACACATCAGATCTCTACCAACTTGCAAGCTTAAACAATTGTCTTATAGATAACGTAGTACCATTTAATTTCCTTCTTGATTGATTTTAGACATCAGGAAAGGTAAGGCCTAATAAGTGTTTGGATAAGCAAATTCCCAAAAACCTGATACAGAGCAGGTTGTGGTGATTCAGCACACTGGACTCACACCCCAGCAAGGGCTGGTAGGTAGAACTTGCCATTTCAAGAGCTTGACAGCTTGTAGTCTCTACTGTTCCTGCAGTGTTCTTTATTATCAATATGGTATTAGCTGTCATACTTTAACCAAACTTCCACTGAGAAATAACAGCAGGCCTAATTCTGCCCATGTTGAAATAGTGAAACTGATTTTAGTGGAAAGAGAATGAAATTATAAACTATTATACTCCTGACAGTGCCTGCGTAATTTCAGTTTTGTAGATAATCTTTGCTTTTTGTCCTTAGTCATAGGGTAGGGTTATGTCCCTTTAAATGGCTCCCTTCTTCTACTCTAGAGGTAATTGTGTGATAGATGAAGTTGTCTATTTGCCTTATCCAGCCTATGACATGCACTTGTCTTTGCTTGAAGAGTTCTAGGCTATCGTACCACCGCCACTCCTCTGTTGTAGATACAGTATCTTCTCAGTCTGCAGCAGCACTTTCAGCTCAGTATCAATTGGGACAGAAAGGAAACACAAACAGAAGGTCAGAGAAAGCAAAGGTGTAATTACCATTCAGCCTGCCTGAATATGTCAGCAGCACTTACAGGATTCTACTCGATACATTTAGCAGTGTGGTTGGTAGACTGTTTTGCTTATTCTCACTTCACCTCTGTGAAGCTGCCTTGATCCTGTGTCTCTCTCATTTAGGTATGTTTAACATCCACATATGTCTAATATTAAAGTGTGACAGGCAACCCTGCATTCTGCCCTTGTGTTATGGTGCTATCCACAACACAGGTTGGTTGAGCAGTTTTCTCACTCTTCCTTTTTTGCCAACCTTCCTTTTGGTGGCTGCTTTTTGTAATCAGTTCCTTTTCCTTCCTGACCACTGCATAAACGCAGTATTGTGCAATGTGCAATGAGGAACAAGGGTGGCACAGACTGCTCCTGTGTGCCCCCTGCCACTCCAGTTTTCTTGTTCATTAAAAGCTCCTATTGACTTTAAATCAGCTCCACAGGGCTTTGTGTTGACAGAAATTTGCCCAGAGATAATTTGGCTGAATTTTGTCTCCAGACTTCAAAGAATCTTGCACTTGTACATGTAGTTCAGACAGAATTATTGATAAAGTTGGAGTGGAATTAACAAAAAGTGCTGCTGGGGCCACAGCTATAAATTCTGAACCTGTAATGTCTCATGGATATTGAGGCTTATATCTGCTTTTACAGCTCCTCAAATCTTTATGAGACAAAGTCATATATATATTGGTTTTTATCAACTTTCTGCCCATTTTAGGATTTCAAATTTTACACAAATTTTTGTGAGCATTTCCCTACAGGTACTTTAGCCTGAAAATGTTAATAAAATTTAAAATTTAAAAAAAACTAATTAAAAAAAAATCCTAGACATTTAACGTGCAAGAAAAGGAATCACCCTTACATTGAATTATCTTCATTTTATTATATATAATAGCATGTATATTATCTATGCAAACTATCTTTTTGTTTTAAAAAGCTGGTCTTTTTTGAAATCAAGCAAGTTTCCATGCTTGATTTTTAGTTTGAAGTAGCTCTGGCCAGATTAGACTGCATTTTACATGGCAAAAGATTTTCAGTATTTGATTCAACAACCAAATATGAATGAGTGGAGTGGGAATGGGAAGAAGGAAGGAATAAATTGCCTTAAAGTTTTCATTTTAAAATGAAAACTTGAGGCATTTCAGAAATGTTGAGATGGTAGTTGAGCAATCTGAATCTCTGTTGAGAAATTCTTAAATAGGATATGTGTTTACACCAACTCTTTCCTAGGAAAAAATTGTTTCCAGAAATCACAATAGAAAAAAATAGATCTTACAGACTTGTGCTGAGATTTATTTCTGAATCATGGGACAGGTGACTCCAAGAATAGGACCAAAAAACTTTGACATAAGGCTCCTGCTGTGGAGAGGATGGAAGAACAAGCCTCCCAAGAAAAAATAGCACAAAACATTTGCTACAGCTGTGGGGAAATAAACTGGCAGTGGAGTGGGAATTTTCTTGAGGTTCGTTGTCGCAGAAGATTTTCACCATAAAGTCTTGCTAGTTAAATAACTTTAAAATAATGATTAAATGTAGTAGCCAGACAGACTATTGCACACAATTAGCTTTGAGTCCACAAGACTTCTCTTGTGATGGCATTTACATGGTTTACTTAGATATTTCCAAATTTGACAACTTTGATTTCTGGGAAAATTTTTTTCCAAAAAAAAATTTGAAAATAAAAACCTCCAAACAACGTCCCCTACCAAAAAACCTGAGAATTCCTCTCCATCCCATATGCTAATATTAAAACAGTACTTTTAACTTAATGAGATATACAATAGTTCACAGTTAAATTTAAATAGCATAGCATATTCAAATGGGGTTGACAGCTCATGGGATAAGTCAGAGGTTTTTAACTCCAGAGGTTACTTGATTTGTCTAGCTGGGATGGGCAGAATCAACAGCTGGAAAGCCTGACAGGATTTCACCTCCTTGTTAAATGCCGTAGTTTCTCTTTCTGTCTGCTCCTCTCTTTCATACCACTGATGCAGACAACTCACCCGCAGCCTCGGGTTTTTCACAAGCAGGGGAGAAATGCTGGGGAGAGCCCTCACATGGACTGTGTAAAGAGACACCCCAGACCCCGTGTGCTGCACCAAAGCCTTCAGCAATCATTTGCTTCTTCCTGTTTGCATATTTGAAGAGTGGAAAACACACACATCACCTTTAGGTGTGAACTCTGCCTGTGGGAGCCTGGCAGACAAAGACAGTGGGATGGGGAGAACCCAACACTCACACATGCATGTAACACAGTTAAATTCTTCATTGCTTTTCCCTAAGACACATCTGGTTGGCAGTCCTCTGAGACAGCTCTCAGTTTTCCCAAAGCAGAAGTGATATCACTGTAGGTCGCTAACAATAAGTCCTATCAATGTCTGTGAAAGATGAGCTGCAGGAAAATGAACACCCCTCTCAGTGGTGAATGGTGTTTTACTGAGGGGCTGCTAGGCTCGTTTTCCCTGTGCAACTCCAGCCACTTTGCAGCACATCACCAGATTTCCCTTGTGTCTGCCACAGCTGCCAGGTAAACCCAAGAGTCCCCCATTTGAAATCTGCTTCTCTTAACCTAGGGCACTGTATCACTTTGTTCCCTCTTTTGTGACCATAATTGATATTAAGGGCCAAAAAGTCACCAAGTCACATAACTTAAAAAATTTATCACTACCATCCAAGAATGAAAATCTTAAACACCTTCCTTCTACAAAAATAAATTATGAGGCAACTATTGTGGGCTGAAGAATAAAGCAAACTTTGTCTCCAAGAAAAAAGAAAAATGATGAAACGATTGTAAAATATTTCTAGGCAGCTGGTTGATGTCTGTAATATATCTCCTTGGAAAACACATTAACATAATCCCTTCCATAAATAATTAAATTCCAGATAAATTCCTATGAGAATAAATTCTCATCAAGGTGAGCAAACAAAATCTAGCCTTAAATCAGTATAGACTTCGGCATTTTGTAGCAGTTTATGTACCTGGTAATGAAGATATAATACAAGACAATCTGGGTGGTGCAGTGAAGAAAAATACACATTGTCATGTTTCAACTGCATAAGACAGCAATCCTACTGCACTGATTTCTGTGCCTACTTCTGGGAAACACTGCTCCCTTTATTTTAAACCTAATTATTAAAAGACTAAATTGTCCTCAAATTGCTTCAAAAAGGCAATGAAGAGATACAGAGATTATTAAATAATATAGACCATGAAAGCCTAAGCAACTTTTGATAAGTCTTGATACTGAAGTTGCTTTGTTTTGCCTTAGCATTGCACTGAAAACAAAGCATACTGCGAGTACATGTTAAGAAGAGTCTCTTTCAAAATACAGCATGCAATAAAAACCAGTGCTTTTGTACACACACAAATCATAAAACATTTTTCCATGTGCTGGTAGTACATGAATTGTCATACAACTGTTGAGTGGTTAAGACCAATGTTTTTTCCTTTTGGCCATTCAAAGTGTATGGCAAAAATTTTTTGCCTCATGACCACATTCTCAGTAATTGGTTTTGTTTACACCATGCAAAGCTCACTGCTCTTTGGCTTCTTAATTAATGCAAAGACTTAAATCTACCTTTTCACACTGTCAATTTGATAAACTGTTTCTTGTTTGGATGGGAAAGTAGGCGGTATTCAAACCCCACAAAGAACCAAGATATTTCTGACAGTGCAGCATAACAAGGACATCTTTAAGTGTGCAGATCATCAGAACCAGAAGCAGTCCCATGCAAGCAGTGACTCAGTCAAAGCGGGGATTTGCTGATCTGGGTGATTCAAACCAGATGTGTCTACATTATAAATAGGTGCTCTTCTGGCTTGGGGCAGCTTTGTGCACTCCCTATTCAGCAGAAAATGAACTCAGAGTGACAAATGTCCTTAAAATACCAGTAAAGAAAATTACTCATAAGCTTCCTAGCAACTTCACCAAACATGCTGAGCAATAATGCAGCAAGAATCCCAGTAAGAGGAAGTGTGATATCCACCCAAACACTATGTGTTACAAGAGGAATGAAGAGCAGCTCCTTGGCTCATGATTTACTGCAGCTACTGGGCTGGCCTGGTGAGGTGGGATAAATTCCCTGGCCAGCAAGGTTAGAGTTTTCCATATTTGTTCCCAGAAATCCTGGCAAGGAGGATCACATCGGAGCTGCTTGGCAGGTGAAATGACAAAAAAGGGGTTTAGAGGGTCAAGAGACTATGGACAACTTCTGCAGACCTAACATGTCTGTGCCTTGAGGCACATGTGAAACACAAGTGTAGAAAGTGGCCAGAATTTCATATTAATGCAAAAAACTTGCTGGTTAGCAGCTGTGTGAAGCTGAGCTAGCTGGATTTCTCAGCCACACAAAGGTGAGAAGTCTCACTGAGAAAGAAATAGACAGTGTGAGATACTCACAGTGGTTTAGGACCACACAGAGTTTTATTTATGTGTCTAACATTGTGCTGTCTCAGTATTTGGTGCCTGCCCTGTGCTATAAACTTATCTGATTCTGCCTTGTGGCAGGATTAGTTCAAGTCTGTAAAGAACAAGACTGTAATCTTCCATTTTCAGGGCAGTTGTGGTAAAGTGAAATTACTCATCCACTGAAACTCAAGGAGCTCATATCAGGTTCCATAAGTGTTTGAAGAAGTTTTTCAATTTTAACAAAGTGGCTTGGAGTTTTGAGACTGAGCATGATTTAAAATGGTTTTGATTAATATTTTTCTCATGTGTTTTAATTCCCTGAACCAACTGTAAGTTGTGCTTAACACCATAAAGACATCTTAACTTATAGTAGGTGTCCTTCATATTAAACTGTTAAGCAGCCATATAGGCTAGGAGGATTAAACAAGAATGTTAAGCGTAACTAGAATTTACACATTGCTAAATGAGTAATTTTTCAATTATTAGATTATTTTAGCTACTTTTCCTATTAAACAGATGCTTTCCAACAGTAGGGTGTGGATACCAAACTCATATTCTGTATGAATTCTTCAGTGATCACCTTGGAAGTCACTTGTAGGGAAATATTCGATGACGTGTAAAACATCTCTCAGTTCACTCTCTTCTCCCATATTCTCACTAGGGGGAGGTGTATATTTTGTAGAGTTACTTGTTTTGAAAAAGTTTATGTTTGATGAAATTGTTTTTTCTTGAGCATTACAGAAGCACAGGTTGGTTTGTTGCTGTGTGTTTCTTGTGATAGAGACAATAAAATAAATGAAATGTGCACTTGGAGTAGGAAATAAGAGTTTTATATCTGAAGAAAGAAATTTCATTTTCAGGTGAATTGCACAGAAATTTTTCTTTCAAAGTTCACTTCTTTCACAATATGCAAATTTGCCAAGTATCACTTTCATCTCAGAATTTTAGCAACAATATTTTGAGTTTTAATGTGTCAAACTACAAAGGCAGAGACTGAATCTCAATCAGATTGAAAGTTTATGGGAAATATAAGCTCAAGGCCTAAAGACTATTGTCCAGTTGCTCTTGTCCAAAAAATGGTGAATGAAGGTGTTTCATTCAGTTTGACAACAGTGAGGTTTAAGAAATAGTAATATTTTTGATCTACATAGATGAGAACTTGATCATACACCGTGAAATCCAACCTGAAGTAGACTTTCTACTGATATTTATGTAAATTTTATGAAAAGTCTTAGAGTTTCAAGGTGAAGGATGTAGTTAATTTGTGTGATGTTAGACAATATTTTGAACCTTTACTCTTTATTCAGCCAGTTCTAATCCTGAGTCTTCTAAAACTCCACTGCTGAAGTACTCACTATCTCTGGAGAAAGGCAGAGACTGCAGAAAGGGTGAGCATCTCTTCCCTACCTCTCACATGTCAGGTCCTAGAGTGTTCAGGATGGTCTGCTGGCTATTGACATGTAGGTTTTGCTCCACAGCTTATGGGTTTATTTGAGCCAGAAGGGACAGGTAAAAGAGGAATGAGTAAGAAAAATGCAAATTATGCAAATTAAGTTCACATGCATTGTCTTAAATAGGTAATACAGGATGGCTTGGTCTTCTTATTCTGCAATTCCACTTGCAGAATTGTCTATTTTAAGAGAAGCTCCACAGTAGCCAGGCTATGTAGTTCATTTTTCCAGTGAGCTGGACAAGAAATGCAGCTGAAGATGTTCTGCAGGCTGTGAGAAGGCCAAAGTCTGCCAGCAGCTTGGGGCATGGCATAGATGTCTTACAGCTTCTTTACCCTGGTGTTGTGGATGGCCTTTGCAACATTTTTTTTCATCACGTGTTTGCTGTCATTTCTCAGACCGTGTGTATGCTGCCAGAATTGCAAACAACTGGAAGCAAATAATGAGCCCATGCCAAAACAGTCAGCCTGTTAAACAACACCTTTTGGCTGAGGTGTGGCACGATGTTAACCACAGCACATCGATGGGTGGCTAACAGAGAAAGCAAAGCTTACCTTCCTGTCATCTTACACAGAGAGCAAACAGGCAACACAGCTTCATGTTTCTGGGTGAAAGATGGTAAAGATACTTTTATAGCACAGTATATGGGAGCCAGTTTCACACATATGTGAGCAAAAAGGAAAACAGACTTTCTTTTGACCTTTGCAGTGCTGCCTCGAGCGCCTTACCAGCAGACTGACCCCATTCAAGTGCCTCCATCAGATAAAACCACACAAATGCCAGATCTTTAAGAGAGGAAATTGTAGGGCTTATGTCTTTCTACCTCTTCAGTAACAAATATGACTGACACATGTTCATACAGAGTAAAAATACTGCCAAATGTGCACAGAACCCCAAAACACTTTTTACCACCGACCACAAACACCACCTTCAACACAAAATGCAAAAGGAGGTTTAACACATTATCTCTCCACTTTTGTGACTAGCTTTTGCTCTTCTAACATCTTGCCCTTATTTTGTGCTTAGCTTCAGGTTTTCAGCATAAACTCCAAGTGCTGTAGGAGCCAGCAAAGACACTCCCAACTCCTGTCCAAGCCAGTCAGGGAGATGTCACAATTAATGAGGACATACCTATGTCTGGCTGTAAATTCATGAGCAGACCTTCTCCTATGATCAAGCTGAAATACAATCAAAGGTGTATGAAATTTCACTCTCTTTGAAGACACTTCTGAAGACTGAGCACAGTGGACAAGTTTCATCCTCTTGGTTTTCAGACCAGGACTAAAAGTTGTGCTGTAACTTTTCTGCTTTTTTAGGTTATTCAAATCTGTACAAAAGTGGCTTATATCAAGTGGCAATGAGATAATCTGGAGGTTTATAGGCCACTTTGTTGAGAAATATGCTAATAAATCAAAGATTTTAGTAATTTTAATGAGTTTCATTTTTGTGATGTCACCTCATAACGCATTTAAACAAGGATTAGTAGTGTCATGCAGAAACTCCAGATTAATTACTCTAGCTGAAAAGTAACAGAACAACATTTATCCAGTGAAGATATAGGACAAGTTAATAATTCCATAGTGGGTGTGTGGGTTTGCTTAAGAAATGCAGACATAATTTTTGGATGAAAACATTGACTTTTCATACGAAAATTTGAGTTTTAGTATAAATGATAGGGCCTGGTAGAAATGTCCTTGTGGAGAAGAAAAAAAGGAAAACCTGCCTATCTGAAAACCAATGTTTTTTCAAAATTTCAATGCCACTAGTTGCAGCTGATTTTTTCTTTGCTGAGAGAGATTGACCCCAGCTAGGAATTTGCACACACTTTCTTATGGTGGTAGAGAAAGAGTTTAACTTTACTCCCAAGCCAGGAAACTCCCATATCATCTTCCACCAAGAATCAGTTTTAGACAAGGGTTCTTCCCCTCTGTGAGAAGCTATCCACCACTGCTGTGTACCTACATACCAAAATATACACTCACAATAGATGGCTCACTCTTACATTTCTTCAACTGTACTAGCTTTCATTAATCAACTGAAAAATGCAAGGGAGCAGTTAGTCAGAAAAGAAGCTCTGCCTTGCAGCTGTGACTGTCTGCCACAACACATCTATCCTGTTCAAGCCCCCGGTTACAATTTCTTTCCCTCCATATGGTATAAATATTTAGTACTTTTGATGTCACTGTTTCAAATGAATTGATTTAGACTATTTAAATATGCAGGTATTCCTTGCCTCTGATGTATTTTGAAGGAAATAATGTATCTTGACCCTTCATCAGCGCGTTGGTTTTTAATGACAGAACAATGATTTATTGATTTTTTTATGGTGACTGGAACAATGGCAGCCTTAAAGAGCAATTCAAGTATTCAAAAACCTTTATAATATCCTTGTCATTCTCAGTACCATGAGGGTTTACTGGATGTTCAACTTCCCTGTTGATGAAAATGAGAGTCACTTTAGGATTTGATTTCTCTGGAAAAATCTGGTCACCTCACCGAAAGAATGATGGTGTTGCTCTGAGAACTTTCCTCTGTAAGATTTTCTAGTTTTTAGCACATTTTCAGATTTTCCAGTCTTTGTGAGTCTAGTGATTACCTGCACGCACTTCAAAACAAGTTTCTGTAGTGTCAGTGAATATGGGAATATCAAATGAACTATTTTTCTGTAAAAGAGGAAATATTTCACTTGACTCTAATGTGGTCAGAATCTGCTTGTTTGCTCCATATTGTTGCTGAGGTAACCTCTGAAAACAATTGATATTTGTAATACTTTTAAGTAACATCCACTGTTGCAACATCATTTTAGTTTCTTTACAGTCAAGGTTTACTACTGTTTAATGGATTTGTTGCCAAACTGATTCAGGAAGGAAAAGGGATAAATACAAATTTTCTCAAGATGGTTTTATTTCAATCTTGAAAACATCCATACCAAAACATGCAAATGAGCCTTCACCATGTAGCAAACCTGTTGTGAACCTCAACTGAGCTTCTTACAGAGGAATTTTACAGTCAAGAATGTCGTCTTTGAAAAAGGAATTCTGTTCCTGATGTGCCACTTTATTTTATTGCACGAGGCATTGTCTTTCTTTCATTGTTAAGTTATCCTGTCCCTGCTCTTCTTCTGCAGCACTGCTTGTAAGCGACCGCCTGCGGAGGGTGTGAGGAAGAACCTGCTCACTCACTCATGCGGTGACTAGCTACTCTGCAAAGAAAAAAAACCCTCCTTCTGTATTGGTAGTTTATCACTGGGGCCAAGATGAGAGGGAAAACCTCCTTCGGAAATTTCTAGGAATGACACTAGTAATAGAAAGATTTCTGCCAAAGGGATGAGGCTGTAATGCCCTGCTTTGAGGATGGAGGATTTAAATAAAAAGGAAAACTAACAAAGAGGAACAGGCTTGATGATGGTTAAAAAAACCAGCACTGAAAATATTACCCTTTAATGTAACATTCACAATAAAAATTTTCTTTCTTCTAAAGCATGATATGCTTTTGCAGACTGCTTTAGAAGTAATAAAGATACATTCCAGAAGCAATTATGATAAGAAAAAAAAAAAGAACCAGAGACCTTTCAGAAATGAAACTGCCCAGTATGAAGTCCAGCATGAAGTGGATCTCACTGAGAACAGAAAGAAGAGAGTGGAGGTACATGTTTGACTTTTTTTTTTTTAAATTAATATGTACTATATTATCCAGCAACCATTTTGAAATAAAGAAGGTAAGAGCTGGGAATAAAAATTCAACAAGTGGCATGAAGACGCAAGTGTTTCTTGCTATATATCCCAGTGAAAGGAGAAGTTGAATGTGTGTGATGCTGTGATAAAGAGGCAGCCCACACACTTCTCCCACACTAAATGTTTTACAGTAAGAATGACAGTGAACAGTAAAAACCCGATGCTGCACCCTACAGTATGACTGAAAGGAAGAGGAAACATAAGAAAAGGGGAAGGCAGTTTATATTAACATTATTCTAAGGGAGCAGGACAAAGTTCTGACTTTTGATTTTGGTCCATCAACATAAGACTTAAAATGCAGACTCATATGGTTGTGTCTTCGTTCTGGCTTTTGATTCAGGTTTTTTCGAGACAGAATTTGGCCCATCCAAGCAAAGAATAGAAGGTGAAAAAGAGGTTCCCAGTGTTTGCAAATTCATTTGACAGTTCATCCCACTGCCTGAATGAAGATATTCTCCATGCTTCACAGAACTCACTCTGCAGTATTGACCCAGGCACAATACTGTTAGTTGTAATTGTAGTCTCCTGTTTGTGGGTTGTAGTCCTTAAGAACTTTTTAATGCGTATACTTTTCCTTGGCAGGATGGGAAGCACAGCTGGATAAAAAAAATAAACAGTTTTGAAAGTATCATTTGTTTTCACGCTTCAAAGAGCAGCTTCAGTTAGAGTGTTATTTTGCCTGTATGTGCAAGCATAATCAACATTTCTTCTGGTGACTTAATATTATATTGCCTTTTTAAATGTCTTTTAAAATGGTTGATGAAATTGTCTTAATTAGATGATTTGCTTTAACATCTGCTGCTGTTGTCATTTCATTTTCAGTGTTTTCATTTGCTGGAAAGATTTTTCTTTTCCATCTTGCAAAACAACCTAATATCTGTGTGCACATATGTAACTGTAGAGTATTTTTACATGTATTGTACATGTATTTTTAGTACACTCTGTTCCTTCAGCTGTGCTTGGGTAACCTAGTAAGCTTCATTTCCTTGTGTCTGCATGATCATGATGCACAGCATGGGGGGACTTTTGTAACATGATAAAAGAGATGTGAAATCTCACATTTCCTTGTAGAAATAGAAAAAAAAGTCCTGTCTCACTGTGACTAAAGATTCTTTCATAGGCTCCAAAAACTTTTAAATAAACACTAAGCGGGGAATAGGACCATAGTCTACTGTAAATGTAGGACAAATTATGGTGAGTTTGAGTAGACCATTATTTAGAGTTTAGAAGTGCTTCCTGTTATTCTCTTGGCTTCTTTTCAATCCTTTTTTAGACTCAGTCAGTTGCTGAGATGTTTCCTTTGTGTGAGACTTTAGGTTTTGATGAAGACCTTCTCACAGTCCAGTAGCATCCACTGGAAACAAATCTAGGAGCTGAACACCAGGGAAACAGCCTGGAAGTCAGGAAGCTGAGACAGTTCTGTAGGCTCAGGGAAAACTGACCACTTTCTTCAGAGAGTGAACAGCAAATGTATGCACAACACTATTATATATACTCTAATGTGGAGCTGGATTTAACTTTCTGTGTAGTAAGAAGTATTTGCTTCACTCCTTACCCTAACCTCCTGAGTCAATAAATAAATTAAAATGATATTACTGTATCATATTACTGTATCATGATTTGCAGATTCTGTGCAGGGGCAAGGGAAAAACCCCTACATGCTAGCATGTGAATTATTCCATATCATTTATTAGAAAACCCTAAATAGCACTTTCTTAAGAAAGAGAATTTTGTGTTTATATTTTAAAAGTTAGAATCTGCATGGTATAAATTGAATAGGCCATAACAGCAGGAATATTATGCACTCGTTTTACCTAACACCAACCACCACAGACCATATAAATAAAAGAGAGCTATGTTCTCCTACTTCTTCTTTTCAATAAAAGAAGGTACATTTTTCCTTTTTGGAGAACTCAGATTTTTTGAAAAGAGTTGCATGCTTGCCATTCGCTCTGTTTGTACGAGCAAATCTAGGAAACAGCCCAGTGTCACCTTTTCCCCTTCAATTTAACTTCAAGGCAGTTCAGTAGCTGTTTTCGTCTTATCTGTAAATAGCAACTACTTGTAACAATGTTTGGTAAATAGGTGCTAACCAAAAGAAGTTTACAAATCAAAGACATCCCGTTTGTTACCTTCTGCACAAGCACGCATATTAGAGTGATAGATGGGGGTTTGGGTGGAGTTTAGTTTGGTTTGTTACAGCCTACGGATCACACAGCTCCTAGATGCGCACGGCACCGATTTTGTGACACTAATTTCCACAGAAGATTAGAACTCAAAGTGTCTGATGTAGATGTCATTCATCATTTAAACAAGTTTTATCTAACACTGACTAAAGAGCAGTGCGGGGATCAGCATAGGCCGTGAAAGTCTTCTTAAAACGTAACATTTTCATGTTACTAAGTATGGACTTAGAAACTTTGTCCCTGCTGAGCTCTGTGCTGTTCCGTGTGCTGTTAGCTGGTAAACTAAACACAGCAGATCTGTTTATGTAGGCAGCAGTGCCTGGAAACACCGGACAAAATGATTGAAAGGATTCTCTCTTTATTTCACCATTTTTTCCTACTTTTACGTACTTGCTCCACTTCTCCAGGACCCCAACACAACAACCTCTCTCCCTCTTGCAGGAGAATAATGAGGCGGAATAGCCACTCACAGAACTTTCACAGATCTCAAACTTCCCTGCTGACTAGAGATATCCATTGCGATTGCCATTGCCACTTGGTATCTGTGCAAATTTCACCCTAAAAGCCCAGCTTGGGATTCAGCAAAAAAAGGAAAATGGGA
Source organism: Illadopsis cleaveri (assembly GCA_013399915.1). Lineage (NCBI taxonomy): Eukaryota > Metazoa > Chordata > Aves > Passeriformes > Timaliidae > Illadopsis > Illadopsis cleaveri. The sequence continues at coordinate 371,422 of VXBB01019583.1, read as the reverse complement.
AAACATGTTTTTCTGTTCATAACCCTTATCTCAGTGGTAAGAAAAGAAGATGTAGTGTCTACACAGTGCAAGAAAAAACTTCCTCCTTCACTGGAAGTGGAAGAGAAGGACAGCAAAGGGGCTCTGTAGAGCACACAGTACGTTCCAGTACATTCTTTTTTGCACACATACGTACTTTCTACCCTTCTGCAGAGCTGCAGAGTTGTGGTCTTTGCTTTAGGGTGGGGTTGGTTTGTAATTTGGTTTTGTGTTTGTTTTTGATCAGCAACTCGATAGATACAGAAACATGTTTTTTTTTTTCGCGAAGGTCTAGCTCAAATTCCTGAAATACAAAAAGTATTACATAAATCAAAGTTTCACAGATGAGGAACAAAGTTGAGGCTTAAAGAAATGCCTGTTTTCTTGTATCTAAATTTGTTAAACTAACCATAAAGGTCACTTTAAACCTAATCTAAGGATTTGAGGATTACAGGTGCTGATTACTACATCTCCAGGCTTGAAATTACAGTGAATCTTTAATAGAAGAAAAGGTATTCATCACTTAAATGAAGTCTTTTGAGAAAAGGCAAAAGATCCATGGTGTTGCAGTAGGCTGTGAGAAAGTAATGGCAAGTTACTTTACCAGAATATGTAATAGTATTTTACATTTCAGATTAATATTCTTAATGGGGCAGTTACCAGCAGTTTGTCATGGTGGTTTTAAAGTGGCATGTTAATCTTTAGCTTTGTTCTTCTGCTGTTTCCAGTCTCCACCACAACATCTCTCTCTAAATAATCTAAATTTCTCCCTGTTTGCTTATGTGTGCTAAAGAAGATTTAAGCTGTGATTCAAGTCTTAAACATTAGAAGTCAAAATAGAAAAGACTGCTTCTCAATGAAGGTGAAGGAAAGGTCAGCAGAGAAGTCAAAAGGATGAGTGATATGATCCTACAATTCAACTAGTCATAGTGAGAGGAAAACGATTACAGTCACAAATTAAAGCGAAGAATTAGTAGCAGGTGAGAGTCAAATATGACTTTAGAAAATAAGTGAGTGGCTGTCTGGGAGGTAATGCCTGCTTACGTTTTAGTGACAGTAATGGACTGAGATGTGTCCCTGAAAAAAGCTGGACTCTGAAGAAAGCAACCAACACTTACTGGAACAGTCTGCCTCTGCTATTCTGAGTCCATCACCCCATGCTCATTAGGAGAAAAAGAATGAGTGTAACATGGACTGCTGAGAGTGTCACGAAGTAAGAACAGCTTAAGCTAATACAACCTACAGATGAGACAGACATTGAACTAGACCCAAAACACGTCATCTGTAAGACTTGATGAAATCTGCTGATCACAATGCAAGAGAGAACACAAGGAAAGTATCAATACTACTTGTTGCAGAATCAACTGAGTGGCTGAGGATAGTGAGAAAATTATTTGGGGGAATGTGATGGATAATCATTTGTCAATGAAACCCTTTGTTTTCTGAATTTTTTAATGTTTATGGCTGGTGCCCTTTTGACTGCTTGCTACAAGTAAGCAGAGTCCCAGTTTCATCTGTGTGACCTCAAATCTGTACTCCGCAATGACCACAGACTTGTCAGAGCCATGTACTTTCTACTCCCTGGCTCCATGCAATAGATTTTAATTTAAGAACAAAGAAAACTATAGGTCTCGCTTTCTAAAACCTTTCGGGAAAGAGCAATTCAGTAGCAAGGTGGAAATCTTGACTTGCCTGAGGCAGTAGAAAAGACAGACAGTGTTTCTGCTAATTCAGAAATGAGACAGTCATCTGTCTAAACATACTTCCTGTAAGGTGGCTGATAAATACTTGCTGCAAAGGCTTTCATGTCTAAAACGCGTTATAAATCTTGCAAGAGATCAGCTGCCCAACCCATGAAACACGAACGGTGATGACCAGGCCAATCACATGTACAGTTACATTAGGGACAAAGTGGTACAGGGAAAACGTGTATTGTTATCTCTACATGTGTTGGTTCTACAAAGAAAAAGTAGATTTATGGTGGTAGAATAATATGGGAAATGTGCCTTCTCATTGTGAATGTGATAATGACTTAGTTACTTATATAGGTACTCAAACACTATTTTGGTGGTTCTGCTGTTGTTACGGGACTATGCAGGATCACACACTCAGCTCATAAAGTTTGGAGAGGTCTCTGAATGAATTCTTGTCAACTAGTAAGCTTATTTTTAATTAATTCATTAAACTAACGAATATCTTAAATACTACAGGATTGATGAGTAAATGTTCTACATCAAAACAATTTCGAATTACCAACGCCAAAATTAAAGGAGAAAAAATGTAACATGATAATGCATCAACAGATGTTCTCGAGCATTTCAGGACTCCTATTTTATTGACAATTGGAAATTAAATGGCTTTACTGATGCCTTTTCTTAAACTTAAAGCTTTATTTCCGTGGTGCATATATTATATATGATATCTTAAGTCAAAATATAAAACATTCAAGAGCTTCCTTAGGAAGCAAATTTTGGCCTGAAAGTTCTTTTCCAGTGTTAGTAACAAAATTTTAGTACATAGAGCTCAAATTCAGCCAGTCAAAACTAGCTGGCAAAACCATCAAAAATAACTATTAATTTCTTTCACTTTTTGCATTTGAATGTGATTGATATATCTCCAAACACTGGCTGCAGAACCTTGTGTCAAGAGACAAGTCAACTGAGAAAAAAGCTCATGCAAAAAAAAAAAAAAAAAAATTCAAATAAATTATTTTTTTTCTTACCAAAACCACTGACATTTATAAACTGTGCAAGACACTACTGTATAATTGAATGGAGGTTGTGCTAAAAAGGAGCTTCACACATCAGTGCAATGCCACCAGGATTCCCCTGATATTTTATACGGAATATGTCTATCTCCCTTAAGTGGTAAAGGAGAGTCTTCTCAAAAAGTAGAAGTTTACCAAGTGAAAGAAACATGGTACTATGGCAACACCCTTAGTTATTCTCCTGAGACATTTGGCTGATTAGTCAGATTAGTTCATACTCCACCAAATATGTGGTTAGAACATTTGGTTAGAGTGCTTTACTGTGGGTTTTTCAGATCAGTATTTGATATAAGTATCAATAGAAGACAAAACAAAAGCTTTCTCTGGACTGAAATATTGCTGTTTTGCAGGAAATTATGTTGCTGCTTCTTCCTAATTCATCTGACATATTTAACATTCTGATTCTTTATGGATAATACAGACAGATGAAAGTCTGTGTAACTGATAGGATGGTGTTGCTGTGGCTGCTAACTGGTAAAAAGAAAAGCTCAGTGCTGTGAAAGTTTTTTCTGCTGATGACCACTTTCCACAGCAAAGGTGTAGGATAAGAAATTAGTAGTGTAATAGGATGATATCTCTGATCTGAATGAGAGAGGTACCTTAAAAACTCTGAGTAAATTTTTAATAATTTAGGACCATTGTCCCCAGGAGAATATGAGAAAATGTATGTGAAAAGTTTACACAGATAATTTAGAAATATAGAAAATGGGGATAGGAAAAACATTTTTTTTAGTAATTGGTTTACTGAGCATAAAATAAATGAAAGTATTCTTTCATCTGCTAGAGGAAATAATGAAGAAAAGATCTGGAATAAGAGAAGTAAAGGAGAAAATTGAAAAAAATTGGACAGAAAGAGAAGAACTTGCAATGGTAATAATAAAGCTTTCACAGGGAGAAAACAGAATACATAATTAAAGAAGAGAGAGGGAAGTCAAGACAGAAGGCATGCCTTTTCAATGGTTTTGCCAGGACATGTTAAAAATGAGAGGAAATTACAAAATGAGAGTGAATACAGAACCTCCTATCCCATTACCATATTCTAACTGTCCTTAGGTCAGAGAAGGACCTTTTAGCCTGAAAATCATGAGCTTGTGACAAATACTTCAGCACATCTTCATCATGCACCGTTGGGAGCAAATGTAAACAAAACCTAAAAATAGATGAAATATAAATGAAACCTAAACCCACCATGAAACAAACTGTTTTCCATGTATTTGGAGGAAATTTTCAGTTCTCACAGAAATCTCTGCACACTGACTGTTTGTAGCCATCCTTTTTGAAAATGACATTCAGCCTCTCAAACTAACCACGCAACATTAACTCCTAGAATGCTGTTAATTCTTTGTTCTGAAAAATATCAAATGGACCATATGCCCATGACAACAGTGACTACTGTGCTAACTCTACACTAAAAATAAAACTAATCTGCAGTTCCAAGTTATTGATCATTCTCTGACCAAGAGGTAATGAAATTCCTGCCAGTGACACATCTTTGTGCCCGTTGTGTCAGCCCTGTCTATTCACCTTTTTGTGAACTCTCTTACCTAAAGCAGAACTGTACAACTATCAGGTTATAGCAAGTCACTTTTAATCAGTATTTGAAAAGTAACCTTTTCGTAAACATAGTCCAGAGAATGGTCCCATGATTTCTGTTCAGGATTGGGAACTTGCCATGCTGAAGGTTTTGCAATGCACAAATGCAACCTGGTATTCTAAACCAGGCTGAGATTTTGCCTTTCAGTTCCTGCCGTTTGCGTATAAAACAGGAGCTCAAAGTTTGGTTCTCAGATCCCCCATCAACTTTGTAGATTTCTTGGAAACCATTTATTTGTTTAGTCGGATTTCTTGCTAAGCAAGTGTTTGGTAATTATGGTATTGTAGAAACTACGCGATGTAAACCATCCACAGTTTTAAAAGGTCATAGCATATATTTATTAATTTCAGATGTGGTGATCTAGAGACCCAGCAGCATCACAGTACATGTTTCAAAAACAAGCTAAGCTTGTGACAGTGAAGACAACTACCATCTGCTACAACAGAAGATGTTTGTTGTGTTCTCTAGTTTAAGAGAAAATACTGTCTAGGGGAGGGGAGACTAAATTCCAGGATCTTTGTCTCTACACACTTCACTCAAGCAAATCTTCAATCATTCTCGTTCAAATTTTTTTTTTTTTTAAATTTGTCTGTAAGTGCACTAAAATACTTGGCTTAAGTACTTTTTTCCTTCTTTCTTGACAGAGGGTGTCAACATGAAGGATGACAAATCATCTTAAATAACACTTAATCTTTAAAAATTACTTACAACAAGTCAATGCCCCCAAGAATAAAAGAGAGCATTTAACATGGCAGAGCACGATGTAAGGGAAGCAATAAAAGGGAAACGCAGCTTGAACTGTAATATTGCTGGGTATCTTACATCTCCCTGCTGAAGGCAGCAACATTGCAGCTACCGAATGGCTAATCTGTTCTACTGTGTTTTAATCAGATGTTGGCATTATCTGCCACTAATTGCTTTTTCATTTCCACTTGTAATTATTCCATTGCATGTTTATGGTGAGAAGCTGAAAATGAAGCAGATCACCAAGAAAGAATTAATTGTTAATGAATAATCATCAGTAGGAAGCCAATTTCATTATCTTCAAAGAGGTAGCTAGAGATTGACTACTAACTGGGGTTCTCCTACATTCAGTGCATGACTGTAAAGTAATCACAAATAATCACACCCTCTAACTTCATCAATTAGTTTCTATTATGTGAATTGATATCCATTTTTGTTTTTGTTGTTTAATGTTAATGGTAGTATTCAAGCTGGGGAGTGCTAATTGGAAGGTATTGTATTCAGTGGGCTCAAGCCCTAATTATTAGAGCATCTTGTTCATTAGCATATGATTCTAAAAAGGATATATGGTGGTAGTTACTAAATTCACCTTGTTATAAATGCATTATCTTTATCAATAAATTTTAGACTGTCACTTAAAATAGAATGATACATGCAAAGCTACTTTGTCAGCAATGCACAGCAGAACTCTGCTTGTAAAACATGTCACTATTTAATGTTTCTTGAGAAATTCTCCTTAAACCAACATGTCAAAAACAAGGGTTGCTTAGGAATTAAACAATGGATATAATAGAGTTAAGGTCTAAAAGAAATCAGCTAGAGTAAAAAACTGTTAGATACCAAGCAGAAGTATTAAAAAAATCACATCTGCCTCATCATTATTGCATAGATTGATGGTCCAGTGAGAACTGGTGACTCTCAGCTTTCTGTTCTTTGTTACCGATTCCAGTTTAGTCCTCTTGATGCCAAAAGCAACCATAATGAATAGCTCTCCTGATGTTTTTAGATGAATTCTGTATTACACTTGCATAATTTTTATTGAAAAATAATAAAAGAAATCATGTCAGCTGTGGGATAGTTTCAGTCTCTCTGCACTGCTGCACTCATTGAAGCCTCTCATCTTCTCCATTTAATAACAGTGCCTGTATTTTTTCCATCTTTGTACTTCTGCATGTAAAACTCCCTGAACTTTGACTATAGAACAGTTGTCACCTCTTAGTTCTCTTCTGTTTTAACTGGTTTAAGACAAGCCAGTTTCTAGACACAATTTTATTTTTCCCTGGAGCAGGGGACATAAGGCACCCCCACCTCCTGTGTCTGAAGAAATAAGTACATTAATAGTAGTTTTGTTCATAACCCTCCTCAGCAGCCTCATTAATACTTTAACTGCATAGGAGGACAATACGTCAGTGTTCCAGAACCTAAAGAATGACTAAGGAGGATGAGCTCTTTATGAATCCCAGGTTTTCTGCAAGAAGAAATCATAGATCTTTACAGCAATCTTTCACACTCCTAACACAGTGCATCTCAGAGACTGTATCAGGCAAGGCTAGTTGTAAACAACTTCTGAAAAACATTATAATAAATAAAAAGCTTGACCTTTGCTGAGAAGTAAAATTTGGCCTAAATGGAATTTATCCATTCAACATGGTCAGCAATTCTGGAAACTAGAAAGTTCCATTCCAGCCTGCAGGTGATAGTCACATCAAACCCCATAAAACACTGCAGAGCAGTTACAGTTATCTGCTGTCAATCATGTAACTAACCCATGTCACCTCTGTTAAGCAGCAATATGTTCCTTTCTCGTTAAAGATTGCAGTCAATGTGTTGTGACAGAGCTTGGATCACTGAAGTAATTTTCAGCCAAAATAGTCAAAAGCAGCAAAGGTAATTTTTTCTTTAAGGCAAGATATTTTTCTCAGCTATCATGACAAAGTGTGATGTGTCGATGTCACTGCTGCCACAAAATATTCTTCAAATTGTGCATGTTTGCATTCAGAGTAGGGTAGCTCCTGTTACATTTCTTTTTTGGCACAGAATCTGATGATCTATTAAATAAATATTAATCCCTTGCTGCCTTCAAAGCTGTCTCTGCCATATTAGGATTTTAAATATCTTCATTAATTGCTTAACTACCTTTTCCTAAATTCCCTATGGGCTCCTTTGATACTAGTCACTCTAATGTGTTACCATGCGATTCATGGCTTCACTCTGCTGTAACATAAAACATATTTTTAGCCAATTTTGTTCTACAGATGCCTTTGACAAAATGAAAATTCAACATTTTCAGACTCCAAAGATAAGCAGACCTAGAAAAGCCATTACAGTGCTACATTTTAAAGGAATAGAAAGCACTTCTATTTCAGTTCACGTTTGTAGAAAATGTTTGTGCTCAAAACCATGGGTAAGTAAGCCACACAGAAGTTTCTAAGCCATACAGAAAAGATTAGTGTGAAACTGGCAAAAGAAGCAATAGAAAGGTTGATTATTGCAATATTTGTGAAAAAAATATTGTATGGGGTGATTATTCACATGAAAATATTCTTGTTTAAAATTAAGTTATAATAGCTTCATAAAGAAACGCTAGATCAAAGTAATTGCTTACACCTGGTGCAGAGGATCATTTAAAAATGAGATTTTTAAATATAGTCCAAGATTTTAGTTCCCCTACTAGTAGACAACGCCTTGTGTTTGCTCTCCAGTTGCTGCATGTCACAAGTTGAAAAGATTGGTCCAAAGACAGTAGCAATATGTAACTTTTATGTATCTTCAGAATATGAGGATGTTGTGTATATGGAAAAGCTCTCAAACTTAATCTAGACATATGCTCAGACAGATGTGAAATGTGAAAAAGTGTAATGGCAACCAGGAAAAAACAGCTGTACTTTTTGATGGCCCTGGAAAGATCACTCCTGAAATGTAACAAGGCAAACATATTTTCAGTAACATAATTTTGGCAGCTGCAGTCAGGAGCACCAAAAATATAAGGCTCATGTATTTATGCATTCATATTTTTCTGCAAAGATGTGATGCACTCTCCTCCGCTCATGTATCCTTCAAAATTGAATTTGCCCACCTCCTCCAATCCCTGGTAGAGGCCAAGTCATACACACTTTCCCATAGGATACTTTATGTTGAAATGAGCATGGTATTTTGTAATCAAACATTGGATTACTTATTTTGTCATGGTCTTTTCTGTTGAATCATCTCGAGCTAACATTTTGGGTAACATCTGAATCATCCCGAGCTAACTAAAGGTCTTGCAAAGCATCTCCTGGCTCCCCTAATTAGAGATTTGTGATCAGTGATCAAAATATTGATCTAATTAGCTATGCCTATTCTTTTGTGCTTGGGCAGGACAAACTGATCTTCAAGAATATTGTAGATTTTTTTTGCTGTGATTTATTCTGTGATATCTTTGTCATGCCACACACTGAGGAAAGTGTAAGAATCGATTTTTCTCTAGACAGCAAAAGTTGGGTAAGTGTTCATCTCCTTTTGGGCCCTCTGTGAACTTCCCAGCTTTTGCTTCTGACCTTCCCTCAAAGCAGGTCTTTTAATTTGGATTGATAATAGATAAGCTGTGATACTTAGTTTGATGTGTCATAGACACAGATAATAGCGTAGGCTTGGGTTTCCTTTGTGTTTAGCCTAAATCTATGGTTATGGGAGAACTCTTTGACTATAGCTCACTTTGAAATGCAGGTGAGGCATTTATCCTAAGAAAAGTAACATATTGGTGGCACAGAGGAAGAGAGTAGGAATAAGATGTTTTTGTTACAAAGATTCATAGCCACAGGATCTTCAAGATTCATTGGTTTTATTGTTTCCAGCAAGGAAATGCTGATTACAAGATAAAGAATGTAGAGTTAGGTCCAGAATCCAATGCTAGCTAGAATTTTTGTTACAAGAAAATGTAGATTTTATTTTAGAGCTGTCTCTCTCTCAAATTGCATTACTCCTTTGTCACAAGTAGACTGGATTATTGCAATGAGCCTCTACACAGCAATACACCCAACTGTTCATCTCAAAAGTTCGTGGAGCAGAGCATAAAGTTGCCTTCCTCATTGCCTTATTTTTTGCGAGTGACAGTTTGCGGTCACTCAGAAAAATGAATTTTTTTTTTTTTTCTGGAAATAAAATAACTTACTAGTATAGATCACTGAGCACTGTAGATCTTATGTCTTTTTTCAAAGAAGTGAAATTAAGTGGGATACTTGAATGGTGAGCCTCCAACTTACACATGATCTAGAAAATTGTGACTTGACTTGGTTTCTAGGTAAATTGTAGCTGATTCCTCCATGTATGCATGGAAGGAAGGAAACTTTTCAAATCTGCTGCATGAGTAGAAGAGGGACCTGTAGTCTGCCTATAAAATTTGGTAGTACAAAACTCCTAGTAAAATGCAGAAAAATCCTATTAAATCAATCAACTTGAAAAAAACCTGTGGAGCTGTAACACAAAGCATCTCTATCTTTACTGCTACTACCAAACACAGGAAAAGTGCTCCCTTAAAACAATAAATAAAGGAAAATAAGGCTTCCATGGGAGAAATTTGGGGTTCTAACAGCAGAGAAAGATGTTTCCTTCGAAGAGAAATTTATGTCACTTTCAATATTTCATCTTGTTGTCTCTTTAGCTGTAATACAAACATTTGAACTATTAAATCCACATGAAGTTAGAGACCTCTTGGGTCTGTCACATAAACCATCATGAGCTGTGTTCTGAAAGTCAGTTACCCTGGCTAAAAGGAGAGTATTAGGCATTGACAGTCAAATGAACACTTCATGATTTATGTGACATATCATGAAAACCAGTAGTGACCAGTAGGCTATTTCTGATCAATTATCAAAACCCTATAATCTCTGTCCTCCTTATCTGGATTCTTCACACCACAAACAAAATATCACCAGAACAAACACCAGGAATTTTTAAGTTTATTCAAGCACACCCCAGCCCTTAGATTGACACAATGGACTATGACAGCTCTTTCAGAGGCACTCCAGTCCATCATGTCCTGTGTGCTTGTTGTTCATGTACACAAGTCTGTGCACTAAAACTCTTTATGAAATATTTATCCTCAGAAAGGTAATGTGCATTACCAGTAACAACTTCCCTAAACAAACATTTGCCACTTTCCCCCAAAGCAGTAAGAGTGCATCGCAGATTAATGTCTTTAAATCATTAATTGTAACAAAAAAAAAAAAAAAAGGACAGAGGGCAAAAATGTTAATAACTGCCTAAATAAATAGGTGAAAACTTTATGCTTTTCAAATATTTTAAAAAGGACAAACAGCCAGCTGCAAAGTGGAATTTATAATTGGAAGCAGTGACACAGTATACCCTACAGCAGCATCCGGAGTACTTTTATAATTCTGTCACCTGAATACAGCCTAGTTTCATTTGGCAACTTGTATCAGTCACTGCTGAAACACACTCAATTCAAAAATGTAAAACACCCAGTCATATTTTTGCATTTATTTATAGGCTTCCTCTTTTTTTTTAATTTCAAAACTAACTTTCTACATAGCATAGATAATTCTTTCTGGTTTTAGGGGCTTTTTACTTAACTATAAGTGAATTGCCCTTCTGGCTGAAAATCTGTTTTCTTTTGCATTCCCATCCATCCTATGTGCTACATTCCCTCTTAAATTCCACATGGATTCTATAGATTTTATTTAAGCAGGGCCAAGTTGCATGAACAGATCTGCCCTAGAGAAGTTTGCCTCTTTTAGCATGCAACCCAGCACTAATGCTCCTTTTTCATTTAGGTTTTCAATTTGGATGAATTCCAAATTGCCATTTATTCCAATAGAAATGCAACTAATTACACAAAGCATCTTAATAAAGAATGGAAACAAGATTAAAAGCTGTCCTCCTTCTGGTGTCTCAATGTGTAGAATTTATAAAATGCAGAAAGGTGCTTAATTTCAGTTGTAGTTAAGCCTCTTAAACAATCTTTTATCCATTTTTTCCTACTAATCAAATAGAACAGTATTCAAGTTGAAGGCAAAATATAATCACCTCATATGCGTCTATTACACAGGATTTTCCTTACTTACTATATTTTCTCATGTTTCGAGAAAAAAAAAAAAAAAGAGAAAGGCTCTTCACACATAGTGTGCTCAAAGCACCTATTCTGAACTAGAAAATTCCTTTCCCTGTCTGTCTTCAAGAGCTCTCCATACCTGAAAAGATAAATAAGAATGCAACTGGGGGAAAGAACAGCAATAGATATTTTACAGTTTATCAGTCAGTTTATCTGCCTGCAATCAAAATACAAATTTATACAGTCTCTAGGAGCACTGTCCAGCTGGATAAGTCAGGTTTCGAACAAGCTCTTCATGATTACACAGGTGTAATGGTCCTAAACAGAATGGAGAATGAGGATGGAAATGACCAGATTAGAAAGAAATTATGAGAGCTGGAGAAGAGTAGTGAAAGAAGGGATATTTAAGGAAGATAAATATTACGTAAGTCATAAAAGTAATGATAATGATACAACAAGAGATGTGAAGATGGCAACTGAAACACAAAAGGGAATAACACATTCTGCAAATCAGCAGGTCTATGACAAGTTTCTATACTTGAAATTACCCAACATGTACTATGAAGGTCAAAGAATTTATTTTTCCCATGTAGCTATTGCCCACAGTCAAGCCTATATAATTAGAGATTTCTGCTGGCAAGAACAGATTGTGAATACAAAGGAAGGGGGTATTTCCTTCTGCTACCTCCTCTGTGCCACAAAGAAACTCTGGCAGGATCCAGTGAAAACAGTCACTGTACTCCACAGCACATCATTTATGCAATGCTGAAGAGTCAAACTCAATCTGTGCAGGAGGAATCTCTCTTATACTAGATGTGTTAAACAAAATACAGTGTGGTGGTCAAGTAAGTAGGAAAAATCTGATACTGAACTAAATGAGAGAGCTGTAACTCAAGAGAAACTTCTGGAACTGCTGGAGAACTTTATAGCTGGACATTAAATTGGAGTAAGGATGTACTTTAAATCAGTATCTCTCTCTGAACATTCATGTTTGTAAGAATTTTGCATTTATTTGAAGGCTACTTGTGAATGGGTGCTACAGAAAATTACAGAATACACAGGAAAATGACCTGGCCACACAGCAGGATCACTGCAGCTGCTGGCCTTATCCTTACACTTTACACTGCATTCAGTGTCTGTATGTTCTTTCACAAATACACAGCACAGTGTTTGTTTCTTTCCTTGTCAATTATTCAGCTCATGGTTATATGCAGCTTGGTCAAAAATAGCATCTCCTGGTGCTACAGCAAGTGAGCATGTAGGAATTTTAAGGGGGTCAAAAATGGGATGTGATCAAGGTTGCTTTCTTTCTCCTATGTCTAACTTTCAAAGGGATCACCATGGGAAACAAATGACTGTGCAGAAGAGATTTTCAGACCTCACTGAAAGAGCTGGTGAGATTGAACAGGGCTTTATACAGACATACACGGACACCAGTAGGATTCATTATACTCTCTGGTATACCTTCACTTTATTTCAGCAAGCATTTGAAATGGATAAGAGTTAGGGAGTACATAAGAGAGAGAAAAAAAAAAGACTTTTCAATTATTTTAGTCAATATATTGCTTTTAAACCTTGGAAATTGTCAATTGCATTGCCAGTTCATAGGGGGAAAACAGTACAAAATAGAATTTAATTAGTCTAGGGGAACAGTACAAATAGTAGGATAGCACAAAACAGTGAAAAGGGTCTCCTTATCAATAGAAGGCAAAAATTAGTTACTTTTATCTTATACTTCATAAGCATCACTTCCTCAAATTTAGGACACTTCTAGCTAGTAAGCAGCTATTTACAAAATCAGTTCACAGTAATTTCTGGTACAAAACTCCTGACTGGTCTTTGCAGGGCTGTTAAAATAGGATAACTAGGAAATCCCACGATCTAAAAGCATAAAGGTCAATAGCTGGGCATGAAACACAGTAGAAATATGCCAGAGGCTACAGTAAAATGGTCAACCCATTTTGGAGCCACAGCTTTAACCTTTCAGCTCCCTCTCCCCAGCAGCTTACAGCAAGCATGGCTTTTGTTTCCACAACAGCCTCCCTGAAACTTCAGTATTCCCACTCTCCCCCACAATAGTATCACAGTAGACAGGATATAGCTACTAATAACAATGTTATGGAATTTATGAAAATGTGGCATTTTTGCCGCAGCACAGGCTATGCCCAACTGTATTAATTCAGTGCTAATGCAGATCTCTGTAGTCTTTTTTATGGGCAATAAGGAAAGACCAAAACTGCTGTGGACATCTGCAGCCAAATGCCCATTACAGAACACCAATGCAATACCCATCTATTTTTTTACAGTGTAAATAGGCTGTCTTCATAAAACTGCTTTGGTCTAAGATCTAACACCACAGCCCTCTGGTCCCTTTGGGCAGTTCTATATTCTTCAATATATTTGAAAGATCTAGCCAGAATGTGCAACTGAAACCTCCACCAGCCCAGTTCTGCAAATCTTTTCCAAGTGCTCCTGAGAATCTGCAGAACTAAGCATCTGCAGAGCAGAATGTGTATTCAGACCATCAGTGTTTTTACTGCAGATTTTCATGTCAGTGGCTGTTTCCCATTTTTTGTTAATCAAGCTTCCAAGACATTGAGAACTAGCAATAAAGTTTCTTTAGGGACATATAAGATGGAAATAATAAATGCTATGAAATCAGAGAAAATTATTAACATCATTATTCTTGGATCTTGAGATCATCCTTTTAATCTCCCAGCTGTTTTCAATACTGTATCAATTGGTTACTCCTGTCATGTTTTCATCTCAAGAAACTTTAGGAAATACAAGTTGTCCCAAGAACTTCAGGACTCATCCAGTGTTTGAATCATATGAAGGAAAATTGAACATGAACTGACTAGTGTTAATACATTATTTTCCTACAGCAATTGCTGAGCTATTAATTATTTTACACAAATTAAATAATTTTATATGATCTGATTTCATGTTAGCACCTTTTGTCCACAAATTAATTTTAAGAAATATTTTCTCAATGTGTGAAGAAGAATCATATTTATTAAAAATTTCAGAAATCTGAAATTCATGCCCAGTTTTACTCTCATCTTGAGAAAATATCAAAACCTCACTACTTGATCCAGTGGTGTTATAGTATTTTAATGATAAATCTACCTTTTACATTGATCTTGGAGTAGATTCTATTTTTTTCCAAAGAACTAAAAATTTACTTGGGTAAAACAAAAATAAAAGTGTCACATACCAAGAATCATATCATGGCTATTGAGTTCTAGTTAATTACATAGTTGTAGACTGAGTTATCTGCAAAAGTTGCATTCATAAAAGTAACTAAGAAAAAAAGACTTATAATTATTTTGTGAAGGCAATATTTTATGGATAATGAATACAAATAGATGAGTCTACATGTAAGACTCTTTTAACCCTGTGTGTGGCAGAATTCTAAGAAAAAAAGTTAATGAGAGTTCAAAACACAAAGAAGAGAGAGGATCCTTGGTTATTACTTAATACTAGAAAGAGAATCTCAAATTTATATAGCACAGCAAAGGCTTCCCAGCTGTTTTATGAACCAAGACATCTGTGAATGTGTTAAACTGTCCAAAGATGGTTGGCTTATGCTCTGTTAATGTAGCAATGCTCTGGTTATCTTCTCAATAACACGTGGAAATCCCACCTGAAGAGTCATCTCAAAACAGAGAGAAAACTGCACTAAATGCTGATTTGACAATCAAGTAAATTATTTGATTGACATAACCATTTTCTGAAAAATAACAATTAATATTGTCAGAAAGTTTCTGCAAGTCACTGCTTGGCCTTTTTATGCTGAATGAGAGTGATGTCACATAACTGGCTGACTAAAAGGGTATCCAAAAGCTGTGTTAAAACTGTCAGGAAGTAAGAAGCACAGAAAGACACAAAGAGCAAGAATCTATCAGGTAGCATTTTTAAATTGCCCATGTAAAGCATCATTAATTAATTCCAGTGAGGGGCTAGTTCCTGGCAGTGGGTTTACAAAGGAGAAGATGGTAAAAATCATTTAAAGTCTGTGAATGGAACTAGACTGAAGCTGAAGCAGTGGGACAGACTTGGAGGAAACAGCAGCCTCTGTGTGCTCTGAGGAAAGATAGAACAGCAGCAGCATCCCAAACACTTTTGGGTCATTGCACGGCTGGGCACCCAGAGAAGGATGCTCAGAAGAA
Organism: Illadopsis cleaveri; assembly: GCA_013399915.1. NCBI lineage: Eukaryota > Metazoa > Chordata > Aves > Passeriformes > Timaliidae > Illadopsis > Illadopsis cleaveri. The sequence continues at coordinate 356,078 of VXBB01019583.1, read as the reverse complement.
ATATGAGCAGTGGAGCTGGCAATTAAAGGCACAAGTACTGTAAAAAGAAGATGAAAAAACAGCAACAAGGTGAAACGGCTACTCTTCAGGAGTGATCATTTTATGATTTAATAACCATATCTGTAGTTTTTTCTTTTCACACTGTCACCTATTCATGTATAATGTAAAATAACAGACATTTGATCCATATTAGAACCTCCTCCCCTACTAATTTTGTACTGAGGGATAACTCCTGTTCACACAGAAGAGGCAGCATGATCTCTCTTCCATACTCACTGGGGATGCCTTGAAGACTGCCATCACCGCAATACCCTGATGGAATGGGCTGAAATGCAAAATTTTTTCCTCTCATTCCTTCTGAAATAAAAATGTTAATACATAAGCTCTTTGTAGACACCAGAGCTCAGAAACTGGGCTTTTTATCAAA
>VXBB01019583.1:312901-349240 GCA_013399915.1 Illadopsis cleaveri | reverse complement strand
AAGACTGAAGGAATTAAACTCTAATAGACCTGCCTTTAGAAAGTCACACATCCAATGTCAACTATAGAAGGATTACAGGGGACTTATTCTGCAGTAATCTTCAATTTATAATCACTTAGTTTCTTTTGGATTAGATTCAGTCCATTTCATTAACCTGTAGTAAGGTTTTTTCCTTTCTTGCATTTTAATCCACTCTAGCCTGATTTACAAAGATTAACTTCAGATTGAAGTTCTTGACATCCACATCCCTATGTCAGAATATTTGACTTGGAAACACACGACTCACAAAATATGTATTGAATAAGGAGTCCTTTAAATTTTAATAATTAAAAACATATCAGTCTGAAAATTATTGAAAAACAAGTTTGTAAGGACATCATTCATCTCAGAAATTCTAAAACCTACTGTTCAACCCAAAAAACAAACACCAAATTTGAATATGCATTTAGTGACCTTGAGGATAAAAATTATTCATAATAATTATTCATTCTGATCTAATGAATTGAATGATAATTAATGAAGATATATCTATAAAAGAAATAAATGAGAATTAGAATGAGATATCAACAGCAAGCAAGATAGCTCCTATTAGGTACTAAAATCTGGAAGAGACCATGATTTGCTTATCTTCCATAAGTTGGAGGAAAAAGTATATAACCATGTAGTAAGACAACCTAGTTCTGCTTTCAATTATCATGTTGTAAATAAGTCAAACATTACTGAACTCCAGTAGACTGAAGCTGAATACTTGAGAGACCCTTATCTCATATATTTTGCATATTAAACTATACCTGAAAAGAGGATGCAGATAGCTATATTTTGAAAATGTAAAAAAGAGTTCTGATATTTATATAATTGTTCCTATGGATGGTGACAATGAATGAATCAATATACTGGTTTCAGATGTTATAATACATCTTCATTTGTGAAAAAAGAAAATCAAAATGTTAGAATGCTGTTGTGTTAAGACACTATGCATTCATTCTAGCTGTTTTGTATGTAACCTTGATATTATAGCTTTTCTATATAGCTTTTAATCATGGATACTTCTTTCCTAAGTATTTCCATTTCACAGTAGTATTTGGATTTCTAAGTATTTTCATACAAAATAATAAAGAAAACATAAGCCTTTAAGCCTTCTGCAATGATTGACATTTTTTCAATCCAACCTGCATTTTTTATTTTGAAAGTCTTGTACTAAAATGTAAATGGATTACCAGTTTGCTTAATGTATTTTGTCAACTGTGATCATTAGAATTACAAAAAAATCAGAACTCATGAACTGTCCTAGTCTACACTGTTGCCAGTGACAAACATTGTAGGCTTCAGTGCATACTTTTCTCTGACGCATTCATATCTTTGCCTAGAATGATGTCAAATTGTATTACAGAGAAAGGATGTGAGTTTAAAATCACATACATTAAAAAAAAGAACTTGAAGTAGAAAAATCCCTTTATATTTTTCATTTTAGATTTGGTTTTGGCTCGGCCCCTGGCTGACTCCAAAGAGGCAGCCCCACCTTTTTGTGGCTACAGCAACATCATGATCCTCTCTTCAGTGCCAGGTGTTGCTGTAGGTAGCCCTCAGACAGTTATTGCTCTCCAAGTCTTTCATATCCAACCATCACGCCCCTGCATATTTTTACTTCACTAAATTTATGTACAAATTAATTTAACTCCAAAAGAAAAAGCTTTTGTCTGGGAAAATTCCTGACCCACCCGAACTCCTGTGAGCTCTGGGATGAGACATTACTTAGGCAAATGCCTTAGCCACTACTGAAGTTTAGGCTGAGTTGATCTGGGGTCAGGGTTGTTTTGTGGGTTTGGTTTTTGGGGGGTTTTTGAACTTCTGGAATCACATCATGTAAATTATGAGGATATCTTTAACAAAATACTTCTTCCATAATAAAGGTATTTAGTTATTGCAATTTTTTCAGCTTCAGGCTAAGCTTTCATATTAATGTAAAAAATAAAACAATTTGGAGCCAGGATTCCTGATATATTGAATTCCCAATATACTGGATTCCCAAATTCATCAGGAACATGACTCATCAGGAATAAGCCTTTCTCACACAAAGATAGAGATTTCTACATGAGCCCCTGCATTCTAGATGAACATACAGGCCACTTGGTTATTTGTTATTTGGATAGTTCTCAGTGATGTTGTTTAATTTTAAAAATTTGAAAGCTCAGGGTTGTGGGTTGTTTTCTTTCTCCCCAGTGTAGAATGAAGGCCAAATGCTTGAAATCATATGCAAAACAGAATTCTTGTTTTACAGCCCATCTCACAGCTGACTTCACTGGAGTTATTTAGGTGAATAGGGGAAGCAGATTTTGACCACAGTGGCTGTGTCTAGACTAGTAGACTTAAAAGTGCCAGAAAAAATTCTTCTAAGCACTGGAATTTGTCTATACTGTTAAATTGTTAATAGAGTCCCTGACACACTCCTGGGTTTTCCCAGCTACAGCAGTTCCAAACAATTGTCAGGGACCTTTCCCCACAGGTGGCATGAACACAAACACCCTTTGGACAATGAGACAGTTTATAGCATGGATGTGGGCCAGTTTGCACCATATGCCAGAGAGCAGTCACAAATAAGTTTAATTTACTGGATTAGAAACAATTGGTGTAGATTAGAAAAAAAATCAAAATCTTGACCTTCTCCTCATGAAAGGGAAGAGAAGACGGAAAGGGTGGGAAGGGCGAAAAAAACCAATCATTTAGTTTAAACAACCAGAATTTTTTAAATTAAATATCCTCTTCCCTAATCTTCTTGATGCTAGGAAAACTTGACATTTCTTCTGAACCTGTACATGTTTTATTTTTTATATTTTATATATATATAATATTATTATTTATTTTTATCTAATTTCTTTATTTGCCTACTTTGTAGCTAGATAGCAAAAAACAGACAATTGAAAAATGCATAGGTTTAATTTATTAATAGGTATCTCAACAAAAAACACAGCTATATTAATTCTGAGCAGGCCTTTGTCCAACCTAAACATTCTATTGAAGTTTCTGTGCCAAAGGGCAGAAAAGGGGGAGCTTCAAATCCTTCTCCTCTAAATAACCTATGGTCAAGAGAAAAGAGGTCTTTGAATAACAAGGATCATTTCAGTTGGGTTACTAAAAGCTAAATTGTGTCCGTGTCTTTGCAGACACACAAGGGCAGAAGGGCACCTTCAGGCATTCAGCCTCAGCACAGGATGGAGCACAATGGCAGAGATTGTACTCGTGGAATGACAGGACTGAGCAGGGCTAAAGCCCCTAGAAATGATGTGTGAGAAGTACTGTGCCCTCTCACCAGCTTTGCTGCTCCATGCACACAGCTGGACTTGGAGCAGAACTCTCTGGCATCTGAGTACTTCTGCCTGTACTGATCCCTTTAGGGATTCCTAGGATCACCTCCAGGATTCCTAGGACTGCATTGCCTGTGACATGGTGCAAAGCATCTGAACTCTCCACTGTCACTGCTGTTCAGGTTCTTTTCAAGGACCCTCCTAGAAAAGGCAGTGTGTGTCATCCTGTTAGATTCCTTGCAATGGGAAGCTCTGCTAAATTCAGTTTGAAGTGGCTCACAGAATCAGGATCAAGATTCTGTTTTTCCTTTATCTTTCTTCTAATTGGAATGAGGCAGCACCTCAAGTAAATGCCCAGTGATAGTTTCCCATCTGTGCAGTGCAATCTATCCCACAGAACTGCTTTCTGCCAGAGTTTGGGGATGAAAATCAGTAGACTAGATAATATTTATATTTTCTGAGAGCACAGGACAGCCTGAATATAAAGGCTGTCTTAAATAATGAAAGGTCACGTGAATTAGTTGTTTTGAGGATTTCTCCAGAATTTCAGAAGGAATTTATTTCAAATCATGTATATTAACAAAGCAAAGCCCATGGTGTTTCCAAGCATGCTTGGTGACATGTGCAGAACTGCCAAATGGTCCATTATTTCTAAAAATTATGTGTCCCAAGGCGGTAGCAAACTTGTTTTCCAGACTGTGGGCATCAGTTTATGTGCTACATTTAGCATGTCCCTTTTTCTTGTGTTTTCAAAGATAAGTTTGGTTTTAAAAACCCCATTCTTTGAGTAACATGTCTTTTTTTTTTTTCAGAATGCATCTTAAACATGCCCACTTCTTCGGTGTAGTCCACTAAGCTTTAGCACAGATGCAGAATGAAAAAATGAAGCATAAAAATTAAAGATCTGAAATGTAATGGCTGTGTTATAACAGTATGTAAAGATCAATATTGTAGTCAAAAAATAAGATATGGCTGCACTTTTATATGGTCCATGTATTTTATCATGTTAATTATCTGTTCATTAATACTGGTGAGACCAATTATTTGCTTTAGGGGTATAGTATTCCATATAAATCATGGTGCCTGAGGATTTTTAGAGGTTTTGCTTTTGGTTTTAGCATCTACTGAATTATTTTGTACTGCAGTGACATTTCAGACCATCTACTTAAAAAAAACCAGAATTTCTTTGGCTAAGAAAAAGCTTTTAAGGAAGTACATAGCATTTATTTCAGTCAAAACTTGCAGTAATGGCATCCTGTTAAAGATAAAAATACTGTGCACCAGTGACAAATGCTTATCAGGAGATTTTATACAAAAGCAGGGAAAAAACCAGGCAAAATAATGTAACAGGGCACATCACACTTCTTTTCAGATCCAAGGGCTACTTGTCAGCATGTCAGCCATGTTGGGTATTAGGTCAGAAACTAAAATGTATGCATTTTCAATTTTAACAGGCCTGCACTTGGGTGCAGCAGACCTCTACCAGGTCAACCCAATTATAAAGCAGTTTCCCCCATGAATTTTGTACTCATGAGGAATCATGGAACAGATCTCAGCTGACCCTTCAGCCTATAAACTAGAATTCAGAGGAACTTGTTTGATCAAAAACTTGATAAATAATTTACCAAATAGCTATATTTTCTCAGCACAGTGTCCTCCTTCCAGCTTTTAAATAGGTGACCTTACAGTTTTATAGAGAAGTGCTTGATGTAGTAGACATATCTCTGGCTTAATATCTGACTTCAAGAAAGCCTCTCTATCCATTTGTCTGCCTCACTCGTGTTCTGCCATGTGCATGAGCACACAGACATTAACTATGCCTCAGCTCCTTCACTTTACAGACAGAGATAATGTTAATGACCTCTGTAAAGTTCTTTGGAAACTGCTGATATGAAAGATCATGTATAAGTGCTACTTATGTACAACTATTCCTCGTTTTCCCTTTCTGGAGATTAGAGTGCCTCAAAAATAAGGAAAAAATAAAACTTATGTATTTGTAAACAAATAATGTGGTAGAAGGATGAATGCTTGGAGTTGATCAGTTCTGCCCTCACCAGCAGAGCTGATAATAATCAGTCACTTATGTGCTATTTCACAGCTGATACCTCCTCCAAAAAAAATTAATTGCAAAAGTTTCACAGATGTCTGCAGCAGTTGACCAGAGCTCTTGGGTTATTGCTTGTCAGACTATTAATGGGTTTGGCTAACCATGACAGTCATTACTTTCCCCCTCCTGTGAGCTACTTTCTGTGTAATTTATGCATAGGTTTTGCCAAGATTTGACAACTTTCAGGATATTAACATAAAATTAGACTGCAGAGCTGAACAATGGGTGGCATTAAAATTAGCAGCAGTCGAAACCCATCAAAGAGAATTGGTTTCTCTCCTGCTTTGCTTTTAAGTTAATATTTTTTTTATTTATTTTATCTTATTTCATTATCATTTTGGAAGGAAGAGTAAAAGAATAAATGCTGAAAACTGTTTTGTTTTGCTAGGTACCTCAGGAACCTTCAGAATGGGGGAGAAATTTCAATTAGACAAAATGCCTGGCAGCATCTTAAACAACAGCTAACCTGAAATCAATCACAGAGGAAGAAAAGTTAGAAGTGTTTTTTTGAAAAAGGGACTTTAAACAGAGCAGAATGTTCTCCACACAGATTCTTTAGTGAATGCCACTACAGAATGCGATGTGTGTGTTAATAAGTAAGGACATCTGGTAACCAGCTTTTTTCTGATTCATTAACTGACTGCTTCTGTGGCCACAGGGCTTGATAGGGAAGGCTGCAAGACTTCTGCACATAGAAAATGGGACTTCAATGTATGCTTTGTTCCTTTGACCTAACCATATCCTCTAAATTTTCTCCTATGCCTCCATTACACATATTTAAATTTGAAATCTAGGAGAAAACACTTAAAAGTTTAGAAGAATACTTCCTCATATTTAATTGTACAGAAAAAAGAAGTCATACTTCCTATTCCTTCATTGATCTACAACAATTCACCCCATCAACACACATAAGTAAGTGATGTTCTCTACTTTTTAGTATTTAACATGGCTGTGTTTAAATACTATATTCTTCCCCTATTTCCCAATGTTTATAGCTTTTCAAATATGACTCATTACAATGGATGGAATATTTCTGAAAAAGAATTTAGAAATTATTGCCTTTTTGTAACACTACAGTTTTTGCCAACCCAGTAAGGTTCTTGGGTTTTTTTTAAAACCTCCATGAGATTAACGAGCTCAGACAGAGAAAGTAAAACCATCACATTGCTCATATCGAGTGCTGTTTTTCTTCATATAATACAAGTGAAACAGCTCCAAATGCTCTAGAGAGAATGATTGAGCAAAAGAAATCTAACTTGATAGTACATGTTGAGGGATGAAATGGACAATGAAGTTTCCATATGTTGTTTTTACGCAGTAATTAGAAACTGTCACACACCGTTTCATTTTTTAGTTTCCTTGGGCTTATTTGCATGTATGAGGCTTTCCTTAGAGCAGAATTGCAAGCATCAAACTGGCACCCAGTTGAAATCCGAGGCAGTGATACGTGCGCTTCTTCCACCTTATGGAGAAGAAGCCAGCGGCAGGTCCTGTGACGGCCCAGAGCACAGCCCAGAAACAGCCAGCTGCAGCCTCACTCACCTCTTGCCTCTGCCAAATCGTCTTTTCCAGGTTGAAGTACTGGCCATTCCTGTAGTGTGAGTCTGTACATTCTTGGGTGTGTGGACTAGCTTTTGTTTCCAGCAGAAACAAGGAATTTAATATATTAATATGCATGTACATTCAGCAGGAGTTTGGCTCCCCATTCCCAAAGGTTCCTTTGAAAATCCTAACACAGTTTCTCAAGGGCAAGACAGGAAAACAGTGCTCTGGCTCTCAGTTTTCCTTATGCCTACATGATTTTGACAAATTTTTCCAGCTCTTTGGTAATGATTCCTTTATATATCTTGATAAACAACTGGCTCAGTTAAAGCATCTGAATCCGACCCTCAGAATTACACCAGAGAAGAAAGACCAATAAAACTATTTGCATTTTATCTTCATTATCCTGGTGGTAATGATGACTGAGAACTTGGTCATATTAAATGCTTCTTTTCCTAAAATAAGGGATATATATGTGTCAGCTAAGAAACTAAGGCACTGTGTGTGTTGTGTAAGTGGGTTAATGTTTCTATCTCTGTTTTCCAAGACTTTGCAAAATCCTGGAAAGCTGGATGTATATCTCTCTTGTCCATGCAAGACAGATTAGCCCTCTGGATTGTTGTTAAATCCTAGTTCTTAAAGGATCTATAACCCCAAGACACAGGACTGTGGAAAACATCAAAGGATGTTGATTGCATTCATGGTTACATTGGAAAAGCAAAATTCAAAGATCAACCATGAAACTACTGTTTTTTAAACACTGAACCAGATCCCTGATATTGCTGATGTTCCTTTGTTCATTCCTAAGGCAAAATTAGGTTTGTTTTGAAAATAGGTCTGAATAAAGTTTTTCAGCAATCAGATTTTCTTGTACTGTAATAGCATTGAATTGCTCCCCATTGTCAGCTACTCTGCAACTTACCAGAGATTCCATCTTCACACTCACAGAGATGGCTCTAATATAAATCTAATTCTTCCATACAAACAAGCCTTTGAGAAGAATAGGTCATGCTTACTCATAGTAATTTAAAACTGCATAACATCGATCTTTATTTTTATGGATTTTTTACTGAATATTTTTGGTTTTTACTTATACTACATTCAAACTACAACTAAAAGTTTTTCTAAACATGGAGACAGAGATCCTCAGAAAGCTATGAAGATAGGCTATTGATTTATACCAGAAAAATATATGGATATTATACTATACTGGAGCTTTCAAAGGCAGTTACAGTATCCTGCATTATTTTTGCAATCAGAGAGATAATGAAAAAAATTCAGAAAGGAAAATACTTAAATGGGAAATGATGTAAAGCTAGTTTGAGAGATGGCAGCGATATTGGTCAACACACTGGAAGGCATGTCATTGGTTATAGCACAGCTGCTGGAGGTGACTGTGTTGGTATCTGTAGCATGTTGATGTGTGAAGTGCAAAAATGAATCTTATTCCTCAGGAGAGTCCTGCATATGTCACGTATATTGTCTCATTAAGCCAATCCATTTATCAACCCACTGAATGCCAATTAAATTGCACAGGATGGTGCAGGTATATGGTGGGTTGATGGTGCCAAACTTTATTACAGCTGAGCTTTTCTGGCTCAGTACATTCCTGCATAGCAAAATGGCAGACATATCAAAGCCAAATTAAATGTTCTTGACATAATGTCTTTAAAGAGGAAGAAATGCCACAGTCTGGCACAAAAGAGTCTGAAGCATAATGTCACTTCTTAGTGTACTTTTAGTTCCAATGAAGATGTCACGGCTCAGATCCAGCCAGTGCCAAATGTCTTCACAGCGTGCAAATTAGATCAGTGTAATTTCATCAGGATGATGATCAGACTCTGTTGCAGTTCTATGGCTGCATGCACAGCTTCTGCTGACTGCTGTAGTCAGATTGGCACAGCTGAGCTAATGCTGCCATCCTCAGAAACAGACAGAAGTTGATTTTACAGCATTCTCCTGATGCCAGAGTCCAAAGGATATTCCTACCATCCTAGGAATATGTTGATTAGTATTTATTCTGAAGTTCTGATGCAAAGTACTCCCTTTTTTATCACTGACCACAGTAATATGAACATCTTTATTCAATATATTCTTGTTATACATTATCAGATGATCAGGCTTTGACCGAAAGTATTTCAACTGTTAAAATGTGAGCAACAATATCCTAGCTGAGAAATCCATTGTGACTCCCAGCATTAAGGCAGTGGCTGGGAGATCTACTGCTTTAGGAAAGATCTAAAGCCTATCATGTGAACACAAACTTACCCTCTTTGGCAGTACTCATTAAGGGCCCTAATAGATGTACTCTGTTGGATTTAGTATCAGTCATTATTTTTTTGACTGTCCACAGGACTCCTTTGCAGCAGGTCCTGTATAGCAGGTATGGGGAAAATTAACATTTTCCTTCAGTTCACAATTCACAATACACTATATTAGCCTGACTCGTGAATTCTTCACCCAGTGTATTTCATCTGCTGAATCTCTGCATATCAAACCCTCTCCTAGAGTGGCTGGTGCACACACTTTGTTCTACTAACGTGGTGTGGGGCCAGTTACCCTCAGTGCTGCAGAAGGACAGACAGATCGGAAAAGTATGGGCTTAAAAAGACTCAGTCTGCCTGCTGCCTTTTTGTATGTCAGGTCTCCAGGTATGCAACATGAGCCTGGCTCTTTTCATAAATATCATTGTTGTACAGCAAGATTAAATCTACTGAGGCAATAATTTGCTAAAAAATGCTTTCAGAAGCAGGAATATGGTGTTTGGTGCTAGATAACAGTCCCAGTGCCAAGGTTTACCTTACATATATTAAAGGTTTGGGTTTGCTTTAGCTTTTTGTGTGGAGAATTTTAGATGTCAAATTGCTCGATTTGGTGATTTTTCTTCTCCCTAAAGCATTTGGTAAAGAGCAATTACTTATACATATAACAGCTAAAATCCCCAAACACCATGGCACACAGCCATTTGAGGCAAGTTGCCAAGTCTGTAGCTTCAATTAACCTTCATATATCCCCCCAAACTTGGAACACTATCAGAAGGCTATTATGTTCAAGCCTTACTCATGTGGTGAGCACTTAGACACTGAAGTTGAAATCAATAGCACTGGTAGATACATGATTGCTCATGTATTCAGGTTTGCACAAGCACACTTGACTTTGTAGCAATCTCACCCAGTCTGAAGCAGCAAGACGCAGAAACTTGCAAATACATGGTTATTTCAGGATTTTGGCACAGAGATCGAGTCCACTGTCCCTCATACAGCACGGGTCCTTTACTGACCTATTTGGTCTCAGATAGCAGCCACTGAAGGCAGGTGAAAGGAAAGGAGTACACAAGATTTGGCTATCCCATTAAATCTTTGAAGTAACCACTGATTCCAGTAATAGCTCTATGTTCATGAGACGTACTGTGCAAATGGGTTGCTCTCCCTGGAGATCGGAACAGACACTCTATGCATCCCAGATGTTCCTAAGCAGTTTACTTACCCTCCCCTGTGTGCATTTAGTTCTCAAGATGGATGGAGATGGAGCAGGAATGGGAAATGAAATAAAAAGTCAGTTTTGGCTCTAAAGTGAAAATGTTACTTATGCTCACATGGAAAATGTAAAGCTTCAATAAAAGCAGATAAGCACAGTTTTTATGTGGGGGCAGACAAAGGGCTAAATGCCCAGCTGGTACAAACTGGCATAGCTTCACACTGAAGTTGATTAAGCACAGTGCAGCTTGTGCCAGCTGAAGATCTGGCTTACAGTTACTGCTCAGTATCCCTATTGTGTGGGTGAAATCCTATCTTCCTAGGACAGAATACGGCAACCAGTGTGCAAAGGCTACAAGAACGTCATAAGATTCAGCCTGAAAAGTTTCAATTTTTACATCTCATGAATGCCATTACAAATTCCTATAAATTGAGAAAAAGTACTACTACAGAGAGCCTGAAGTCTGGGGAAGGGGGTGGGTATGTGAAGAGCTTCCTACCAATAGAAAAAAGGGAACTCAAATTAAATAGATGTGCATGTTTTACAGTGAGAAATATTTAATTGGTGGCATTTTTACTCAAATATTCCACATTTGTGGTCTAGAGGATCTACACTCTGAAGCAAATCAGATCTTTCAGCCGAGACAAGAAGCCATTCACCCAGCCTTTATGTTTGTGCACCTACTCTAATGAAGGGGTAGTACCCCAGGCTGCTCCTGGGGCACGCCAGGACCCAGATGCCAAGCTTGGGAAGACTCTAGCAGCAACATCTGGCTGTGTGGTGAGGTCTAAAGGCAGTTGTGCTAACAGATCTGGAATAGCCTCTGGGTCTGGGCTCACTCACGCTCTCCTAGGACACATTTTCCTTCTGCTTACCTTTGTTTTGTCAAATGCGTGGGGTTTTCATTTATTACACATTAGAGTAATATGGATAGGCTTTCTATCTCATCAGCAAGGATGTTTCCTATACAGTACTTCTTTTTCCCAAAAATCCTTGCCTCAATAACTGCTGCCCATGTAAATTCTTGCCACTGGATTTTTGCCTCTTACATTTTACCAAAAAATGCTTTGTAAGATATAATTTTTGACTGAAAACTTGCAACGTGAATTTTTCATCTCATTTTTAAACAAAAAAATGTATTTTGACAAATTAGTTTGCTAAAGTTGAAAAATGGCAGGGTTACTAGTATCTTATGATTACACTTATATTTTTGCACATGTAGAGGTAGAATTAAGCAATACTGACTGTGCACTGGAATTTTCTCAAATTGCTTCTGTTAATACAAAAATACCAACAAAAGGACATTAAGCTATGGAAGTTGCTACTACATTAGCAGTTCATACTACATTACATTAAAGGTAAACCCTTTCATGCTAATCTTATGTCTTTAAGCCTTTGCTGTGCATTTTATATGCAATAAAAAACTTATAAAAAGACAGATCCTCACATCATTAATATAGAATGAAAAGGTTAAGGAGTTCTGAATTCATGGTAAACATTATTCCTGTAATTGCTCAAAATGTACATATATGACCTACAGAAAAAAACTATTCCAAGGGCATGAAGTCTGTTGCATCTATACTTGAGTGTTTCCAAAAATTGTGAGTTTTCTTTGTACCCTTTAATTTACAACAAAAATTCAATATAAGTGGCACAACACTTTTAAAAAATATCAATTAGGCTTAAATGGATCATGGCTTAGGAACTCGCTAGGTAAGCTAAATAATATCTTGCAAATGGGGCACTAGCTTTTGGCCCTGAGCTAGCAAGAAATATGTCAACGCACATCTAACATTCCCTAATATTTAATAAATTAATGTTTACAGTATGCGATTTTTTCCACAGGCAGAGTACAAAAAGAAGTATCATGAGATGGCATATGTTAGGTGTAATGTTCTGTGCACTGCTAAAGGTATTCACAAATTTTAATGCAAGCTGAAATTTGCTTTTATAAGCCTCTACAAAGCAAACAAAGAAATATATGATAGAAAAAAAATGCTTCAAGCATTGTAGGTGTCTAATGGCAAAAAATTATTTTTCCCTTTCTCTTGCGAGAATGAAATAACTATGATGGTTATAATTCTGTGGAATTAAGGAGATCTTATTCTTCATGGTCCAAAAAAAAAAAAAAATTCAAGAAAGCATAAATCCAGGAAACATAATCCAAGGGAATCAGAAAGGACATGTGGATTAATATGGAGAAAAATTAATTGGAGCATTAAATGTTAATGAAACCATGAAATGGATAAACAAGAGATCTCTAACTTAACATGTTTTTAGGGATTTATGTGCAGCTCTGCTTAGCTACAGGCCAATTCATGGGCTCAGGTTCAGTTTGTCTTGAATTCAAACTGAAGCCTATGGTACATTTAAGTACCCATACTAGGGTTATACCATGTGTGAAGTGTCAGAAAGCAGAGAGCCAGAGCTGGGGATAGACATGGTGCAGTGACAGCCATTGCCATGATATTGTGCTGTATTTGAAACTGTCTCATGGAAACTGAGTTGACCATGACAACCTCATTTATGCAGGTTTGTGAGTGAGCTAATTAATAATCTGGGGTTATCACTAAAAATAAGTGGGAAAAGAGTGAGAAAGAGTTGCTGTTAGTCTGTAAACCATATTTACACACACAAACTGGAATCTTGGGAAGGTGTTTACTAATAACCTAGTTAGTACAAACCCCCAACTATTGTTCTCTTGCATCTCAAGGAGGAATGTAGCCTGCTGTTTACAATCCCCTAGTATATCATATACTAAGCTTTCCTGCTTTTTGCATGCATTTGCGGGTGGATAGACGACTGAGGGAAGCCATTCCTTCTAAACGAATTCAAAATGACTGGAGCTAACTTCATAGGGAAATGAAATGCGGAAAAGAATTTTGGCACCAAAAAAATTGGTAAGTATGTCTGAACAGATTTTTCTTTAACGTCCAAAGACAGCTGAACTATTCTAAGGCGAGTGATTAACTATAAGGGGTGATGTCATTTATTTTTAGCACATAGGAAAAACTACATTTACTCCATGAGAAGGAATTTATAACTGGCTGTTACAGTCTTGCCTGCCCTTTGCTACACAAAATAACTCCAAAAGAGTAAGAATACTGGTCAAAGCTTCACCCTGAAGGAGATTTCACATCAGTTTCCCTTGACGAGGGAAAGCTTATGCTCATAACAAAACTTGCCTCTCTTCCAGGAAAAACAATGAAATTCATTAGTTTAATTCCCCTGGTGTGACATATTGAAGAAGCATGGCAGTAATCCCAGAGGGCATGGGGGGCCAGCCCTAGGGAGACAAGAAGAGATAGCCACACGACCTTAGCTAAGGATTAGCTAAGAGTGGTTAAATCTGCTCCTTGTCATAAGTGTTGACATCCAGGTGATATTACACAGAGCCTTATGAAATAAAAACACCTCACTTGCTGTTCTCCATATTGTTTTTCTTAAATACTGTTCTCCAGTGACAGGAATTTGTCCAAACCTTTTCAGAGTGTGGTGCCTAGTAGGTGGCTTTGCCACAAGCCCTGACAAAGCAAATAGCAATATTTTCTTTATAGCAAATCCAGATAAAAATACATGTACATTATCTGGTCCACAGCTGCCCTTCTCCTTCAGAGATGATGTAACTAGCCCTATCTGATGAGTGGTGAGGGTAGGTAGGGAATCCAGAGAACCCTTAGTGATAAGCGTCTCACATTTTTAGAGACTCATTTTTCCAATTGACATGGCTGGAGCTAGCAATGAGGCATTCATGACTATGATATCACTGCTCAGGGTGTCAAAATCCAGGTGATTTGGAGAAATTTTCACAGAACCTTTATTCTTTCCTGGGCACACATTTTCCTGAAGGTTTATAGAGGTTTCAGATTATATTTCTACTCTTCCAACAAATAAAATTGTTACATTTCTTCTACAATACTTACAGTAGAACTTTCTTTTTTAATTAATGCATACTACAAACTAACTTAGTCCATTGACTGACATACAACATTTGATAACAAAGCCCTTATTTACAGGGCTGCATCTGCTAACAGCAGTGGTTTCACTGGTGCATCCAGCTCTTTAGGACTGTTTTGTTACATAAGTACTCTCCAAACTGAAAATTAATATGCAATGCTGTATCATGTTCATCTTTTCTAAATTAACATTCTTCAGTATGTGTCATTGGTTAATGCAAAGACGGCACAGACTACAGTCTTTCCCATTGGGTATAACAAGGGCAATACTCTGTCATAAGATACTAGTTTGGAATGTATTTGGCAGATTTATGACAATGGCTTTGGAAAATGCTGGATTAGAGAAGTAATTTCAAGCATTCTTTTCAATTCAAGCAACTTGGCTGCTCTGGGGAATTTCCTCTTGTTGGTACCAATATTGACTGTATAAACTACAGGGAACTTGGAGTAAATACTTGGATGTACAAAAATGAGCTTTCACAAAGGTCATATAAAATAAGCCCCTGTCTCTTTATAAGTAAGAGCATCAGATTTGCTATTTATTAAATATGCTAGATGCAGGGGAACTTTACTTAAAACATCCTTGTGGAAGGATAAGAGCTGCAGCATGGCTCTGCTCTGTAATAACCCTGAGGTTGATTTACACAGGCTCTGTCCCTGCCACAATTTATTCTAACTTGATGGCCAAGAAGATCAGTACTCAGACAGAAATAACATAGCTATCATTACTAAATGCTTTTTCCCTTGGGCATTCCAGACTGAGCAGTTGAGGAAACTTGAAGTGAAAAGCTGAGTTCATAACTTTCCAATTTCTTTGATCTAGGTCATGAAGGAAATCAGAGTAGGAACAACAAAAAGAGTATATCAGACAGTGATCCTCTTAAACAGAAATAGACATTTAAGCTCACCCTGTGGCTGGCCTGCAGAACCAAAAGAAGCGAAACATGCTGGAATACTTAATGAAAGGACTCAATTTTAAAATGTGTGATTGATCCCTGAAATTGTTCCTGAATTATGCAAAGAAAACTATTTCATGGCCCTAATTCTACTGGAAACTAAAACCTTCCCCAGTTGGGAATTATCTAAATTAACCTTGTTGTTTCTTTAAATACTTTTATATCATTTATAGAGACTTGACTGTCATAATAGGTTACTCTAAGGTTTGTGGACAATATACAGATGCTTACCGCTGTAGTTCTGTCTGAGGTTAACAGGACTCTGCATGGTTAAATATCACTCATTGCCTTGACAGTACATAATACCCTAAATTCTTTACACACAGATCAAATGTTAGTAGTGAAGAACATCTGTTTCTGCTCATACATTATACAAAAAACCCCAAAGATTAAAAATTGGCAACAGAGTTGAGAAATTTTTTCTCAAAACTTGAGCAACCAAAATGTTAGCAATCCCTTCTTTCCTGGGTTGCCTGGGCTTTATATTTTTTTAGTATTTCATTACTGATTTATTACTTAATTCTCACTTTATATTAAGCAGGAACAGATACTCTTGTTAATACTGAATAAATATATTTTGCAGTTGAACTGTTTGAAACTTGAAGAGAAAAATAAGGTATTTTGAAGGCTCATCCATTCAGTTCAATTTAGGAGTGTCAGCCTATTTCATTCTGTCATGGGGCATTAAGAAAACAGCAGCTGCAGGAACAGAACCACTCAGTGGCACAATATCTCCAATCTGTCCACTAAGCAAAATGGCACCAGCAAGTACATGGTGATTCCTGTTCTGGGACTTCTGTTGCACGACACATCACCCTCTGCAGACTCACAGCTGCCAAGGGCTTGAGCCACAACTCAGGGGAACACAATTCTCCAACAACCAACACATCCACATCCACCCAGACTTCAAAGTACAGTGCTCCATACATCCACATCCACCCAGACTTCAAAGTACAGTGCTCCAGCCTCTGGCTCTGCCTGGGGTCGGACTTTGAGGAGGTGTGCCCAGGCAAACTATTTTTCCATTATTTACTGATTTCTAAGCTGGATGCTCAGGAAAAGCCACCAATGGCCTTATTAATTTACTTATTAAACCCCTCAGCATGGTGATTAAAGGGGACAGGTGGGAATCTCTGTAGCCAGAGCCTAAGGAGGAGGTGAGGCCTTTGACTGTTCTTGCAGGTTGCCCAGCTCTGTGGCCTTCCAGCCTTCCCACTCTGAAAGGCAGCAGCTCTGTGGTGGCCAAAGTTCCCAGTGCAAAGGAGGATGAGCCCCTCTCAGGGTCACAGTCCCATCTTGAGGCAGCCCTGGCTCCACTGTGGCTTTGCTGCATGACCAGGCAAGGATTCACAAATCCAAGGAACCACATCTTTCTTTTTTATTTCCCCTGTGAAAATTATAATGAATATTAAAAATTTCAGTCCATTTGACCAAACTAAAACTGCATGTCTCAACAGAAAAGGATTCTCATGGGAAATTTCTGCCCAGATACAGTATCTTCTGCTGGTGACTGAGAGAGATTTTCTTTCCAGCTTTTCCATGTATCAGGTTTTTTCCAACATATATTTCACAGATACTGATTTACTAAATTAATGTTTTTCAACAGTAGACTAATCTTTTTTAAAATTCAATGGGAAAAACTCCAGGGTCTTGTCTCCACCATTTATATGGACTGTTTAAACAGTTTAAAATCACATTATTAGATATGTTCTATTTGTCACAAACAGTGGCAATTTAATACAGTAGCTCTGCAGTTTGCATACTTTTATAAATACTTCACAAGTAACTTTACAAAAATGGTCATGCTTGTTTCTTCTCATTAATGTTTCATTGTTGCAACATTGTTCAGTAACATAATAAAATTATTTTTATAGCAAGAAAGATATTAAACATTTTATAAGATTTTTTTTTGGTGAGTTAGCCAGGTATTACCTCCTAAATAATAATTCATCTGCTGATGAAATACCTTCCTTTGTGTATTGTGTGAATACCTACATTCCATTTTCCACCTACTGCTACTGTACTACTGTATTATACTTATGTTAAGAAAAATAATCTAGAGATAATGGAGAAAATACTGCATCAACCTCAACATTTTCCCCTCTTCTTTTTCTGTATCTGCTTCCTATTCAGTACAGGAGTCATGCTTAGAGCAGGCGTCATCTGGACTTTTCTCATGTAGGGTAGAAGGTTATCATGTAGATAACTCCAATTAGTGTAATAGTGCCTCAAATTTTTGCTTAGAAAACATTTTCTCTTCAGAGAGGAAATGCAACAGTGTAGGTAACAGGGAATAAACAAGCTGTGTTCCTTTCTTCTAGTTCAAAACCAAAGTGGCTTGCACAGTTTCAGATTTATTCCATATATTCATGAAAGCTGTTGTCTCTCTGCATTTTAGAGGGAGCTGGTGGTACTGAAGCCTTTATCTTGAACTACTTCCACCTGGCTTCATTCCTAACCCAAGGGTACATGACATGATCAAACCTTTGAGTTAGAAAATTGTTCCTGTGTTTTCAGCCCATTCAACTTCATTGTAATTTCTGTTGATAGCAACCATAATCATATCTAACAATTCTGACACAACCTCCTTCTGACTACACCAAAAAAAATACTACATACCAGCGATCCTGAATTTCTTCCTTTGCCCCATTCTCCCACCCATTTTACTGTGTCCTTCAGAAATCAACCCACTTTGCCACTTACATAAAATAATCTCTTTGTTCTCCACTTGAAGTCAGATATAACTTTCATTTATAAGCACTGCTTCTGCTCAGTAGTATTAAGAGAATTTTAAGTCTTCCTTATTGCTGTTTGAAATCAAAGTCTCTCAGTTACATCCAAGTCCCTTCACAAAATTTTATCCACGGCCAAGGTATATGGGCTGAAAACGCTCAGTCTTTCAAATCCCCAGGCCTTATGGAAAAGTGACCTGGAATGGCTTTTCCTTGGATCTTTTTGAAAAGCACTCATCTATGTACTCTGTAGGGCAGCAGAGTTTAGATTCTCTCAGGGCATAGTTTAGGGCAAGTCAGAAAACAGGACAAATGAAAAACCACTAACAGGAATTAGAAGAATTGGTAAAAGCTAATCTGAAAAAAAGACACTTCAGCCCTTCTACTCCCTTCTCTAAAAAAATGTCACCAAAGCTGGAAATTCAATTCTCTTTATTGGTTTAATTAAAAGTTTCTAAAGCAGTGGGAAATTATGATTAATTGTTTGAAAACAGTGAATTCTGATGCATGAATATTGCTGCACTGAAATGGGAGTTTTGAGTGCTTCATAATTTTCCCTGCTCTGTACA
Source organism: Illadopsis cleaveri (assembly GCA_013399915.1). Taxonomy (NCBI): domain Eukaryota; kingdom Metazoa; phylum Chordata; class Aves; order Passeriformes; family Timaliidae; genus Illadopsis; species Illadopsis cleaveri. The sequence continues at coordinate 330,599 of VXBB01019583.1, read as the reverse complement.
GGTTGAGCTGCTGGTTTGCTTGTACCTTCCTTAATGCATTTTATACCATTTATTATAAGGTCTTTGCAGGACAGAAGCCTTTTTTCTTGCACATCCCTGAAAACATAAGCTAGCTAGTATCTGTGCTTATCTGAGCATAAGGAGATAGATGAAGTCAAACTACATGTTTGAAGTAGACCAGAAAGATCTATCCAATAGAAACAGTTCATTTTAGCTGCTGTGTCATCCCATTGCCCTCTGAGATAGTTAAAGTAATTGGCAAATTCATGCTACAAAATCCTAGTTAAAAATAAATTAGCTCAAGAATCGAAAATCCTAGCAGTCAGCAAGGTTCATTTTTTCATAAACCCCACAGCAAAAATTCACTGGTTTTGATCACTTTCAGGAAGACCAAAAGAAGCAAGAATATTTTGGCATTACATCCTCCTGATGGACCTGGCTTTGCTGAAGTTTAGAAATCAAACTTAATTCAGTAGCTGCCTAGCTTTGGTTGCTTCAAATATACTCTGCATATTAATAGAAAAGTGTTGTACTGTGCAAACAGAAGATAGGAGACGAAGCTTAGATACACAGTTAAGATATTGAGTCTTTTTCATGTTCCCTATATGCATGCTATTTATTGTTGTAGTTGATAAAAAATCCAAAATGTCTTGCCTTCCTGGTGTTGCTTTGTTATCCTATGAGAATGAGTGAATTACAACATATTTCAGTCAGTAGGGAAAAACATAAATTTGCAGTGAAGTGAAAAACATGCATCATAGAACATAATAAAGAGGAAATTCACTTCATTTTCTATTTTATGCTTTACTTTCAGCTCAAGAACATCCTAACCTGCATTGAAAGAAGATCACAAAACTGTTGTAGTACAGATGAATGCCTTAACAAAAATACCATTTACTAGCAGAAGTGATGCTTTTTCTTTCAGACGAATTTTCCCAGATTCATTCTGCTTAAAAAGTGCATGAAATTTACTAGGGTGTGAAAATCAGTAAACCCTCACCATATGACATCCTGATACCTGACATGCAGCAGTGTATGGCAGCTCTCCATCACGACAGGATAGGAGAAACACCATTTCTATGGGGTTGCAGTTGACACTTTCAGTGTTGAAAGCTGTGCCTCTATGGAGAAAACTGAGTCTACATGAATATCAGAGCACACTTAACCTTGGATGGTCACCCAGGAACAGGGTCCACAAAAGGAGCAGCTGAGTAACCCTGCCATCCACTATTTCTCTAACACAAGATGATAACAATTATTAAGCAAAGGTTTGTCATGCAAGCAAGCTTTAAGCCAAGGATGGCTGTAGAAGATCTGAGTGTGATTCAAAAGGTGAAAGAGTAAACTTGTGTAACATGCAAAAAAGGACAAACAGCAACACTAGCTGTTGGCTGAAGGCTGGATTCAGTACCCATAATAATTAAAATGTTAAGAAATAACTTATGCTACCCTTCATCTCTCAGATCCTATGATTTTCATTCCAAATTTCTGAAATTTCATACCTAAAAGATGTCAGATAATTTGGAGTGCCCTCCAGTGTACCTTGGCTCTTGAAAACAAAAACCTTTAGGAGACAAAAAGTGGAACATGGAACTCACAAGAAAAGCACACATAAAAATATTATACATCTGGCATTTTTGGATTAATACTGTCACCAAAGAATGTTATATTGTACACACAGCTAGAGTTGCTCATGTTGTAAGGAGCACATTCTTGACTTGCTATGTATGGCTTATTTGCCATACAGAAATGAATGGCTGAAAATGAGAACTGAAACCTTGTTGTCTTCTCCCTTCTAGCACAGTTAGATGAACATTCAAAATTAACACTGTTCACTACATATCATTTTTCCTGTTAAGACTGAGCCACAAACCAAAAATGATTTTACAAATTTTTTCTATTCATCACTACTCACTGACACTTGGCCAAACAAATTACTGCCTATGGATTATCTGAAATGTAAAGCTATTATTTGCACATAATTATATGTGATAGATCACTCAAGTCACATGTTATTTAGCTGTTAATTAGTTGATCTCTGTTCCATAAAAGTGAGCATACCTGAAAATCATTTACTTTAAGAATCCCTAAGTAATTAGACAAAGAGTCAATTCCTGGGTTTGGCGTTGGAGTTTGTTTGTTTTAGATTTGTTTGGGTTTTTGTTTGATTTTTTGCTGAAGGTATGATCTGACTAACTAGAGACATCTTTCCTGGTAATATATGGAGACGTCAGATTTCACAATTCATTGTGGTCTGAGTAAGCTGCCCAATAAATTTTTCATTTCCTTTTTTCTTGACAGACATACAAGTCTCAAGAAATAGGAGAGATGTGCTTGATGTCATTTATATACACTGTTCACAGATCCTGCTCTCACTTTGATTACCTGTATGTGCATGCTGGCCTCACTCTATCCCTCCTCAATGGCACACCATTTCAGCCACCTGTTTCATGCTTGGGTTGAAACTTCTGCCCTTTGTATTACCTGGAAGAGTCATACCTAATATTGCTTTTACTTTGCTCATTTTAGAACTCATTACTCCTGTCCTGAATCAAAAAAACCAATATGTAGTGATTACCAGTCCTGTGGGTGTATCCCAGTGGTGGTTCCTATAAAACAGTATGTAGTGGTTCCCACTTCCAAAGGCTGTAGCCCAGAGTCCTGCTGGAACCCTGGGAATTCCCAAACAACACCCATACTCCTCTCCTCCTGCCAATGACAACCTGGACAGAAGACAGAAAACCTAGACAAATGTTATCTTTATGATTCTCTCTGCAACAAAGATCCCCGAACATAATTTTACTGATGAGTGGTTGTAACCTTTTCAGTACCTAATTTGTTTTCTTTAAGAACCTAATTATTTCTTCTTTTCAACAATTACCTTGAGGATGGGTTATAGCTTCAGATCTACTGCATGGATCTGAAAGAGTTACACATGATTTGTACTTGGAGTTCCTCACAGTTGTTGGACATTATATTTATGTTAAAGTTACTATAAACAGTCTGTTTCATCTGGCATTTCATCCTGGTCTCTGACTCTATTCAGGCAAAACATTCACTTGAGTCAATGGTACTTTTGTGGAAGAACTAAAAGTGTGAGCCCAAGACTTCCTTCTACTATGTTACAATGGTGTATCTATATTTCAGACAGAAACTAATCACAGTTTTCTTTCTTTTTGATACGAAGAAAATAGAAGAAATTTTGTAAGTTCCTTAACATGAAATCATGCAGGCAAAATACTAGTAATAGTTTAAGAAAATATGTGATTTATACCTTTTATGTGCAGGGTCAATATGATATTCAAAGTATTTCTAATATGATTTAAGTTAAAACAGTCCTGACACAAAGATTGCAATATATTTCCTTAAGTAAGCACTTTAAGTAAGTATTTTCTTTAGTATTCTCTATCTCCAATAGTTCTTCTTTGTTAAAGAAAAGATTAAGTGGCTACATGCTCTGGGCATTTCCTCTTTTTGAGTAATTTCCAATGCTTTATAATTATTACATTTGTATGGGACAGTGATTATAGCATAAGAGATTACTGAAATACAATTATTTTTAGACATCAGGGAGTTGTACATTGTTCCTGACTGCATCTGTTAAGATCCTGTAAAAACCGAGCCAGATGCTGCGTGGTATGCAAACACTCTGAGTCGCAGAGATCATATGTGCAAAGACTATGAAAATACTCTCTAAAAAGTAACTGTGAATATGATCAACATGACAGGCAGCTAAGATTGAATTCTGCCCATTTAAATTGCATAATCCACTCAAGTTTATGGGAAAACTTCAGCTGTCACTGAAACTGGTCCTACTTGTGGCAGAATTGCTCTCAAATATTTAATGTCAGCAAGGACTGCTAGCAAAGGCAAGTGGAGGAAAATATTTTAGAAAGATAAAAATAAATACCTACTGCTCAAGGAGTGATTGGAAATAATTCACCACACCAGATTCTCAGCAGGTGTAAATCAGTTTAATTCCAGCAACCTCTCATCCCCAACCCTCTCTCAGGCACACACCATTTAGCTTTGAGACATGGAATAAAAGCCTGCAGTCTGCCTAACAAACTGTATTGCTGTTAGAGTTTTTAATATATGATAGGCATGATTTACTATGGTGCTTTTCTCTACAAGTCACAGCTCAGTGTAAGCTCAGCTGGCTGTTACAGCCTTAGATGGCAAACACTCCTACACATGCATCTATTGGAGTCAACAGTGCTCAACTGATTGGATCCAGAGCTGCAATTCTCATCTAAATACCACAACTGTACATGACACTTCCTTTGTGCTTATGAATCTGCCTCAGATATCACCCCAGACTTAAACAAACATCTCCCAACTTGTAAGTAGCACAGTGCTTGCTGCATTCTCTCTTTACAGCTACAACAGCCTTGTTGAAATACAGTTTGCCATATTTAAAATGTAGTTTTAAAAGATGCATAGGCACCAGTTTAAATCCTTTGAAAAGAGAGTTATTTTCCCTTTCATGGGTGTATGTGCCTGTATACAACTGTATCTATAGCTACATCTGCATCTACATTCTACATCTTCCTGTAGATGTGCATCTTCTTGGCCTGCGCAGGCCCCTAAAGGATGAATATTGAGCACATTACTCTTCAATATTTTCATAAATTATCTGGATGATGGGATCAGGTGTACCCTGATGAAATTTTCTGATGATACCAAACTGATGAGGGAAGTGGAAATTTTGAAAAGGAGAGCCACACTGCAGGAAGACTAGAATAGGCTGGAAGAGGGGGCTAACAAGAACTGTACAGGCCTTGCACCTGGGAAAACATAAAGCAGGAGCACAGCACAGGCTGGGATCTCCCTGGAGAGCAGCTCTGTGAAAGGGACCTGAGGATCCTGGTGGACAAGCAGCTCAGTGTGAGTGAACAGTGCTGCTACTGCAGCAGGAAAGAAAGCCAGCAGGAAGGACACTGGGCTGCACCAGGCACATCACCAGCAGAGACAAAGAAGTCATTATCTCACTTAGTATCCCAGCATTATCTTTCACCTGGAAGGTGCTACTTCCTGGTCACACTTGGAATACTGTGTTCAGTTTTGGTCCCTGATACACAAGAAAAACCTCCCATAAACAGGCTGAAGAGGATCCAGAGAAGGGCCACAGAGATGTTCCAAGGACTGGGAAGCTTGCCATATGAGGAAATGCCACAAGAACTGAGTTTGTTCAGCCTTGGAGAAAGGCTTAGGGGAGACCTTATCATCATGTTAAGATGAAAATTCCCCTTTCACAAGGACTCATATGGAAAAGACAAGTGGTAATGGTTACAAGCTGATCCTGGAGAGATTCCAGTTGGACACGAGGAAAGTTTTTCACAATGAGAACAATCAGCCATTGGAACAGTCTCGCCAGTGAAGTGATGGATTCCCCAACACTGCACAGTTTTAACATTCAGCTGCACAGGGTGCTGAGCCATGTTGTCTAGACTGTGCTTTTGCCAAGAAAGGTTGGACCAGATGATCCTTGAAGTCCCTTCAAATCTGGCATTCTAAGATTCTATGATTTTTTGACTCATTACAGTAATAGACTCCAAAAAATTCATGATTGTAAGTGAAATATTTTTGTTTCCAGATTACTCTTTTTTCTCTGAAATTTTAATGCCAATACTTCTTTTTGCTTTATCTTTTGTAGAAACTAATATGCAAAGGAAGGAAAAGCAAAATCCTTCATGAAAAATTACCCATCGCTTATATTTAACAGTTAGCAGACATGATTAATAAAAGAAAATTACAATAAAACAACCTTCAGGGAACACTAACATTTGCACTGAGATTTCCATCATTGTTCCATTTAAACATGAAGATACTTGAAAAGCAACAATTCGCTTCTCTTGCGGAAAGCAGACCCCTACTACCATTAACTTTTGGGATTTATTTGCCCTTCTCTGAAGAATAAACCTGAAATCCAGCAGACATTGCAGCCTCTATTAATTTAAGAAGCACTGTATTGCCCTTTCTATAGAAACTTTAGAAAATATTTAATATTTTGTGACTACATCAAACTGAGGTACTGTAAACACTGGACCTCAGTATCTGTTTTGGGGCAGAATTGTACTGCTGGACTGACACATGTGACTAAACAGAGCTATTTGATTTCACAGTTTTCACAAACTGTGTCTAATAGCATTTTCAAGAGCTAAACCATGAAAGGAGAAGAAACAGCCAACACAAGATGAATATTCAAAAAGCTTCTGAAAACTGAGATGACAAAAATCTAAGTTTAATTTCAAAAAAAAGTAAATATTTCTGGCCTTGAAAACCAGAGATAAATAAAAGAATGGATCCTTTCCATTCTAGACAAGAAGAAAGATAGAAAAGTAATGCAGGTATTTCTGCACATTACTCAGTTGGGTTCAGAAGGCTATTACTGTGTTTATGAAGAGATATACCCAACCCAAGCTTTCCAAAATACGAAAATTTGGTTGATTTTCAGGTCTGCTCACGTATGTCTTATTTACTGTCTCAGACAAGCAATAACTTTTAAAATGACTAAGCCGTCAAAATTATCTGGAACAGATTTCTTTTTTAAACTGATGGCTGCCTTTTTAACTCTGCATTTTTATAAATTTTATGTTTGTGAAGACCTTTAAACTCGACTTTGAAAGATTTACAATCACTGGAACATGAGGAAGGCTATTTATTGACTTGTTCCTCATAGTAACTGCGATAGATTTATAGCAGAAACAAAATTTGTTCCTAAAGAGATATACAATACTACACTTCCTTCTACTTCTGAAGAAAAAATGTAGCATCTTTTCACAAAATAGGTTTATAACACTGATACCATGTAGTAAAGACATTATAACAGACTGTATCACTTCAAAATAGAAATATCTTGGGAAAACTGCTCTTACTAGAGAACCTATTTTTCATTCATTTTGGCAAGTATTTACGTAATCATGTTTTAAATAAATATGCCAGATTTTTTGTGAGGGTTTTAATTAGAAGATCAATTTTCATTAGCCAGAATACCTAAAAACCGACAACAAAAAAAATCCCACTGCAAAGCACATTAATCTGATCATCTAATGATCATGCTTTAGTTTTCACACAGTCCCAGGCGAATACACAGATTGTGGCCTGGCTGAAAACAATGGAAAAACTCCATTAGCTATTAAAAGAGCTAAAATTTCAAACCCAGTCTAAGCTGGAATAGTGAATAATATGGGCAAATCTCTGCTTCAGTAAGAGAAATGCTGAACAGCTGTAATGGCTACAGAAGGTCACAGAGACATGGCCCATTGCTGAAGATGTTCAGCCTGTGGTAGCTCTAGATCTGAGTTTGTTTCTCTGTGAAACACACAATTTTGTCTTAGCTACACAAAATACATATTTAACATCTTATTTCTATCCATCTGTGATGACACTTAAGTTCTGGTTTACTTTTCTCCAAACTGCCTTCTGTGATCTCAGCAACCAGATTTTTTTTTTCAGATCAGCAACACTCATTTCTCAAAACAGATATTATGTCTTATTACCCCACAGGCATGTCTGTGGTGCAAACTGTATGCTCATTTATGGTCAGTTTTGTACACGAAATAATCCTGACTCTGAGAATAAAGAGAGAACTGTGATTCAGATATGTCACAAGAAAGAAGAAGGCTAAGTTATTTTTGCTGTTTTCTTATGTGGTAGGTTAATACCAACATAATTTTTCATATAAAATGAACACATGATGTTTAAATATAGATGTGAGGTTTTTATTAGTAATCTTTTCACTTGCTCTAAAATCATGACCATAAAAAGATAAGTGTACTCTGCCTAAAAGAAGTAACTCTTTTGTTCTTAAAATTACGGTGCATCTTCATATGTCTAAGCATTATGCCATAAATACTGTGCTGTAGATTTTCCACTCACCTTATCTCAAACTGATAAAATTTCCACATAGAGGACAAGATCCTCAAATGTTTTTTAAATTCTTCAACCCTCTGTACAGTCCCAGGAAGGACTGTCATGAGGAAGTAGGGAAGGGCTACCAGAGATGAGATCACAAGATATAATACTGAGATTGTAACAGCTGTAAACCCCAGTGAGAGATTTGTATAACCAAGAGCTGGAACTTTTGCTTATACATCACACGAGAAACTTAACATCACTTTAAAGTCTGTAAAAATCAAAAATGTGTGGTTTCTTACTGTTTAGTTATGAAGAAGTAGCTTGATTCTTCTGCAGGTAGTAGATCTTGATTAAGCCTTCATTTATCATGACCCTCATGGAACACTGCACAAAAAAATCTTTTTTTTAAAAAAAAAGCACTAAACCATGTTTTATGTAAGAGAATTAAATAGAGAACAGTGATCTTACATAAGTTAATTCACATATACCTTGAAAATTGTTCTGAATATTGGTTATACCTCAAATTTTATAGCCCCAGTCTATTTACACTGCAAGCAGTACTGTGGAATTGCAAAAAGCCTGGAACTTCATGTTGGGTTGACTTTGTCTGGCTGCCAGACAGCCACTTAGTTTCTCTCTCACTGTCCTGCTCAAAGAGGATAAGGGTGAGAAAGTATGATGAAAAAGCTCTTGGGTCAAGGTAAAGCCAGGTAAATCATTTACAAGTCACTGGCATCAGGAAAAGACTGATCAACTTGTGGTAAAATAATTTCATGCCAGTTAAAATAGATCTGGAGGCAAATTAAAACATCACCTTCCCCAACACCAACACTTTTGTCACCCACTCAATTTCACTCTTTCATTCTCAGGTCCCCTATATCCCCCAGCCATATCCAAGAGGTGCACAGGGGATGGGGAGCGTGAGGTTATCATAAGTTCATGACAGCCCCTTCCTGCCTCTCCCTCCTTCTCACATTTTTCCTCAGCTCCAGTGTGGGCCCTGTCCACGGGTTACAGGTTCCTCTCTGGGCTGAAATTCCCCTCCCTGGGCTGAAGTTCCTCTCCATGGGTCTCAGTTCTTGTCAGGAGAAACTGCTCCAGCATAGCCTCCTCAGGCTACACTCCACAGTGGCTGTCATGAGAACCTGCTCCAGCATGGGTGCAATTCCTGCCACTTGCTACAATGTGTGCTCTACGGGGCCATGGCTGCTCTCACGGGAACCAGCTCCAGCACATCCAGTCCATGGCCACAGTGCTTGTCAGGAAAGCTCTGCACCAGCATGAGCTCTCCACGGCCACAGCTGCTTTCAGGAAAGCTTGCTACAGAATGGGCTTCTCCACAGTCAGTAGCTCCTCCAGGCCATATCCACTGGTTCCAGGACGCAGTCCCGGAGGAGGCACAGCCTGGGTACATTTAATGGCGTTTCATCTTCCCAGGCCGCAGGCGAGTCTCTGCTCTGGCACCTGAGGCACCTTTTCCTGCCCTGCTGCTCACAGTGTTGTCCCTCACTCTTTTCCCTTCACACCTCACCAGCTGAGCAGCGCTTTGCCCTTTGTCACTGACTGTCAGAGGTGTCCTCAGCATGGCTGCCCGATGCAGCCCTCAGGAGCTACTGAGGGAGCTGGTTGGAACCAGCTGGAACCATCTGGAACTAGCTGCGTGTTGCACATGGCTACCTGGCACAGCCCTCAGGAACCACCAAGGAAGCTGGCTGGAACCGGTTGGAACCAGCTGCATGTAGCGCATGCCTGCCTGGTGCAGCCCTCAGGAGCTACTGAGGGAGCTGGCGGGAGCTGGCTGGAACTGGCTGGAACTGGCTGCATGTAGTGCATGGCTGCCTGGCGCAGCCCTCAGGAGCTACTGAGGGAGCTGGCTGGAACTGGCTGGAACCGGCTGGAACTGGCTGGAACCGGCTGCAACTGGCTGGAACCGGCTGCATGTAGTGCATGGCTGCCTGGCGCAGCCCTCAGGAGCTGGTTGGAACCTGCTGGAACCAGCTGGAACTGGCTGTGTGCAATGCAGGGTGGCCGCCGGCCTCTCCCTCAGGGCACCTGCAGCCACCCTGGTGCCCGTGCCCTGGCAGGGACACCCAATGCAACCTGCTGGCAATTCCTCAAGGCTAAAGGCACAACATCTTCACTGCCAGGCATCATGGATTTGGCCAAGTCTCTTCAGCCACAGGACAAGATGGGGGAGAACATGGGGAACATGCGGAGGACATGGGAAAACCCTGAGCTCCCTGGCGCAGCAGCTGGGGGAAAACCAGCTCCCAGATAGAGCTGGGAACTGGTACAAATTCAGTCATTGAGTCTCTAACGAGGAGCTCATGTATGAGCTGAACTTTCAGTTCACTAAAATTCAGAGCCTTGCTACAGCTGAGCACACACCTGCATGGTCCTCCAGGACATGAGCGATTTTCTCCCTGGAGTGATTAAACAGCCAGTTTCATTGTGCTTTACACTCCTTTATAAATGCATATGCAGAGAGTAACTGCTCTATGTGTCTGTTCGGATCTCCCTACATAAACACAGACTAGCAAGCGTAGTTGGATGCAAACCACCACTTACGTGCAAGACACACACATGGCCTTTCCTTGACTTCTGGAAGTACTGTCTCACTAAAAGGAAAGAAAATGATAGATCTTATTCCTTCCTTAGGTCATCACTGGCATCTTTGAATTATATTGTTTTTATGGGAAGACTCCTTTGCTGACATTTGTTAAGGCATCTTATTTATTGTGTTGCTGCAACACAAAATTGTTTTGGGAGTCATGTATTTTAGCCACAGAAGCTGAATATCAATATTCTTTGAAGAAACAATGCACTCAGGGTATTCTCTTCTCAGAACAGATATACATACTGTGGTGCACATGCTCAGGTATAATAAGCACTCACTGAAAAGGGGGAATAACATTTTTCAGACCTGATCCCAACGTATCTAGAATGTGTAAATTTTTAGAATAAGTAAACAGAAAAGCATGAGAATGCTATGAATGCTCAGGTACATTTTGCAACAGAAGACATAGCCCATGGAATATGAGATTAAAATACATATGTACATAGTTTATACATGTATATTGAGCAATAAGTCTATAGTGCACAAAAGGCCACATACATTTCAAAAATATACCCAACTACAATTAAAACATTTCAGAAATAAACTGAGAATTAGGACATGTCAAAATCAAAACCTAAAAGAAAACATTAAAGCTACTACATGCAGTACTCTAAAACAGAGCAAGGACAACTCAGAGAAACACTGTCAAGTAGAACACCATCTCACTGGTTTATTTCATTACAAGTTTTCTAGCAACAACATGTAACATGGTTTATGTTTACACCCATTATATGGATTACTATGCAGAGAAAAAAAACAGCCAAACAAACAGGCAAATAGACACAGCCTACTTTAGCAAAATAACAGGAACCAGGACAACCAACATAACCTGTAAGTGGATGAACTCTTACTAGTATATCCTCTACATACTTTGTTGTCTGCCTAGTCTCAATACTACTACATTTTCCCTTAATGCAAGTGTAACTTGAAAAAAATTCTCTTTCAAATTACATGACAATGCTATAGATTTGGTCTTGTTTATTAAGAATTCTTAATGTTTAAATTGTCGGGGTCTAAACTTTTATTGGACCTGATAACTATGAAATCACAGATACACACCTGGCAAATAACTACTTACAAATGTAATGCCAGTACTAAGGGCATTTTAAGTCAATATTTTAACAACTAGAGCTCTGATAGCTTGCCAGAAAATTTTTGTTTTCCTTAATTTTTTTTTAAAGAGGTTAATAAATCCATGAAGACACATTATGGGGAATGAATGGGGTTTGGAATCATACTAAGAGTATCCATGAAAGGAGTACTAGAAAAATATTAATATACATACATAGGAAACATAACCATCGAGAAAAATCTTTTATTTTCATCTCTTCTGTAGAATTCCAGAAGTGTCATGTTGTTCATACGATTATACAAAATCATCTCATTTTTACTGCCTTCTACCATAATTCCTTCTAATAATATTGTTGTTCTGGATTTAACTGTGTCTTTTCTTAGACATTTCTCTGCAACTCTCATGAACTCTCAGGGTTGGTTCCTGTTTTGAGACGCCCATTTCCATCCCCACATAGATTAGGAGTTTGTGCAGCAATCATTTTGTGCATATCTAGGATTTCATGCTAACATCAATGAAATGACCAATTGAAGAGAAATATTTTTAATATACTCTCTCAGGAAGTAGAATCAGACATAATGATTACCATCCTTCATAAAGGTGACCTGGAGTCCATATTCAGAGGTATGATCTCATTGTGATGTCGTCTGATGAAGCACAGTATCACATCTTGAAAAATATATGTTATAGTATACTGAAGACAAGACTGAAATTGGAATGGCATTTCCTCCAGATGTTTCCTTTCAACAGTTCTCTTCCAACAACTGTTTCAGTTTGGGTTTTTGGTGGATTGTTTTTCAAGAAATAAGAGGGTCTTGTGAGGTATTTTTCCTATCTGAAATATAGCTGTTGTCACTGCTGAAAGAACATGGTCCAAACACATCCCCCTTTCTAATTTAAGGGCTGTTTTCACAGTGCTTTGTTTTTCCATGGAGCCAAAGGCTTTAAGCCTCAGCATCATTTGACTCAGTTTCTAAACTATTAATTGTCCAACTTGCACCAATCATTGACCATGAATATTTTTCTGTTAGAAATTATTTTAAAAAATTAAAAAGAAATGAAAGAGACAACAAAGAACCTTATATTCCTCTCAAAATATTCAGTAATTAAAGTATTCTTGTATGGAAACCTTTGGAAAATAACAACAATTAAGGCAGTCCTGTATAACATAACACTGTCATTGTATTGACATATGCACATACTCAAAACATTGATGCAAATTGAAACTAACATTGATGGTGTTACATAAATTCATACCTGAGTACAGAACTGACCCTTCTTTTCAGCAAAACCAATATCTACCTGTTTAAATAACCAAAGCTTGTGCTTTTACCTTGACCTTTAGTTTATCTTGCTTAGCAGATGCAACAGACCAATGTCTAACTTAAAATTGCTTTGCAGCTAAGAAATAAATCTAGGCAAAGTTTTTTCAGATTCTGTTCCGTTCCCATTGCATCCAATCTCATCAGCAGACATGTGGAACCTACAGAAGAATAGAAATATGTAAAAAATAGAAACACAATATCAAGAAATGGTCAGATTTTTTCTGTGTAGAGATGAATATGTTGAAACATTAATTACGGAAAATTAATTATGGGAAAGTGTTGATTTAAATAAATTATTAATCTGAAAAAAGTCAACTACATTTTTATGATGAAATTCTCTGAGCATACATATTTTCTTTTTATCTCAAAGAAACTATATCTGACTAAAATATTTGTTTTAAAAAGTGATAATAATGAAAAAATGCTACAACTGTGCTGAACCGGATTTTTCCAAGGAAAGACATGGGAATGGTGCATGAAAACACTCTTTGTTTGAATTTCAGATGGGAAAGTTTCAAAAGCTCAGCAATTCCTTTGGGATGGGAAAAGAGGTTACTGCCCAATTCTGCTCAGAACCAGTTATTTAGTTGTGTCTGATCTTGCAGCTCAAGAATCTTAGACAAAATTTTAAGAAACTAAAAAGGATCTGCAATGCACACGTATACATACAACAATTGATTTCTAGTTCTACTTATCTAAATCCAAATGCAGTTATTAGTTAAGCTGTTGTTAATTATAATTATCTTTTGTTTGCTTCTTCTAGTCAGGTTGCCACAGTCATTGTCTGTATGACACTATTAGATATTTAAATACTGGGAAACTCTTTTGGCAGATCACAATCTTTACTTCAGCAGCACAATTGTTCAAGGGAAGAAAAAATTTCTTTAAAGTATCTCCTAAAAGGACATCATATGAGTGTAAATATATTATAAGATGATTAAATTAAAACATTGGTTTTTTCTTTAACTGATTCTAAATGAATTCAGATCTCTAAAGAGAATATAAGAAAAATGATAAAATTAAGACCTTTGCTAACATTCGCTTCTTTTTGGTGCCTCAGACATCTGTGTTTAATTATACTTGTCAGTGGACAATATAACCTCTTCATGGGAACTCACATGTATCTTACAGCAGAGGGAAGATGAAGTTTTTGAAGAGAGTCTTAGAGGTAAGTGTAAGAGTGCATTTGCCTTCTATAATTTCCCAGACGACAGCACATGAATAATACACTTTGTGGCCCACTGCCATTGTTGGGGGGTGGCAGAGGAGAAACTTACATGGAAACAAGACATAGTTTTGGTCTGACCAAAACCCTAGCTTTTCCATGTTTCAGTAAATCAGAAAGGTTTAGAAATTTCAAATTTGATATAGCACTACTTAGGTATTTAGACAATTTGAAAATTAAACATTCAAGTCTTTCTAATTAGGAACAGGAACTCAACCACTGATTGTTTTTATTTCTAATCCAGAGTAGATTTGGAGACACTCTTCCACAAGCAGTGGTAGGCTTCCATGACACACAGGAGACCAGGGACAGTCACAGCTGAAAGCAGCCATATCCATGAAGATTTTTAGCAACATGTGCTTTCATGCATTTACAACACAGCAAAAGCAGTCATGTGACCAGTTACCCAACACCAGCCCACACACAGGACTTAATTTAATACAAATGCCTCCCAGCTTAAGGAATCAAAAAGTATATGTTCCAAAGAAGAAAGCTGACAGACGTTCAGAAGCAGTATGTTCTTTCTTCAGTAATTTTCTTTCCCTTCTTCTCACCAGTACTGGGATGTATTACAGGTAAACAATGTTGACAGAGCGAATAAAGACTCAAACCACTGTTTTTCCTAAACTGAACAGCTATGGATGGGGAAGGCAAATTGTTTGTTTGTTTGTTTGTTTTCCAGTGACTTTCTTTCATACTCCTCCCAAATGCAAAAACTAACAAATTAAAATCTCAGCAGTAGCTACTACTTCATAATTGCATTTGAAATATTACATCTTGAAGCATCATAAATGAACTTTTATAGAACTTGCTCACATTATGTTTGTTGACATTTAGCACCAGTAATTACGGTTTACTCTAATACAGCTCTTTTTCAGCTGGACTCATGCAGAAGAATATTTGGATGAATATCCTTGAGCTCCAGCAGGAGATGAATACTGATGGAATGGATTTCTGTTTCATTTTAATTTAGATTTATAGGTTTTAACTTTGTAGACTTGCTACTTCAAGGAAGTTAAGGCTATAACCTGAGAACGCTCCTAAAGCTGCAGCATCAGTTTAAACCATCCAATAAATACAACCAATACAACTGATCAGCCACACAATATACAAACTACAAATCTGATCTGGGTTTGGGGTTTTTTTGCTGAGTTATTTTGAACCCAGATCACTTCTCTGATGTGTTTCACTGCTCAGACACTGAACAGTATCAGTGTAACAGGGGCAGCAGTATGATTCAAGAATAAGCAGCCAGAGATGAGGATAGTAAGATGAAATGCATGCATCTGCTGTAAAAATGCTGCCAAACTGTGGACTAATATAATTAACAAATCATCCCACTGGTCCTCTGAAATTGCCTTAGATGGTGAACCGAATTCAAGCACAAGAGCAAGTCACTGTGATATTTTGCTTCTAGTGTTACTAACCCACAAAGGATCGTGGGAGATGTGCTGTTATGATTATATAGCAGCAAGATGTTTTGGGGAGAACTTTTTTTATTATTTCAGGATAACTTATATATAAACTGATACACAACTGATATTTGATTTGTAAATACAGGTACTTGGCTTCCAGTGTTGGTTCCACCTTTCTTCAAATTCTCTTAATCCCTAATAAAACTCAAGTTCTCTCTTCATTACACCATAGTGTCAGTTGCATTTATTCTGCTCTCTGACTGGTCCTGTACCTAAAAGCTACTGAAACCTGCAAATATTTTTCAAAATATGGATTTCTGACTCTCCAGCAATTTATATTCCTCTGATTTCATTGATGCCTGGTGGACCACGATCACATCCACTCTAGCAGAGCCTAGGAGACAACACACAAATTTCCTCCTGACAGGTGAGGTACAGGTCTCAATTTCATATCATAGCTGATAAGCACTTATTTATGTGCCAGTAATTGAATCCCACAACTTTACAATCTACCTTTTCCTGTCAGCTAGGAACTTTGCCACCATCTCAACATGGTTCCTGCATCACGGTGGTGCTACCATGTTAAAATTTTTCACCAACTAAACCACAATTTAGCATTTCAGTTTTGAATCATGCTTGTTTTGCTGCTTTGAAAATGAGGGTGAAAACTTGAGTAGTAGAAATGCAGATTCACAGCTGCTGTTGATTGTTTTAACTCCTTTGATGTCAGTAATTGGAAGGAAGATGAATAGCAGCTGAGGAGCTGTTTGACTCCTTTACACGAAACAGCCACTGCTCCACATCAGTGCCATTTGAAGAAGCCCTCTGATGGCTCTAGAGATGAGGACTTAAAAAAAGATACAGTGTTGACTGGCTGACTGACTGTCACATCTTCCACTGTGCTGATCTCATTCCAGAAACTACACACCTGCATGTGGTCAGGACGGCAAGATGTTTCACTCTGTGTTGCCTCAGTGCCCCGCTCTGGTAGTTGCTCAGCATTTTGCAGAAGTGTGAAACTTTCCACATTTCCACTAACTTAATGGAAATGAAAGGGGGGTATTTTCCTAAGAAGCTTAAAACGCTATGTTTTGAATTTTCATTAGGGGATGATAGCCTGCCATCTCACTGTTATTTCTAATATGTATAATATTCAATAGTTGCAATCATATTGGATTTTATTCCAGATACAGTAAGCAAACTTTGTAACTAAAATTGTCATTTAGAAGTTCTTCTGTTCTTGTTCCTCAGATTCAAAATACTGTTATACATTGGTTATCTATATACAGGGATTAATACAATAGCAACAGGGAAGCCCTGGTATTCAAAGGACTTCAATGAGGCAAGGTTTGCAGACAGAAGTAAAAACCTTGACTTCAGGTTGAACACAACTCAGTATGAGCTAAATCAAGAGTCAGCGACTGATTGCTGAAAACACGCACAGAAAACCTCCTCACAAAGATCAAGGGAGCCCTTTCAAGATCTGCCAAATACCAGATCTCTTGCACAATGTTCATTTTGCTTTGTTCCTCTGCTGTCTGGAGGCATGGCTTCTAACTTTGTCAGAAACTGAAGAACTGAACAGGAATGTGAAAAAGTTACTCTCAAATGTAAAAGAAGCGATGGGGGGTTGTTTTGACTACATCACACGTGAAAGGAAGGAACCATCAGCAGTGAGCAGTCTTGCGCAACATGGGTAGGCCAGGCTCCCTGTGCACTGCTTCTGCGGCACTGGTTTCAGGAACCAAACACCCCCCACTGGGGGACAGCAGGGAAGACCCCCTCAGCACAGCGGCGATGGGGAAGGCTTTCAACAAGGGGGTACTGAGATTTCTTCCTAAATCTAAAAGGAAAACTCAATCTTCTCCACACTTCCTTTCTCAGAACACGGTTCTGCGCTTGGGTGGAGCTGCCCGCCCGCTGCTCGGCGGGAGATTTTAGGACAACTTTGCAGTATCTCTTTCCCCCTTTGCCGGCCCGGCCGGGCAAGTGTGTCGATGTGAAGCGAGGGGCACGCGGCCCTCTCTGCTCCGCCGGTGTCGNCCGACGGTGCGGCCCTACAACCTGGACACGCAGCACGCGCTGCTCTTCCGCGGGGGCAACGGGACCCTCTTCGGGTACTCGGTTCTCCTGCACCGCCACGGCGAGGAGCGATGGTGAGTCCCCGGCCCGGCCGCCCCCGCG